>WBNO01017243.1:513421-524346 GCA_013400575.1 Peucedramus taeniatus
GGGCGGGGCCCGGGAAAGGCGGGCCCGGGGCTCGTGAGGGGCCGCGGTTCGTGAGGGGCCCCGGGCAGGCGGCTCCGGTGTCCGTGTGGGCTCCGCGAGGGGCGGGAACGAGAGCGGGAACAAGGCCCGGAAGGGGGCAGCTCCTGCTCAGGACGCCACGATTCCAGGGGGAGTCAAGCTGCTGAAGCCTTCCTTCTACAGTGGGCCCGTAAATATTAACCTCTTCTCAGTGACGAGTGATTGAGAATTCACAGGATCTAAATCTAATTATTGCGAGCTGAGTAACATACCAAGGAAAAGGCAAGATGCCAAGACCCCACTGAATACTTGGTCTCGGCCTTTTATAAGTGTAGTTTGGACATGAAGTATTTTCCTTATTACAAACTTTGCTGCACCTAATTCCCTCATTATACCACAAAATATTATGTTTGTGGAAGATATTAATCTTTTCCCTCACACTCGAAATGAAACTCAGCTACAGAACAAACAGCCAGGTTACATGTAAGTACATTGGAGCCTCACCCCCAGCTCAGCTTGTTTGAGTTACAATACACGAAGATGAAAGAGAAAAGGATTTTCTAAAGTTGCTCTTTTGGCAAAGGATAAACGAATTGAGAGTTGCATCAGCAAGGTTTTAGCTCAGGATGAACAGTCAGTAATAATGTGACCTGAACAGCGAGCCATGCACGGGGCACGGTGATCTGAGTCAGCAAGGGACAGAATCCTGTAAAAGCTGGATCTTCTTAAGATGGAACTAAACTGATCCATATGAGCTATTAGGACACATTTTCATACACACTGCAAATAATTATACAGCAGTAGGATTGATCCATTTTTTAAATGCATAGATGAGGCAGGCTATCTGACCCTGTGTTTTCATATACATCTTTAATGTACTTTATTGATTTGAGTTTTTTTGAACAAAATATTTTGATGACTTAGCCAGGGTGCTCAGAAAGGAAACCAATACTTGGATCACAATATATATTGCCAGTCTTTTTATAGAACAGATGTACATTGTTACCTTTGATTTTTAGATTACACTTCAATTTGTGTTTAGCTCCTTCGGTTTGGTTTTTTTTTTTTTAAAGATAATTGAAGTGGTCTGAAACACCTTAGAATAAAACCCTTCAAGTGCTTCTCTGGGGAGTTCTGTTCTTGTCCTTCAAGGTCACTACTGCCTTTCTGTCTCACAGCAGCTGCACTGGAGAGCGCAGCTCGGGAGCAGTTTGAGAATATCTGCGTGTTTAACCCTTGAACCCTTGGCGGCGGAGGGCCTGGGTGAAGGAGCTCGGTGAAGGAGCAGAGGCGCCATCCGCTGGCGCAGACAACTCTGCCTGCTGCTGCATCTTGTTAGCGGGCGTTTGTGATCTCTGCTAACCTAGCGCTCTGACAGCAATTTTGCTTTCAAGCAAATGAAACCGCTCAGTTCCAGAGGGAAGTCGCTGTCATGTTCCATAGCATAAACACCAGGCATTTTGCTGCTGGGCCCCACGTTTCCCTAACTGTATAAAAGCTATTAGTCCTTTTTATTTTGGAAATCAAATATTAAATTTACATAAGTCTAGAAATTAGGGGAGGGCATCAATCTAACCAAAAGCTCTCTATGCTTCAACAGATTTTTGTCTGATTCTGATGGTGGCTTTAAGCATTTTGAAGGGATAAGTATCAGAAAGGTGGTGCTACTTGTTTCAAAATGTCAGAGATTTTTTTTTTTCATATGAAGTAATTAAGTTACTAAGCTTCAGCTGCAGTTCTTCAAGAATATGCAAGGAAGAATATGCAGCGACTCATTTCATTTGTAACTACCTAGTTTATCTGACAACTTACACGTTCACACAAGAAAAACTTTTCTATGCAATACTGCACATGGTCATAAAGAAAAACATTTAATCAACAGTTGTATGCAAACAAAGCTGAACTAAAGCAGCATTGTTTTCCCTCTGTGTATGTGCTTACAGAGTTCCATTATTTTGCAGGCTGGAATCTTCGTGGATCACTCAGACCCATCTTCATGGTTCTGGGATTTGACCACAGGCTCGTTTCCTCTGGTAAGCTCAGCTTAATTATTGTTGAGAACAAAGCAGCTCTGGTACAGTATGGTGCCTCACAGTACAGCGTGAAAGACTCAAGCAAGTGAAGTAGTAGTCTACACCTTAAAGAGAAGCCTTTTGAAAAATAAATCCATACCTTTTGTGGTTGGCTTCATCATTTGTTATCTTCCCTTCTCTATCAGCACCCCACACCCCCTGTTTTGTTTGCCTCTTTGAATGCCTCTTAGAATTGGCAGGTTTTCTCCTTTTAACTGATTTTTGATTACCTAGAGACCCAGGCCTCATCACTTATGTTTTGGGTTGAGTTTTTTTTCCTCCGAAAACACATTCAAAAACAAGGTACTTAGGATTAGTTTGGGGCATTTATTAGCAAAAATCAGACCTTTAACACTGGCAACAGCAGACTTATTTCCTGAGCCAGAAACTTCAGACCATTGAGGTTAACAGGCACAGGAGTCAATTCTTGTCCGTAGAGGCCTCACTGGACACGAGGCTCCTGTGCAGAGCTGTCCCTGCAGGCAGCACCCAGCACACCACACAGATTCAAGCTCTCTTGAAGACCTGTCTACAGACTTGATTCTCACAACGAAGCTCCTACCAAAAAAACCAAAAACAAACAAACAGAAAAGCCAAGAGTACAGATAACTATGATCACTATAGTAATCAAAGGAACGTCTTCCAAAATTGAACACAGATCCTTTGCCACTGCTCTGGCCATGCTAGCAGCTTACACTTAACATTCGAATTTAACTACACATGAGAGTGAAACAATGAAGCTGTTTCAAAGCAGAATGTGTTCACAATGTACCATCCATTACACATCCTGCAGAGCTAGAAGGCATATGCACACCATGACCACATTATAGATCTAATTTTTGCCATACAGATATATAATTAGTAGAAATCTGAAGTCAATACCAGGTGGAGGTCATCCCCTTCAAGCCAGTGAGTCCAGCCCCTGTTCTTCTTCTCACCAGTCTGGACACAGACAAGTTTGTCATTTTCCCAGGTAACGAGGCTCTATAGAACAAGGAACAAAAAGGTGTTTCTGCATGTCTGTCTCAGTTCTGCAAGATACTTGCAAAAAATGTGCATTTTCCTGGATAAAAGAGGACCTAGATATTACTCCTGAGTGAAAGTGACACTCCTTGTCTGTAACTCAGGCTCCTACTACGGTCTTGCACTACAAATGTTATTCTTGAAACAATTTCAGCTCAAGTATCTGGATTGAGCATGGCATCTTAATTTTGCCACAGCCTCATATATTCCCTCTTACCTTGCATTTTCTGTTATCCAAGCCTTTATTATCTTCCTCAAACTCTTCTCCAACTTTGAATTCAAGCAAATAATCTCTGAATGTGCTAGTGGTATGGATATAGAATGAATCACCATCTTGTTTGATCACTTTCTGAGGCTTCAGCATTTTTGCTATTTTGCGTGTTGCAAAGTCAATACCTTGGACAGAAAGCAAAAATATCAGAGTTGTATTTACCACCAGCCATTCTGGCAGCCAGGAATTAACCTTTATTACTACCAGAAGCATTTCTTAGAGTAGTTTGACCTTACTGCTATGCAGCATTTTGTTTTATTGGAACCTTTTGTTTTAACCTGCACCTTACACAAAGTCGTCCTCTCGTATTTTTTACTCTTTGAAAACCAAATTACTCAGTTGTTGAACAATTCCTATGCAAGATTTCCAGGACTTTCAGCCAGAAGGCTCCTGGAGAGAGTTGGCTTCCCCCACAGAGACACCCAACTTGGTTTCAGACTTTACCCCCACAGCATAAGGTTAATGCCTATTCTCATCCTTTGTCAGAGGAAAGCCAATGAAAGAATAAACAAGAAATCTCTTTAAGGCATTCTATACCTTAAATAGGGTGAAATGAAGGGCAGTCCCTAAAATTCAAGAAGACCCTTATGGGAGAAGGACAGAAGCAGGTATTTTCACCTACCTAAGGCCACCATATAACCTTCAAAGTTGTCATTGCTGACAAGGTTCCAGGTTCCGCTGAAATCCACAGGCATTGCCAGACAGTAGAAGGAAGATGCAGTCAAAAATGCAGATGTAGTTTTCTAGACAGGCCTTTTATAGGGCAGCCTGAGGGTGGGATTACATCCCAGGACCTTTCTGCTGGAGGGGAAGGGTGCTACTGCTGAGCCAGTGGGTGAGAGGGTATTTGTAGAATGACTTCAGCTGTGCTGGAGGGAAAAGTTCACCGTGTCTGAAATCTTTGTGTGGAGCAAATGTTAACAGCCCAAGAGCCACAATGCAAGCCAAAAACTGGTTTAAACCATTTTGTCCATCTTGTATACTTTAAAGGGACTGATTTTGTCATTACTAAGATTTCCTGCAAGTTTATTAGATCTGGGCTTTATGATGTGAAATCCAGATTTCTGTTGAAAAGGTGATGTACCCCTGTAAAGACAGGCTGTACTTGAACAGACACGGATTGATTGTTAAACTGTGGATTGTATTATATCAACAAATTTTAAAGCAATACCTATGGCACAGAGATAAGAATTGCATCGTGTTGGTTTATGTCTGGAGTGAGCAATAAACAGAATTCAAAAAGTAATCTTTTGTATATAGGAGATGTAGCTCCTGCCTTTGCTTTCTGTTCTTGACACACAGAGGAGAGCTGATACAGGAGCTGTTGCCACTGATGCTTTATTAGATGCTACAGCTATGGCAGAACACACAGGCAGTAGAGCACATGACACTGCAGATAAGCTTCAGTGTTGGACTTCACCTTCAGCAAAGAAGTGATAGAAATCCCTGATGACCCAGCAATGTGTTTTGAAAAGTGAATAAAAAACGCTTGACTTTGAAGAGAAAGGACTTAGGGAATTTGAAGAGAGGAAATAAGGGATTTAGAGGTGAGTAAACACACCTATACCTACTACATTTATTTATTTACTGCCTTGTGTTAGGCTGAATAAGAATAATAATATTTTGCAGAGAAGTTTCCCCAAAGTTTAGCTCCATTTTTGGAGCTGGCAGTTTGAGCCACATGACTCACAGACTCACGCGAGTAGGAACTGAGGACGTCAAAGCTTCTTTCCTGTTTGCAGCTGGTTATTGTTCTCTAACCTACACTAAACCAGGAATGGCAACCAAAAATGAAAATTACTGTTACCTCTCCACTCGAATAGTAACATTTCACCCACAATGTGGTGTTCTGACATTATGGTAGTAAAGCACTGTTGCAATACTACTGACTCTGGCAAGCAAAGAGAAGTCAATACTTGGTAAATACTGTGCCAAAGTCCAGATATAACATTTTAATTTAAATTATGCAGATAGTCTGGGATGTGGTCCTTCTTTCTGTAAATCAGTACTTAAACCTCACACAAAGACCTCTAAAGAGTTGTTGACTCATGAGAAGTGGCTTGCAAACCTTGGCATTCTTAATAAGGCACATAATCAAAAAAAAAAGTGAGATAGCAGCAAATCAAAGGAGGTAAAATTCTATCACCACAACAGTCACAGTGCCTCTCCAGCTTATGTTCACATAATATAGACAACACACTGTTAGATTCAAAACCAGATTTCTAGAAAAGAAAAATATTTCACTTATGATCAGTATTGATATCCTACCATTTTCTCTCTTTAACAATTCTAGTAAACAATTCTGGCTATATATAATTATATTCTGCTTATGTCCCAAGAGTAAAAGATGCTTTATTATTTGAAATAAATGTATTATTTGTAATAAAGGGACAAGTGTCTGAGAATCAGTGCAATGACACTATTATTAATTTCTATCTATTGAATCAATGGCTTTAAACCAGTTCCTGAGGTAGGTTTGTCCTTCCATCAGAAACAATACTGAGCTTAATATTACAGCCCTCGAAACATGAACAGAAAAGTTTTCTGGAAGCAAACTGCATGACAGCAAACAAGCAGCTGCATACCTCAAAGCATGCTATACCTACCACCACTTCAGCCAGGAGGAAATTCTTCCCTTCCAGGATAGAGTGAAATAATTTTTTTGAGGTGAACCACATGTTGACAATTAAAAAATAAAAATTTACATAGATTCACTCTAAGTAAATGGTACATCTTGAAACCAGATAATTTTGTTAAGACACTGTAATTATTAAAAATATTTGTGTTACTGTTTTATAAATAGCAGAGCAGTTTGAGTTAAAACTAATCAGAACATTTTCATTTGTTTTGCTTATACATTTACAATTTTCACGTACCGATGTGAATTCTTATACTCACTTCAGTGCACTAGGACAAAACATCAAAATGTGAAAATCTTATTACTGGACTTGAAAAAGGTTGTGTAGGTCAAATCACTGAGTGCACCAAACCTCATTACTAACTAGATATGTACGGAATTAGCCCACTATTTACCTAAGAAAAACCCCCCACCAACCCCTAGAAAACACACGTTCCTGTACTGAAATGTAGTTTTTTCCACAGCAGACAGTGAGTCAGTTGTTCAGTGCCTGTGAGCTCTTGGGGTCACTGGCATGTTTCTGCAAGGGAGCCAGGACTACCCCCGCGTTCCTGTCCTCGCTCTCGGGACTGTACAGCCCGTTCTTCTCGATGTACGCGCGCACCACGTCAGGCACCAGGTAACGAATGCTCTGCCCCCTCCGCAGCGCTCTCCGGATCTTGGTGGAGGAAATATCATTTGTGATCCACTCTTCCACGAGGTGAATGTTATCCTTATGTCTCCACAAAAGATCTGATTCGTAGATGAATTTCTGAACATTGTTTCCAGCCCTACTGATACACACAAGGCCGTGTTTTTCCACTATTTCAGTGATGTCCTCCAACTTCCACAGATTGGGGATCCCAAAAGATTCCAGCATGTCACTTCCACAAAGCAGTTTAACCTGTGGGACACCTTAAAGAGAAAATTAAATGAGAAAAGGGCTTGGTTTAGGGCTTGGCAGATTTTAGCAAACTTGACAGGGACATTTAATTTCTTGGCTCCCTCTCTATCTTTGGTTAAAATGAGACAATGGAATGAAATTTAAAAAAAAGATTCAGAGTATATAATTTATAATTAGTAGCCATAACACAGGATTTTTCTGAATAAAGGTTATGGGAGTCCCTTCATTAAAGGGATCTAATGCCTTATGCTGTGGAATCTAAGGAAATAAAGTTACTGAGTGACATCAGAACCAAGAGCTACCATAAGAGTTACTCATCGGTGCAATTCTCTTGAAATAACAAGGATCATTAACTATCTAATTTGCAAACAGACTTAACTTTTTACAACTGGACTCTGATTTTTCTTTTTAATGGGCTCATGCCTGTTTGGTTCCTGTTTTCTCTTCCGTCCCAGCTTTGTTACAGGTACAGCATCCTGCAGACTATTACTGACATCAGCAGATAAAAGCTTTTGATGATGATACCTGCAAAACAGATGAATTTTAGGTACTTAAAAGTTGTAGGAAAAAATTGGGATAGTATGGCCTACCAAAGAACCTCTCTCTGCAATTATCCCAACTTGTTAGAGTTAACCATTCTTAATCCTTCTATAGGTTCATGAGACTTTTTAGAGGTTGGCTGAAGAATACCTTAAAACCTTGAGTGTTTCCAACCACTCGCTCTGGCAGCTTTCCCAATCATCAACTTCCACCCAATCTGAGTTTTTTGTAGCCAGTTTTGCCATAGTCACTCGGTGATTCGCACTGATCAGACCTTTCTTCTTATACGCATCACCCACTGGCGAAATGATGCCTTTGATTACTTTGTATTTTCCTGAGGAAAAAAACACATCCCACAAGAACATGAGAAGTGGTTGAGCAGATGTTACTTCCCCTGCATTGTATTTAACCTGTGACATAACCATTATGCAGTGCAATGGCAACTGATAGCCAGCCCTGTGGAAAAATACAGGACACTCCTGTGCTGTCAGGGCAGCACAATGAAGGAGTTAGTAAGATGTATTAGAAAGATATATTTTTATAAACTGTAAACCCCGTGCTTTGGCTCATTAAAATCAGTAATAAGCAACACATATATGAGTTCTCTCATAATGGCCTACATGGTTTTGTATAAGACATAAACACATATCAGCTTCAATATCTAATTAGCATTTGCAAAAATATGTCACTGTCAAACAAACATTCATAGACACAAAATATTCACCTTCACATTGAAGTGTCTGGTTATCAAAGCTATTCCAAATGATATCAATTACCATCCTACCTGTTTCATGCAAGTAGTCTTTAGCCAGCTCAAACAGCCTCAGGTGCATGTTGGTGATGGGATTGAAGGACCCACAGGCCAGCAGCACCACTTCAGTCTTCCTGTCAGGCTCTTCCATGGCCATTGCTCACAGCCACAGAGACAAGTGGACAATTTTGGTGCCAGGTACCAGCCACTACAAGAAAAGGGATAAGAAAGAGTTATTGACACTTATTTGTGCTGCCAATAAGCAGAAGATAAAATTTCAAGGTCAAACTGAATGCTGTATTTTTCTTCCATGAATTTGGCCTGTGACTGTTCATGTGACACTTCTTTGTCCAATTTCTAAGTGATTAAAATATGAAATCACTGCAAAGAGGCTGCTTGCCCAGAGAGGACGGAGTACTGCCCACTCTGAAGAAAAGCAGCTCATGCTTTTAAACTTCATGTGGAGAGATTGTGTCTTGATTGCAGGACAAACTTTATTAGAACTTTTCATCTTTTTTAAGATGCCAGTGCCAATCAACTGCTAAGGGACACGTGGGCAGGGAACTTCCTTGTTAAGTAACTTCCTTCTAGCACTTATAGGGAGAAGTCACATCCTGTGACCTTTCCTACTCTACACTGCAGTGACCCTTCCCAGCATGATCTATAAAACCAAGACTGTGTCACATATTGTATTGTATTAAATTATGGAGGAGAACAGCGTCAACATTTCTTCATTTGGGATTTATTTGCATTTTCTGAAATATAAAATGTAAAGGGGGTAATTGATATAATTCAGCATGATATGTAGGAAGAGAGTGCTATGGACTAAACATGAGAAAAGTCAGTCTGCTTTGTGTTGCAGCAAGTGTTAGGTGTACCAGTGGAAAAGATGAGAGAAGAATAGTAAATTACAGAAATTTAGTAAAATCTGCAATTAAATACTGGGGGTTTTCCCCCTTTCTAATATACCCCAGTTCTGTTCCAATTCTGAGCTTCAGTTTCAGAAAGCTGCTTAAGAATTGCTGAAAATAAGGAAATTTCACTATTTATCATTTAATTTCTCCTCACACCTCTCACACATTTTTGCTTCTGTATTCTTTCCTGAGAATATTCTGGTTTGCCAAGATGTTTTCCCACATCTGGCCTAACAAAGGAGAACTGCAATGGGCTGTTGCTGTTTGCCAGATATCTGAGACATCCTGAGGAGCAGAGAATTGTCTGCCATTGTTTCTACAGCAACATCACCACCTGGAAAAATCCCACGAGGTCACCCTCAGGTTGTGTCTCCCTTGCAGAGAGGCTGAGTGATGTTCACAGCAGCCACAGTGCTGAGGCACCATCACAGCCAAACCTTGTAACAGCGACTGTCCTAACATCAAACAGCCCGCGGATAAAAGGAACTCTTGCAAGGCTTCATATTTTGTAAGTGCTAGTACTTTTCTGTGCTTTCAACAGTTTCACAAACTTTTAAAATATTCTTCATTACTGCAGAGTAGCTCAGCAGTGGAACGGCTGGTGGTACTTGAAATGCAGCCTTCAGAGGGGCACGGCTAGGAGAGTTACTATGGGAACAGGGAGGAGAGGAATTAGACTGCCTTTGTAATGCACAAATCCAGTTTTCAACAGGGACACATGCTGCAAAACTGAAAAAGGTTGATTTTTTCCTTAAAAAAAAGTGGAAAAAAAGTGAAAAATTTTAAGATGGAAATATAGAGTGTCTTTTCAGGAGTTAGTCAAATGTCCCTTTTCATGCTCCTAATTTTACAGTTTACAGAAACAGGCACTCATAAACTCACCTTGCACTAAAAGGCATCAAAATATGCCTACAGCAGGTCTTGGGATGGCTCTGGAGCCCAACCCGCCAGTCACCTTCCGGGGATAAGCAGGTAAGGATGCTTTGCTCAATCTCATTTATGTTTCAGAGGCAAATATCTGTCAGAGAGGTTTATATATCGGTATATATATATATATATATNGGATGAGCCCGCCCTGACGCGGCCTGCCCGGCGGAGGGTGAGGGGCCGCGGGGCCAGGTGGGCGGAGGGAGAAGAAGAGCGCGGCCGGAGCCTGGCCGGGGAACGGGCAGACGGGCCCCGGGTAGTGCCCGAGTTCCGCCTTGTCCTCCCTGCAGGACGCGCGCTCGTGTCCCGAGGGAGGGCCGCGCTCCCTCACAGCGGCTGTGGGGCAGGGATGGCCCGCTGGCCCCGAGGGAGGTCGCGCTCCCTCACAGCGGCTGTGGGGCAGGGATGGCCCGCTGGCCCTGAGGGAGGGTCGCGCTCCCTCACAGCGGCTGTGGGGCAGGGATGGCCCGCTGGCCGCCGGCGCTGGGTCCGCCCCGGCACGGTCCCCGGGGAGCGCCGGTGCTGTCTGCTGCCTCAGACACCTGCACCCGGGCTGTCTCCTGAACAGCGTTCCAAGGGCCGTTGGAGAGTCGAATCTATTCTGTCATATAGCGGGGCCTCTGTATTTCAGTAATTGCTNTCTGTCAGATAGGTTTATATATCGGTATATATATATATATATAGAATACAATCATGATGTGGGCGCCGCTGGACGCTTCACCAACCCCCTCCGCAGTTCTCCGCCCCCGCGAGCCTGCACGGGGGTCCGGTCCTCGCCCAGCGAGCAACCCCCGCCGCCCATCCCCGGTGAGCCCCGCTCGCCCCCTCGGTGTCCCCGCTCGCCCCCTCGGTGTCCCCGCTCGCCGCCGGCCCTGTCCCCGCTCACCC
>WBNO01017243.1:524436-535295 GCA_013400575.1 Peucedramus taeniatus
GGGATGCCCCGCTGGCCCTGAGGGAGGGCCGCGCTCCCTCACAGCGGCTGTGGGGCAGGGATGCCCCGCTGGCTCCGGGACAGGGCCGCGCTCCCTCAGAGCGGCTGTGGGGCCGGCATGGCCCGCTGGCCCTGAGGGAGGTCGCGCTCCCTCACAGCGGCTGTGGGGCAGGGATGGCCCGCTGGCCGCCGGCGCTGGGTCCGCCCCGGCACGGTCCCCGGGGAGCGCCGGTGCTGTCTGCTGCCTCAGACACCTGCACCCGGGCTGTCTCCTGAACAGCGTTCCAAGGGCCGTTGGAGAGTTGAATCTATTCTGTCATATAGCGGGGCCTCTGTATTTCAGTAATTGCTACTTGATTTGACACCCGCTTGATTTTATGTGCTGTGGCTGTTGGAGTTCCCTGGTGAACCGCCTTTTGCTGTGAAGATAATTCTGTGCACCCAGCCTGACATTTCTATATTTCCACTGCAAGGATCTCCGGGTGTTGGGATTAAACATTCTGTCAGCAAGATATTGCATAATTTTAGTATTTAGAGTGTTTTTAAATACGTTTTAATTGTTGATACAAACAGTAAAATGTACTTTCTCTTAGGAGTGTCATGTAAAAAGAACATTTTCATGTGAAAACAGAAAATGGCTTCGAGAGGAACAACAGAGACCAGTAAATTAAAACAAAACTTGGAGGAGCAGTTGGACAGATTAATGCAGCAACTTCAAGATCTGGAAGAATGCAGGTAATAGAAATAGTTGCTTTCCTCTTACATGGCAGTATTTTTCTTAAGTGGTTGGCGGACGAAAGTGGTACCTTTCAAAAATCTTAGGGGTGGGGCTTATTTTTTTGGTTTGCTGTGGCTTTCTGTTTTTAAATGAGGTAGGATATTGGTGTCAGTAAAAATTACTTCTAAAAGCCTTTATTAAGATTGTTCTATATATCTGAGAAAAATGCAGGCAGAAATACTCTATTTTCTTTGAAATGTTATATTTTAGTGTGACAAACTTTGAATAGCTGTTCACAAAAATCACCATTTTTCTATGGGATTTTTAATAGCAGTGAACAAATAGCCTTTGTAGCTCTTTTGGTTTATTTTATAATTACAGATGCCTGGGGGGTTTTGCATTGTTTACTTTTTAGTTTGTCTAACTTTTCTTGTGATTTTTTATTAGTCTTCTGTGGGTTGATACAATTTGAGACAGTGAATTATCAAGAAGGTTGGGCTTTTATCTGTTTCAGTAATTGCATTTAAACACCCTGTGTTTAGATGCTTTCTGACTCTAGTTCTAACTTGTCCTAGCAGTAGGTATCTTTCCCAAGAACAATGAGAACTGCTAAGGGGTGGTGGTGCTGTTCTGGGAATTGGGCAAGGTTTAGACAGCAGGATCAGTTATTCCTAAGTGGATGGCTTTGGGTGAGGAGATAGGCTTCTCAGATAATCTCATTCACTGCAGCTTTGGGCAAGACAATCTCACCACGTATTTTTGTTGAGATCCAAAAGTACTTCTAAGTACTGCTCCAGGTGTGAGGCATCTTGTTTATTATTAGGGCTTTTTTATTATCAGTGACTGTAGAGCCATGCAGGTGGCTGGGAGGGGTGCAAACCCAAGCAATGCATGAGCCAGACAGGAGCTGAGAGGGGCAGAGCTGGGAACTCCTCAGTGCTGCCTGGGGAGCCAAGCTCCCTGGTATGGCCCAATGCCCTGTGCCCCATGGAGTGTCTCAGGTTAAATCCTGTGAATCTGTGTGTCTTCCTGGGTCTCCCTAGAGAGGAGCTGGATGCAGATGAGTACGAAGAGACCAAAAAGGAAACTCTGGAGCAGCTGAGTGAGTTCAATGACTCCCTGAAGAAGATTATGTCTGGAGATATGACTTTGGTGGATGAGCTCAGTGGCATGCAACTGGTAAGGACAATGTGCTGCTAAAAAACTTCATGTTCTGCCTGGAGTTGATGAAACAGCAAATAGATACAAGTGATTCACTAGAATTTTTATGTGAAATCTAGATCTATGTAACTAATGTTTGTTATAATTTAATGCACTTGTATATGTAAAAAACTTGGATAGGTGTCTTCATTTTAAAAGGGAAAAAAACTCATTGATGAATTACAACCTTAACATTGTAGGAAATTAAGACCTGGACAGTAATGAAAAGTTTCACAGATTTTTCTCAGTCCAGTTACATTAATTAGAGGATTCTTTAAGCTCTCCATAAAGGTAATGTTGTTTCTTTTTTAATTTCACTTCCATGGCAATGAAAGAAAGGATGAGTTCTGAGTATCAAATGATGCAGAGGATACTAATGATGCTCTCCAGCCCTCATTAATCTCATCCTGCTGCTGTAGTTTGTGATTCCTGTTAGTCCTGGTCATTCTTGCTCTTCTCCTTGCAGGCAATACAAGCAGCCATCAGCCAAGCATTTAAAACTCCAGAAGTGATTAGAATGTTTGCAAAGAAGCAGCCGAGGCAATTGAGGACAAGGCTGGCAGAGGTGAAGGCTTCTGTTTTACTGCAAAAGCTGTTTTTTGAGGCAGACTGATTCAAGTGTGTAATGATTGCAAGGAAAGCACTGAGTGTGCTGGAAAACTTGGTCATAAAGTCCAAAAGAGATGGAGAGGTTCTCTTTCAGTATTTGTTCAGTTTTAAATGTTTATTGAAGTAATGGGGTAACCATGTGTATTTCTTGAGTTATCTTCTATTTTCCTGCTTCAAAGCAAATGTGGGATTAACAGAGTGAACTGAGGAAACTGCAAATAGAAAGTCTGTGATTGTACTGAGGGCTGGAGAGTGCACTCGATGTTTCAGAAATCTAAATTGAAAATCCAGATGAAGTGAAATCAAATGGGATTCCTCCGTGTACCAGTGATGTGTGAATATATAATTTTAAATTATTATCATTCTTGGATCTCTTTTCATCAAAGTTTGGAGAAATCAAGTGAGTTAAGGTTAGGGGTAAAGAGTATTTGCTGAATGTTGAGAAAAACTTCACAGACATCTTTTAAATCATAGATAGCTCTGTCCCTTACTGCTGTGGGTCCATGACTACTGATGATATTTTAGCTTTTGCATTTCTCATGCTGTTGTGTTGGGTGAAATAATGGGAAGTTTATATATTTTGACTCTTTTTCCCCCTGGTGTGCAGATGGACAGAGACTTAATGGTTGGGAAATTGCCACGAGATCTGTACACCCAACAGAAACTGGAAATCCTGACTGCCCTCAGAAAGCTTGGTGAGAAGGTAAGGGGTTGGTATGATAGGTGAGTAGAGTTTTCTGCCTATTTAGGAAGAATTTGAAATAATTAAGAAATGACATTTTTATAAGCAAATGATAAAATGCAACTTGCTGTGACATTACATAAATGTCCTTCCTTTTTAATGCCAAACTTTCTGAAGACATGTATGAAATAGTTTGGTACCTTTCTATACGGCTGTTTCTACTTTTAAATACTTCCTTTGGTGGGCTGTATGCATAATCACACACCAGCTGGTACAAGGTGATGGTATTTATAAAAGCTACAGAACAAGTCTTTTACTGGCCATCTACCACCAATTCAGCAGGAACTAATCAAGACCTCTGACATGCATCCAGCTTCACTTTTATAGTGTCAACTGTGCCTACCCCTGGGTATGAGAAAAAGAAATTGGAGAGATGAGTGATAAATTCATTGTTGCCCCAGTGATCCATCAGTGGCAGAAAAAGCCCTGGGTTTGCCACCAGAGGGAGGAAGAGAAGTTACTTCTCTTTGTGGATGGTATATGAAGAAAATGGGTTGCTGTGTATCTCTCTACTTCAGCTTTTTTAGGAAATGAAGGAATGTCATGGAAAAGATCAAGTGCAGTACTTAAAGGAGCTGCAATCCAAGTAATTTCCAAAGCAAAGGCTTTCCCAATATTTTATTGCTTGAGTGTCAGAGGAAAAAAAACGTTAGGATTGTGAACTGAATGCAGGAAGCTATCTAATCCTCTTGGAATGAGTTCCTTGGACCACAACATCAAGCCACTTCACCACACTCTGACATATCCTCTGAATCTTTTAAAATGATCAGTAGCCTGCTGCACAGAGGGCTTGCCTAGGGCAGCAGCATCACATCTGTTCTGGATGTGAACAATGTCAGCAAATACTGCATGTTTGTCTGCACAACATTGCAAAATCTTAAGTAGCTGTATGCTTGCTTACAAAGCCAGCAAAGGCAGGTAAGTAATATGTTTTCCTTCATTCCAACACCATCCTGAGTATCTGTACCTGATTTTTATATTGCTAATAAATAAACTGACGCAAACACTGTGAAGAGTTTGACACACATGCTTTGCTGTAATAAAGATGTGTATCTGAGGCTAATTAAATGACTTTTAACTTAGCATATCTGAACCTTCCAAATGTAGGTTACTGCTTCATTATTGTAAATATTTTATGGGCATCTGTCACAAGGCATCAGAGCACGTACATAAAAGTAAAATATACATGGGGAAATGTCACTTTAAAGGAAGAGAACCATTTCTAGGTCATTGGCTCTTAACATGGTCAAAGCTGGCAGTGACTGTTTTTTTTTGCTTTCCTCAGTAGATGATAGGAAGTAAGCTTAGATCTTAGTTCATTACTGTACTGACCATATGGCAAAAAAGTTACTGACACCTTGGCATAGTTCAGGTACACAGGTACAGTGTGACCTTTTAATAAAAAATGATCACTGGAAATCAGCTTGAAATTTGACACTGCACATGCTATCCTGCCTGGGCTGACAGGAGCCAGGGAGAGAAAATTCCTGCTAGGAGAAGTAGCTTCTGTTTTTGTTTTAGGTTTCAGTATGGTAGATAACACTGCCACTTAAAAGCTGCAAATGGACAATTGCTGTAATCTGTCCTAGCTCATGTAGATGCACAAGTAGGTGGTGGGAATATGCAGTTAAGGTATCAGCTTCACAGTTGTGGCATTTTTTGATTTAGCTCACTGGTGATGATGAGATGTTCTTGTCAACAAATGCTGGTACAGCCCTGAGCCAATTTGAGAGAGTCTCCACTGACCTTGGTAAGTTTTCATTATCCTAACTTCTGATTCCTTTTCCTCACTGAACACTGATTAATAGAAGTATGTCTGGTTCCCCTATGAAAGAGAATATATGAACAAGAGATTCATGCCATTAAATGTTAATATATGTTTTATTAACAATGAAACTCTGATACACTATTATGAGGAAAAAGTAACACAACAAATAAATCCAATGCCAAACATCCATGAAATACCAAGGTGCCCATCACGCTGAAGGCTTGAATAGTCTGTCTCAAGCAGAGATGCTGCTCTTAGAATTAAACACAGATCTTTTTTACACTAAAGACACTATTCAGGAGAGCAGTGTCCTCTGCTTGATGTAGAGAATTTGGCAGTTATTGGCACATTGTCAAAATACAGCTTTAAAGCACTCTTCCTGCCATGATTGTCATACCTCTGATTGTGTCGACAAGATCAAGAGTTCAGTTACAAAAGGCATTAAATAAGCACGACAGTTCATTGTAGTAGTAGTTAAAACTGGGATGAAAGAGCTGTGAATGGCAGGAATGTGCCACACTAGCTCAGGGTACAGATGAACTGTCTGAGTGCCCTACCTTTCAGCTCTGCCCTCCCTGGAAGTGTGAGGTGAGAACCCTCTGGTTCAAGAGGGGACTTTGGCAGTGGCTCTGTGGGGAGGGGTGTTACCAACTCCATTCCAGCTACAAACACAAAGCACAGCTCTACAAGAGAAGCTGGGGGAAAGGGAGCTCCATCCCAGCCAGGCCCAGTAGGACGTGGCTGCTCTAGACCTGGCAAGCCTGTGTGGGTTTTTTTTTTAATTAGCTCAAGTGTTCTAGTTTTCACAGTAGGTTTGATTTCTTTGGTTCTCAAATGTTTTGCTTTATTTAAATTGTATATAAGGTAATTCACAATTTCCACAAATACTTACTGGAAATGCTTTTTCCCCCTCAGGATCAGGAGACAAAGTCTTTGCTCTTGCAAGTGTTGAAGTAGAAAAGGCAAAACAATGAAGAGGTTCGTGAGCTTGTGTCTCCAGTTATCAGCAGCATTGGATTTTGGTTATACTGCATTTGGTTTTTCTATTTCTAACATGTTGAAAAAAAGCAAAGCAAAACAAAAAAAACCAAGCCCTAAACCTCTTGGGTCCTTAACCAGAAGATATGAAGTAAACAGCCCTAAGTGCACTTTGGAACCTTGGTGTCTGCACCCTTTAAATAATACAAGCTGTGAGGCTGAACACTAAGTGGAACTCTAAAACAAAAGCATGGTATGACTGTCTTTGGAAAGAGTCAGTTGTTTTGAACTTCTCTGAATGTCTGTTTCTATAACTATTAAAACTTAATCTTTTTGCATGTGGTTGTAGCAAGCAGATCTTTTTAAGAAGTGGTCCTGATGATTTTTTTTGGGTGATTCTTCACGTTGTCTTAATTTTTGTCTGG
Source organism: Peucedramus taeniatus (assembly GCA_013400575.1). Classification (NCBI taxonomy): domain Eukaryota; kingdom Metazoa; phylum Chordata; class Aves; order Passeriformes; family Fringillidae; genus Peucedramus; species Peucedramus taeniatus. The sequence continues at coordinate 530,876 of WBNO01017243.1, forward strand.
ACTCCCCACTAAGTAGTTTGTGCTAGGAAAGCATTGAAAATGGAAAGCATGGAAAATGGATGTAGTTTATTGAAATGCCATCTTTCTACAAACTGTTTGCAGAAGACCCAAAATGAGCCTGGATGCTGATCACTGGCCCTTGGCTGTTTGTTTGCCGTGCACATGAATGAGCACTTTGTGTCCCAGCCCTGCCTGAGGACAATGGCAGCCCTGTGGGGAGGCTTCTGGAGTCATTTAACCTTGTGTATTGAAAGGACAGGAACTGATGGGACATGGCAATGAGATGCTCTTCCTTCAGCTCTGGTGTATAACTGAACGCTGCTGTTATTTCAGAGGGGGCATGAAATAGCTTGCAAGTAGAAACAAGTTTTAGAAGGGGAAAAGCTCCCGTTATGTGATCAGTGCAAGTGTTGCTCAGTCTCAGTGGTGGTGCTGTGGAGAGGGGAGGGTCTGTGTTTCCACTGGATCCTGAATAAACTTGGCTTAGGAGCATTTGAAATCTCATGTAGTTGAATTTTTAGCTCAGAGACTAAGTGGGTAGCATTGACTATAAACAGAACATTCACGTGGTCAGTTGTCATTTAGAGTGCACTTACAGGGCATAAATACCCTATAAATTAGCAAGTTTGTTTAATTGTAAACTGGGACTGGAGTAGACTAAAAAATGAGTTTCTAGACTGTATTTTGTTTTAACAGATATACTTTTGACATGTAGCATTTAAGAAATGAAAGGATAGATGGTATAGATAGCATAATTTGTTTTTCACTGATAGAACTTTTTTCTCCATGTTATTAGAAAGCCTTTATTGAGGAGGGGTCTTTTGTCCATTCCAGCAGAACTATTTTCCTGTTTGGGACAGCATTGTGTTCTCTGACAAAGGCTGATTGCAGCTTCATAGCTGAGAGCAGCTTATTAAAAGGCATTATTAGACTCTGAAATTATGGGAAGCAAAACAATCTGTGGGGACTGGAGCTGCCTTCCTTTCCTTTCTGCTCATTACTGGTGCTAAGGAGCTCCCTCCCCATACACCCCCAGCCTGCTTGCAGCATTATTATGTAAATTAATCCTCTCAGCACTCACAAAAAGTTTACAGTACAATGACATGGAAATCTTTTTCCTTGTAGTTTGAGAGGTGTAAGTTTCCAGGAGAAACTTTTTTTAATTGGTTTGTAAATATTTCAGGTTTTTTGCAAATACCTGTACTGCAGGCAGTTGTAACATTCCAATTAAACTGATCCTTGAATGAACATCTTCCCCACATCGTGCTGCTTCTGCTCTTGGAAGGATCTCTGGTGGTTTAGATGGACAAAGATGAGGCTGAGATCAGTACCAGTATTGCAAGATTCAATGTGTTGGGTCAGACTTCTCTTCTCAGAAGCTGAGAAGGGTCAGAAATCAGAGCTCTGCCCAGAGACTGGCTGTGTCCTGCAGAATGCCCTGACCATAAGTGTGATTTAACAAGGAAGCTGCTGCTGATGTGAAGCTATTCATGTGTGGACCCTCACAGATAGTTAAGTAACCTCTTGAAATAGTTAGATTGATTTCAGGCATAGTAAGTTAATTGGTGTGTTGTGCTAAATAATCCTGGGGTGTACCTCCACCACGATCTCAAATGGTTCTGCAGGGGCTGGAAAAAAAAGTCCATAATCTATTTATTATAATAATGATTTCCTCAAATAAAAACTGATAACAAAAGAACAACTGCTAAATGAAAGCATGGGTTTGTGTTTAACAAACAAGCTTGTGATGTGTGAGTTCCATCCCCAGTTCAGTTGGACCTGGGCAGATCACTCATTCTGTACACATCTTTCTTTCCTGGAGTAAAATACAGATTATGATCCTTAAATATCGAGTGCTGTGAAGTTGTTATTGATCATACATTGCTTTGAAGATTAAAAGTGCTTTGTTTTTTGTTTATCCTTTTACTTCTGAAATAAGAACTGTAAAGTACAGTAGCTTTAAACACATGAGCAAAGTTCCCAGAGTCCTTTTTTGGCCGTATATAACCTCCTTTTTTTAATCTTTTTTCTCTATAGAGCGAATTCAGATTGTACCGATCTGAAAGAAAAAATGTTAGAAAATTGAAGCTTCAAATATTCTGTCTCTCTTTCTTCTTTGTCCCCTTGTGTTATTTCTCTTCTTTGATCTTGAATGGAAAAGTAGCAAGTTACCTTTGTGTTGGAGAAAAAATACAAGATTTCTTAAGAGATCCCTTAGTTTCTTATGCTACTTTGCCTGTAAAAGTCAAATTCATTTTGATAGAGAGCTCTGTGTTAATGACACCCTATGGCCAGGCAGTTCAGGCTCTGTCATTAGTGGCTGAAATGGGATTGATGCATGATTTTGATGGATTTGAATTATCAGACTAAGTCTGACATATAAAAGATTAACAAAAGAAAAAGAGATTCCAAACTAAAAACAAGTCCTTCATTGTGTACCACACACATCTTGGAGAGAAAGTTTTCATTATTGTTGTGCGTGGTTGCATCACGGATCATGAAAGCAGGGATTGTGTGTGCAGATGCTGCTGGAAGCCCTTAATGAGAGGGGGATGCCAACAAGTACAGAGGCACTTGGAGGGTGGAAGCAGCTGTGCTGTGAAGGAATCCTAAATGAATTTCAGAGCTGATTAAAAAAGAACTGCAGATCAGGAAGGATGGGGTGAATTGAAAGAATTTTTCTAAGTCAAGCAGGGATTCAGTGGAAAAGGTTTCATGAAGTTTGGCTTACTAGAATAAACAGCAGCCTCATTAAACAAGAGATTAGAAGCTATTGAAAAATCCATTTAATCTGATAGATTTCTGTGAAATAATATCAAGTCTTTATACAAAACTTGTAAAAATGTTAGACTTAACCTTTAGATAATTAAACTTTTAACATTGCCTTGCTGAGGGTTAGGTCAAGCAGTGTGATGATGGGGAAGGTAATGGATTTGATCACGTGCAGTTCTATGTTCTGTTTGCTTTGGGAGGCTCTGTGCATTCCCATGAGACATGAACAATATTTTACTCTATCTCTTGCAGAACTAGCATAGTTGAGAGGCCTCTTGAGCATCCATCATGTCTTATGATGATACAAGTGACTGATGGCAAGATGTCACCTTGCTCGATAGCTAAACATCTCGGTAAGCTTGAAGGGAATAAACTAAGGTGGGGCAGGAGCTCAGTTTTAAGAAAATAAATCTAAAATTCTCCTAGGCTAGAGGAAGCCTTGTGGTATTTCTCCCTGCTAAAACCCTTCCTAAATAAATGCAGGATGTTAAATAGATGATCTGTAAGATTGCATTGCACTGCTGTACAGTCAGCCAGCTGAATTAGGAGAGCTAGACAGTACTTAGTCATAAAATGGTGTTGTGCCCATGATGTTATCAGTAAGGAAATTCATACTATTGCAAGGATGCAAATGATGGCTTAATTATATGCTCCCACTAGCATAAGATGCTTTTAGATCTTTCCCTCAGACTCATGTACTGTGCTAATTAACAGTAATCCAACTGGAGGATCCCAGTGCAATGCTTCTGCATATTTTTTCAGCTTATGCTGGAGCTCTTATGTTCTTTTCTTAAATAATTAATAATCATTACTGCCCGCTGTGCTGTGGGTATGTGCCAGTGATCTCAGATCCCAGCACATTTGCACCATTCCTGTTCCTGTCAGAGGCTTGGGTTTGCTCTTTGCAGAGGCTTTCATGTTAAGCCCTTCATTAGCTGGCACTGGGGTTTGGATTTCAGTGGCATCGGGCTTTGATGTCATTAAGTATCAAGCTGTTAAAGGAAGTGCCACCTATTTCATTACTGTGACTATCTTTATGCAATTAAGTTAAATACCGAGTGGAAAACAGATGCATTTTACTAAATAACACTTGGTTCACAAAGCATTTTCATCTCCAGGAATTTTGTACTTACCTTGCTGGCCTCACCAATGCACCCCGTAAGGAGGCAGGGTTACTGTTAACCTAGTGGGAAACCATAATGCAGATGAGTGATGGAGCAGAGTGAAGAGCCTTTGGTGGCTTCTGTCTTCCTTGGTTTTTAGTTTTAATTAATTCCTCTCTGTGTTCACTGGGGGTTTACTCTTCTTCGGTCAATGTAGGTGAAGCATTACTTTATTTTTCAGTGCTTCAATGACCAAATGACCATTTATTCTAGATGGAGGTTTGCATTTTCTGTATTGGCTGCATTAGCTCAAGCTGTACTGGATGCTGCAGTGTCTTTAACTTTCAGTGTCACGGAGCAGCGGCCCCGCGCCCCGCTGGGATGGATCTCGGGCGGCCCCAGCGCGGCAGCCGCGCTGCCCCGGCCCGGGAGGGACAGCAGGAGCGCCGGGACCCCGGCACCGCGTCCCTCCAGAGGATGTTCCTCAGGTGAGTGCGTGCCGGTCTGTCCCGGCGGAGCGGCCCCGGCCCCGTGGGGTCCGGCAG
>WBNO01017243.1:535470-562627 GCA_013400575.1 Peucedramus taeniatus
GGCAGGCCCCGGCCCCGCGGCACAGGTACGGGAGGTGCCTTTTTAATTTTCTGGCATCACCCCTTACGTCACGAGGCGCCCCGTTCCCCGGTGTCCCACCCCAGGCATGGCTGCGCTGCTGCGGCAGCCGGAGTCATTCCCGGGAGCTGCCGAGGGCGGCTGGGGCCGCGGGGAGGACCGGCAGGGGCCCCCCAGCGCTGGGGCTGCCCGGCCGGACCGGGGCAGCTCCCTGCGCCCGCGATGCTCTCGGCATCCCGGCCCTCGCCGGCGAAATCGCCTCTCGGACAGTGTTCAGTAAAGGGCTTCCCTCGGGGTAATCCTGCCTTGGCTAAAAATTGGGTTTCTAGAGCCACTCGGTAACTTTCAGTTTACATGGACGGTATTTGTTGGCACACGTTAGTTTTTACCTGTTGGAAAGATCCGTGAGAGAGGGACAACATCACCCTCCGGATCAGAATGTATCAGAGACAGATGAGATGTGATCGTTTCTGCTTAACATCCAGATGTGCTTCATCAGGGCATGTTTGCCTCACAGGCTCGGGTTTGCTCTCTCTTCAAGAAGAGAATATTTTGCTCTGTTGTATATCATCTTTTATTTGTCCATTCCTCATCTTGGCATGTTGAACAGGTTGAGCTTTGATGCTCTGTGAGATGAGCATGAGACATTCTGCAGATGTGAGGATTTAAAAAAAGAATCAAAACACCAAACTCCAGCAGACTTTGGAGGCAAGTTAGGTGTGCTAGTTCACAGTCCTGGTCTGAGCTGGCTCCAGTATGGTAAGAGACATGATTAGAGAGTATTTAAGAACATATTTTTAAATATGTTTACGAAATCCTACTATATATATATTTTTTTTTTTTTTTTGGCTGCTGAACTTGCAGGCTTTCAATTTCTTTTGGCCTTGGTAATTTTTGGAGCTCATGTGTGATGTGAAATAGCCTGCTGAGGGAGAACCTCTATGTAAATGGTGAGGAAATGAGGCTAAACATGTACTTCAGTGGGGTTTATTCTGAAAGTACAGGTATTCAAGGTGAGGGAGCATGCAGAAAGCTACATGTTACTGCTTTTAAAAACACAGGCTGGTTTTCTTACCAAGCTACAAGCTACTTTTGCCTTGACAAACAGATTCATCTGGAAAATGGTGACAGGTGTACTTCAGATACATTTCTGTCGCTTCACTTTGCCCTTAGCAGAAAGAGCATCATCAGTTATTGTATCTTTGGCATCTTGGGAGAAACTGGCAGCTCCCTCGGTGTAATTTAGAGTCGTTGGGGATTTGTGTGCTGTCTCAGTTGATGTGGTACACAGAAATAATAAATCTGAAGTGTGAAGTGAAGGAAGTGTGTAGGACTGAACAAATGCAGGGGCAAGGGCCATTTTGGAAAACTTAAATGGTGATGGGTTGGACCCAAATCTGCTTTAAAGCAGTTTTCTCTTTTAGTTCATTGGAAGCCTTGCAACAAGTTATGGAAAAGTTACACAGGGCAGAAAAAGTGCTGTCAGTGTCTTAACAAACTAGTTAGTGCTCGTGTCACTGGGCAGAACATCCTGTGGAGTGTTTGGGAAAGCAAATTCTGAATCCCAGTTTTATGGAAAATCTGTAGCTGTATCACTTTCTGCTCCCTTCCATCCTTTCCCCCATCAAGGGTTTGAGAGTGCTTCACTTTGCAAGAGGAGAGGGACGTTTCCAAAACAGTTTGTGTTGTTTTCTAAACAAAACCAAAAGGGAACAAAAACAAAACCTAGATTTTGTAGTTACTAACAATGAGTGTGATATATGTCTGCTGCCAGAAATTAAAAATCTTCCTGCAGTTGCATATGGGCAAACAGAGCTAACACCTGAAAGTGCCTGATGTGGTTAAACTGGTTGATGCCTTGCCTAGGAAACAGCTTGTCAGAAATAGATCTATTAATATATGTTTTATATAAGTTTTTCCTCTCCAAAATGTTTGTCATCTGTAACCAACACAACATTTATGTTTTTTACCAAGTATTTCAGTTCGTAAGTTGGTTGTTGACTACAAAGCACCCTCCTGAGCATCTGACCTAGTTTGAAGCATCAAACATCCACCCAAGTGCTGTGCACAGAAAGGCAATAGACTTTTGGAGGCTGCTGTTGGACATGCTGGGGGAAACTTCCAGGAGATTTTTTTCCAAAAAGAAGGATTTGGTATCAGAAATACTTCCATACATGCACAGGCAAAACTGTACTACTTTTTACTGCAGGCTGTCATCAGATTGGATTTCCTGCTGAAATGCAGCAAGGACAGAGGCAGCTGCTACAGCTGCACCACACCATTGGGTGTGTAGTGCAGAAGTGATTGGGAAAACTGCAATCCTGACAAATGTGCCAAATGTTTGTGTTCTGGGCTAAGGATATTGTGTGACTAGTCCCAGTTTTGATGGTGATGTGCTCCCAAGATATAATTTATTGGAATGAAAACATTGTCACCACATCCAGTGTTGGTAATTTAATGGTCTTGCTTCTAAGTACAAGGGAGAAATTATCTGTAAATAGGTTTGAAATGTGCTGAAAACTTTTTACCAAGCAACATAATTTAGGGAAAAACACCCCAAACCACTTTGTTCAGTATTATATCTCTAAGAAAGAAGGGCTCTTACAGATCTTTTTCCCTTTGAAGAGCTGTGCCCTGGCCATGGGCTTCCATTGGCAGGAGAGTGCAGATAGAGCAGAGTGAGCAGAACTAGAGGTGAGAAGAAATCAAAGATCAGCAAATTAACCAAAACTCATTAGTTAGTACTGGAATGAGGAGAACACTCTCCTGACTCTCAGGTTTATTTTCAGCCTTATTGTTGAGGAAGCATTATATAATAAATGCTTGAAAAAATGAGGAAAGCTCATTCTTGTTTCTGCTCACTGCTGGTGATCTGACAGAATTTTACAGAGCTTCTCTATGGTTTAAATGTCAGTCTGAATTCAGAAAGTGGAGTCATACTTCTTGCTTTTCAGTAAATACATCCAAGGTTTTACAAGTATCAAATCTGCCAACCTATTTCTGTTTTCAAAAATAGTATAGATATAATCATTAATGCTATTTAAAAACAAACAAAACAGCCTAAAAATCTCAAAAAAAAACCCTAATAATTTCAACTTCTTGCATTATTGGAATTCCTGTGACTGACTAAATGAGCTACTGATTGGGAACCAGAGGTGGAGTCAGTAAATTTGTACAACCATTCCACTTGTCTCAGGATGTTCTGTTTTATTCCATGCAAATACACAGACCAAGAATTTATTTGATTTTTCACCAAGTCCATTTTCTCCATGTTATGAGGGCAGCTAAAAAATATGGAAACAACTTAGGTAATCAACTCTGTTTATGACCATGACCAAGCTCAGAAACCTTCTGACTCAGTTTATCCTTCCATAAAATTAGTTGACTACTTCACATGAAGGTGGAGATGTTTAATTAAAGTGTAATTGGTTTGCCTCTGAACTCATCCAGGTCCTGATTCAGTGCACAATGAAGTCAGTGAAGAGCTTTTAATTAATTTCCTTGAGCTTTAAATAAGTACACATGGACGTGCACCCTTAAAGGAAATGTGACCTAAATTTTTACAGCAGAATTGCTGTAAAGGAGGAATATAAATCCTGAAACAGCTTAAGGTAAACTACTGAAGGAAGGCTTTTTGTAGAACTGAGGAGGGGATAGTGCAGCTGCAGGGATCTCTGGTTCCTGTTGCCATTTTAATGTAATTTTAATGGAGTTTCCTAACTTTGAGTGTGTTGGATCTTATGTGGAAAACTGGAAATTTCTTTGTGCCTTGGCAGCTCGCTCAGTTGGTCGGGGGAGGCAATATCAGACTTCAAGATAAACACAGTTAACTGAATGTTTATGCAAAACCAATCAGCAATAACACTTAAGATATAATTAACTTCAAGAGTTGATGCCAAATTGAGAAAAATAGGAGCATTCACATCTTCTTAGCTGCCTTTTTTCAGGAATGTCTGTGGATGCCAAATAATACTCCTTGGTTTATGTGGAATTCGTGAAAGGTTTTGCTTAACTTCAGAGGTCAGAAACATCAAGTTTTGCTAAACAGAACTTTTATTGCTGAAATCTTGGTCAGCAGCTACAATGAACTTGGTAAAATAAGCCTTTCACAATTCACATCAAGCTGCAACCATTCTCTTACTGTTTCACTGTCAAGATTCTTAGTTCACTGACTTTTACAAATTACTTTAAATAAAGTACTGTGTGTGAAACAGCACATGTGAGGCACTACAGTGTTGGCCCCTTGTTTTTCATGTGTTCATTTCATTGCTCTTGCTAGCTGCAGTTTTAGATGTAACTGCTGTCAGCTCCTTTCTTTTGTGGAGCAGCTAATAATAGTAGAGGTGTATTTCATTGTGCTTATGCTTTGGCAGAAATCTGGCTGCTCCTCCAGTCATCCTCTTTGCCCATTCTGCCTGACATTGGTGGTGGCTGTGTCCAATCCTGCTCCTGGGAACCTCCAGAAGAGATCTGGGATCTTGCAGTGGTTTTAACTTGTGTAAGAATCAGCCACTCTTGAGCATTGTTGTGGATGGTCTCTGGGCTAACTCCAGTTGTTACTGTTGTTATGTATTGGAGTTTGATTAATCTAAATTAATATTTTTGCATGTGGTTGCCTTTAACGCATGTGTGTAGTGTCTGGCCTGTGATTCTTCTGTGCTCAGGAATTGCTCAGTCCCAGAACTGATGGGGACTCTCTGCAGCCCCCCAGGCCCTGCAGCTCCTGGGTTCTTCTCTCCAGCCCAGTGCTGAAGGGACTCCTGAGCTGGCAGACCACTGGCCTCATGCAGCTTTGTGTCACAGTTCACAGCTCATGGAATTAAGGTGACATTCAGTATTGTGGCTAGGCAGGAAGGAAATTGCATTCATTTTCCTGAGAAATAGGAAGTCTCTTGAAGGCAAGATTTCCTTCCTTGCAATCCCACTTGGCCAAAACATAGGGAAAGCAAGATGTCCGTGGTAAAATTGGTGTGTAATTAGGAATTTGTTTTAAACTAGAGAATGTTAAAAGTCCTCTCTTAAAACTGACAAGGACTTTTTTCCTTCCTCCTTCCTCTCCATCAAATATCTCTGCAGCACAGCCTTGCTTGGTGACATAAGAAGGGAACAAAAATCCTTTTCTTGTGCTTTTTGTTTCTAGTAAGTCCTTCAGAGAAGAGAGAAGCTGGCATGCTTGGCATATTCTACTGAGACCAATCTATGGAACACTATCTAGGAAAACTCTCATGGATTATTATTTGATGAAGGTCTTAGGAGCAAAAGTCTTGCCCAGATTATGCAGTGACATTGCTGCTGCTCGTGGATCACTGAGGAGGCAGAGTTTGTCTTCTGGTTAGTACCCAAGACATGATTGAGGCACGTGGCCACATTGGGCAAAGAGCCATTAATTCTTAGTTCAACTCACAGCAAGAGCTATTAATAATAGATCTCTTTAAAGGGTTTTGAAAATTAAACCTTGATTCAGAACTTGAAAGAAACATCTTCTTTGCTTTTTTTGGTTATTCAGAGCATCCATGGGGAAAGCAGCACAGAAGTTTGGGGTTTTTTTCCTAAAGAGGCAAGATAACTAGGAGACATAAGGGCTGTGTTTGTCACATTTTACAGCAGATTTTATTGATGTTTGAGGCCAGAACACTATTTCATGTTGCTGTCCAATGGTTACACAATTTTGGTAGTAAAGAACTATTAATCTGAGAGTCTCTGGTCCTAACAATGTACTTTGATACACTGTTGCAAAATACTGAAATGCTAACTAGTCACCAACCTAATAACAGCTCACATTTTAATTGCTTTTAAAAAACCTAGTTAGCCATAATCTTTCTACTATGAAAGATTTATAGGCATTTGCAGTGTGAAATGTCTGTGACCTGGCAATAATGATGTTCAGATGTCAGTAAAAATTACAGGGCAGCACATTGAGAGCTCTCACTAATACCTGGCTGTCTGTGGATCCTGTGTTGATGAGTACCAGAGAAATGCCTATAAATACATATATATATATATATATATAAAATACACAGATAGGTGTACACACACAGTGGAGAGAAAGCCTTTCTGTGCTCTCTGCCATTTCAGGTTAAATGCACCCAGTACTCTGTGCTTGGGCTGGGAGAAGTTGGTCACTCCAGCACGGGGAGTTTGACTCCAGAAATGGCACTGAAATTTTCTGTTTCTGCAATAAAATATTTACTGATAGATCCATACAAAGCTTTGCTGTACTGTTCTGTTTTAATGATGGATGCTGAACACTTTTTACAGCAGTAATTCTTCAGCGAGATACCTGGTAATTAAATCATTGGCTATCTGTCACTAGTGCCTAATTTCCTGCCTGGAAGATTTGTAGGTTTGTTTTAAATAGGAGAAGAGGTGCCTGAGCCTGTGTGAAAGGTGCCCATGGTTGTGAGGAGAGCAGCACTGTCCATCCAGCTGTTGGTGACTGTCGTGAGTAAAGTATTGGAACATTCTGCTGGAATTGTCTCTTGGACTGGGATGCAATTTGTGTATAAACTGCTCTTCATAAAGTGGTGTCACTTTTTAAAGAATTTTTGACACATTCATCTTTGAAGTGTGAATACCTTTGTGAAATGAAAGGGTTTTTTTCAGGTTTTGTTGCTGTTACTACATTTAATTTCAGAGGCTTCAAGTTGACTGACGTGAACTACCTAAAACCCTGTGCTGCCTCTTTTAACTGTGTGAGATGTGAGAGGTGTCTTGTCCTTGAGGGAAGGGGGGGAAAATCATCTGGTTTGTGTGTGCCTGAAGGTCAGGAGGCAAATTTTAATTTCGTGAAAGTGGTGATTACGATAGTAGGATTTTTAAATTTTATTTTTTAAGTCAGCTTGAGCATTGATGTAAGAACTGTTTGGGTATATTGGGAAGCTCTATGGAATGCACTTTGTTGCTACTTTTGAAGTCCATTTTGAAGCTCTGAAAGGTGTTCCAGCACTGGGGAGAAAAACCCCTGCTTGTGTTCATAAATATTTCATGAATAAATGGCAGTGTTTGGGGCTGTTTCCTGTCCTCCTTCAAGAAGGAGGACTGCAGTGTTTCGTTAAAAATTTAAATCTAACATTTAAGAGATGTGAACCTACCACATCTGGGAGTTCCAGCAGTAAATTGACCTAAATCTGACACTGGGGTTCATATTCTGAAGTCAGCTAAAAGGTAGTATTCAACATGGAAACAAAGACAAAAAAAACCCATATTAAATATTTCAGTTCATACTGTTCACCTATAAATAGGTAGCTGTTATGAATTCTTCATTGTATCCCTCTGGAGATGGGAATTAATCCAGTCTCCAGCTGCCTGTGACTGAAGGTCATGAGTCAGAATGAATTAGAGGAAAATTTGTAGCAGGGTTTTTGCAGACTCTGGTTCCTGACTTCAGGTTTCAGGCTCCAGCTTGGACGGTTTTTTGGACTCTAACTGCTCTCTGAAAAATGTCATTTGAAAATTAACAAGGCTTAAATTAGGGGCAGCATCCCCTTGCACTTCCAAGCTTCCCAGTATGACCATGCTTTAGCACTGAAGTGCTCAGTGGTGGAACTGTGGAGGGGAATGGCTTAACCTTGGATAATGATATCAGAGAGTCAAAGGGACCCTTCCTGCTGCTCTGAACTCCACTTGTGTAGAGCAAAGGGAACCTGCAGTGCTCGGGTTTATTCACCATAACTCCTTAGCTGAGCTTTATAATCCTTTCCCATTAATTGAGGGTTTTCACTGCCTTGAACAGAACCAGTCGGATTCAACAAAAAAATAAATTGTAGCTGAACTAACTCCTGTTGGGTTTCTTTTGGCTATAACTGGAAATGCTACAAGATATTAAAGAGCTAGTCAGCTGTGACTTAGGCTTTAAAGAACTTGACAGATGGCTGCTCTAAGTACCCTAAATTATTAAGACTGAATATGTAAAATACTACATTTTCTAGCAGCTTACTGCCTTTTTATTTTCTTCCCCCTTAATTTAGGCTGTGCAGATTCCTCAACTGCACTTTGTGTTTTCCCATACCAGTAAAATGTGGTTGTTAGGAATTTCAGCATTACAGAGGACTACAGTGTTGGGGGGAATATGAAATTTGAAGGAACAAAAGCTCATGTTGCTTTCTCATTGCATTAAATAAGCATGGCTTTAAAACTGAATGAGATGCTTAAGTAACTTTCTTTATGCAAAACTTATAAAGATGCATTTTTTTTAGTGTGTCTCTTTTTCTGTTGAGATGTGAAATTTTTGTTTATTTAAAAAGATGACAGGAGGGGAGTCGGAAGAATTTGGGAGTTCTTAATTATGAACTGATCTGTGCATTGTCCAGCAGAAAGTCCCTTCCAGGTTTTGAATTCATACCAGTGTAGGAGAAAGTGAAGGAAATACAGTTACAAATCTGTAATTTTCAGTTGCTGTGTGTTGGAATCTTTTTCTGAAGGCGTTCAGTCAAAACAGATCTTGCTGGTGAGGGTTGAGTTTCCTGAGGAGCTGTTTCCATCTGTTGGTAAAACAGACAAGTTAAAATGAGATTGAGTACAGATTTCTCCTGTCTACATTTTTTTGAAGTGAAACCCCAATAGCTGATGTTCTAAACCTCGTTAGGAAAAAAGACTAAAAGGGAAGGCTAGCTGCAGTTACAGTATTTTTTCATTATGTACTGTTGTGTCTGGGGTCAGTAATGGAAGAGAAAGCCACTGTGGTCTTTTAATTCATTTTTTGGAAGAAATATATTTTATTTTCATTAGAGAGTTTTCAGAACAAGGAACAATGAGGAGAGGTGAGGAAGTATCCCTTAATGCCAGTGGGAAAATTGGAAATACTTAGCTATTACATTACTTGGGTAATATCCTTGCAAAGCAGCCCAGGTGTTTTTAGGTGCAGAAGTACCTCCACCTGCTCATTCCAAACCATGTCTGGTTTCCTCTGATCTCTGACTTCCTGCCTTGCCAGGGCCTGCAGCCTCAGTCCACAGTGCTTGCTCTGCCAAGGCCAGGCTTGCACAGCCTTTCCCCAGCCCAGGACAGGCTTTGGAAGGACACAGATGGGGATGTCAGGCGTTCCTGGCTCTGCCCAGTCCACATGTTGGGCCTTGCTGAGCTGGAGGAATTCCTGGGATCCTCACCCAGCCCACTGCAGGCAGTGTGGGGAGGGAAGTGCTGGGCTGCAGGACAGCTTTCTGTGCTGCTGGGGAAGGGGAGGGAGTGTTTTCAAACTCACATTATTGCTTTGGCAAAGCTGGGCTGGCAGTGCTGGCTGTAATATATAGATCTTTGTTGTTTATTATTCTGTCATGTGAATCATCTTAAAAATAAATGAGAACTAAATTTCATTGCCTGTGCCTGGCAAACAAGGGAGAATTAGGTGACCCAATTATGTCCATTTGCAGTGTGTTGGATGCAGCAAGACAAGCTTGAAGCATTTAGTCTTTTAACAGGGTTTAGTGAAGAATTCAGTCATTTCTGACTAACACTGCAGCTTTTGAAATGCACGGGTCAGTCTTCTTTGTGAGAAAGGAATGGAAAACTGGCACTGGGGAGTAGATCCACGTTCAGCTGCCAGAGGTAAGCACAGGCAGCCCAAACTTTCCTGTTGGCTTTGCTCATCTGCCTCACCCTTACCTGGAGAGACCAGTTCCAGATCTGATAGAACATTCTCTATGGCTTCTCCAGCCTTTGGCCTCTCTTCCTGCAGTGCCAGCCATCCAGGACAGGATTCCCAGAAATTCAGCTGAGATCCCATTACTTCTTTGCTGAGGCCAGGAGGTGTCAGTTGGGTTTTGTGCTGAAAGCTTCCTAAAGAATGCAAAGCTTGAATGCAATTCATTCTCAAATGATTGGGAATGTCATTGGTATGGTCAGGGTGGAAATCTTGCAGCTGAAGAACAGCTTGATTTTAAAAAACTTTAAACATAAAAAGGTTCTTACGTTTAACAGCTCCAGACAAGAGTGCAGTTTTTTGAATTTTGACCTGGAGCATGTTCTAAAGCAGACTGGGAGTGAAGGTGTATTGAATTAAGGATCTTCCTGGGGTTCAGCTGTGTATGTTCTGTAATTCTTTGCTCATTTGTTTTCGCAGGGCAGTTCCCTCATACATTTTTCCCAGCTCCAGTCACTGATCAGGACTGCACACGTGGATTATCTGATCTCCTGTGGTTTCTAGAAGCAGGTACGTTGGCACAGAAATCTGGTGTTTTGTTGGTTGGGGATGGGGCAGTGACCATTCACCCCTGTGCCAGAAAGATTTGTGGGGGCAGGGAAATGCTGCTTTAGGAGCATTTCATAACGTGTAGCATATTAATGTAGCTTTCTGGAGAGAACAAAGTTGGTAAGTATTTTGAAAAGATTTTTCAGTCCTTCATTTGCAAATGTGGATCGTGCTGTCTTCTGGCCACAGACCAGCTTTGTATGTGGGTTGGGAAATTTTCTCATGTAGCATATGCTGGGTAATGTTGTCATCCTAAACTGACTCTTCTGAAAGCTTTATGTAACAGGAAAACAGAGATAAGTTCACATTTCTCCTGCTGGGGTCTGAGTGCTGCTTTAAGACCTTTGTCTTTCCACTTGGATGTCATGGAGTAGGAAGAGCTGTGGTGGCAGGGTAATTGTGTGCTGTAGGGAGAGCAAAGTGCTCTTGCTCTGAAAGCTTAGTTTTACCTCTCTGCACATATTTTTTGAGCCATAGTGAGTGCTTTTTTCCCCCATGCAGCTTCCTAATTGTGTGAAGCATTCACTGAATGGGCAGGCTTTAGGATTTTTATTCTTCCTGTTAAAAAGGTGGCTTCATGATAAACCCATCTTGGCTGAAAGCTACTTCAGAAGAACCAGGCTTAGATAGGAATTCTCATCACCACTTTTTAAAGTTTGAAAATTAATAAACAACTAAAAGATAGTTATGGTGGAACACAATGAATAGTAACCAAACCAGGTCTTGTAATACCTGATGTGCAGAGCAGTGCTGAAGTGGGGTCTTTGGCACGGGGGCAGCTGTGGCATTTTCTTGCTGCTTGTGGATGGTGCCACCTACTGATATCCCATCCATTTTGTTTCATTTCCAAACAATAGATATCTTCCTACATTTCAGCTTTTCTTGTTGTGGTTTTTCTTTTCTAGGTTGATTGGTTACTAGTACAGCAGCTTCCCTTTTCAAGTACAATATTTTTTGAAAAGTATTTACAATATTAAGAACCAGTCCCAACCTTTCAGACTGACTGGGTATCTTGATCAATGTTTATTGTTTTATCAGTCTCTAGATGTGTATAACTTAGTGTCTCTTGCTCACTATCTCATTTTGTTCATTGCCTTACTATTGGCATCACTTGTTAGCACTCAGTGAATTGCACTGTGGAGTATATACCTAGTAGCATAATCCAGTTTACTTACTTGAGTTGACACTAGGCAAAATTATGGGATTAATTCCCCCTTCAGAGAGCAGTTTGCTGGCTGTATAAAAAGCCCCAACAATCATCACCTTGCACATGTACAGGCTGCAGGTTTCCAAGCAGAGCCATCTACAGCAGATCAGCTTCATGCAGATCTTCCCACTGAAACATGTTCAGGAAGGACTGGTGATGGATCTTTCTCACTTTTTACTGCTGTTATCTCCATGCTCAGTAATGTGGGTGGCAAAGCCTGTCCCAGCAGCTGCTGCTGAAGTTTGCATTACTTCTGACTCACTCAGGAGGGCCTGTGTGTAATTTTAAACAGTTTCCACACCCAGATTACTTTCCCTTAAAAGTAATAATGGAAATGAAGTGAGAGGAGAGGTTGGTAATAACTGCAGGAACACATTACTGGGAAAACTGTGTTTGAACCTGCTGGGATACAGCCTTCCCTATGCAAGCCTTGTGTGGGTTCAGGAAATCACATTAATGGGCTGGTGTAGGACCAGACCCAGTTCTGGGAGTGAAAAGTGGCTGAAGAGCTCTTTTGGAGACACTTCTCTGAGGAGTGTGTGCTGCAGGAGAGGCTGGGTCCCAGCTCCATCCACTCATGGGAGCAAGGAATGGTTTGGGTGGGAAGGGACCTCAGAGCCTCTCCAGTGCCACCCCTGCCATGGCAGGGACACCTCCCACTGTCCCAGGCTGCTCCAGCCCTGTCCAGCCTGGCCCTGGACACTGCCAGGGATCCAGGGGCAGCCACAGCTGCTCTGGGCACTTAAGCCAGGGCCTCACAGGGAAGAATTTCTTCCCAATATCCCCCCTAAACCCACTCTCCATAAGTGTGAAGCCATTCCCCCTTGGCTGTCTCTCCAGGCTCCTGCAAAGTCTCTCTCCATCTTCCTTGTGGGGTCCCTTCAGGGGCACTCAGGGGTTGCATTTCTCCACCACACAGCCCTGGTCAGGGGTTGGGTCTGTTTGTGACACTGCTGGAATTGTGTGTTATTTGAAGCACCATGATTTTTTACATTTCAGGTTAAGGTTTTTACTATTGTTGACTTAATAAACAAGGTTCAAGATAGTTTTTAAGAGCAGCTGAAGAGAATGCCTGAATGTTTGGGTTTTTTTGTCATGGTAAACACCCTGTTGTGGAACTTAAATAATTACCAGATACTCATATAATAAAGTATAATCATGCTTTGTGCTATAGAATTTGGATAACACCATCTGTTTATTCCATAACATAATTATTCTTATTAAAATAAGCAAAAGCTCAGATTTTAAATGATACTGCTTCCCTTCTCCTCTTAGCTCTGCTTTCTCTCCAAAACCATTTCATAAATTTTAATAACTTTTACAGTAACGCAGTGGCCTTTTTACATGATATAAAGGAAAAAAGAAAAAGAGGAGGAAGACTTGAGAGTTTCTATTTCACACAGCTTTTGTTTAGACATTGTGGGCTTGGTGGCTGTGCATTCTGCATCCTGTTTTCATTCTGCTTGTGCTTATTTATGGAAAAAGCCCCAAACCACGGACTCTTCTGTCAGGGTGATTCTTTCATCTAGTTCTTAGAGTTCCTTTTCTGCTCATGCAGTAATGTAAAGAGCTGTGGGGATGTGAACAGGAGCCTCTGTGAATGTTTCAGTTGCATTTGTAAGGCCCAGTTTAGCTGCTGACATTTTTAAGGGTTCCTCTGGGGAAGGATGTGATTCCTCACTCTCCCAGGATATCCAGTGATCTGCCCACTGGTGAAAGACAGGTATTTTGGAAATGAAACTTTTCCTCTATTTCCTGTTAGACCCCATTGCCTGTTCTAGTTTGTGTTTTCCTGGTTTTGTGTCTGCAGGCAATCCAGGAGCTGGCAGGAGGGGAATGAACCGTGAGGGCGTCCCCGGGAAGAGTCCGGAGGAGATGTACATTCAGCAGAAAGTGAGGGTCCTGCTCATGCTCAGGAAGATGGGATCAAACGTAAGATGCACCTCCCAGCCCATCCTTTGGGTTTTCAGGCAGCTTTGGGCTAACTGGGGCAGTGCTTGTTGAGATGGGCAGGTGATGGTCTGGTTTTAATGCTGAATTGTTTGAGCCATCCTGGATTTAACTGTTATCAGTTAAACAATTGATTTTTGCTTAAATATTATAAGGCTTGTGATGCCTGGAACTACCATAGGTGGATAAATGATTTCAAGTTCTTCATGAGAGGAAAAAGAGCAGCTGTTTAAGGTGGCACTGAACCTGCCCACGAGTTCATGATGTCACGTTTGGCTGCTGTGCCCTTGCTGGTGCTCGAGGTGCACAAAGAAGGGGTGATGAGGGTGGTGAGGAGCAGAGCAGAGGTGCTGTGGTCCCTGCTGGGGTGGGTTCTGTTTTGCTGAGTGCTCAGGTGTCACCTGTGTCACCTCTGTGCCCACAGCTGACGGCCAGCGAGGAGGAGTTCCTGCGCACGTACGCGGGGGTGGTGAACAGCCAGCTGAGCCAGCTGCCCCAGCACTCCATCGACCAGGGTGAGTGCCCTCTGTGCCCCCCAGTGCCCCCAGTGCCTCCTCTGTGCCCCCCCAGTGCCCCCCAGCTGAGCCAGCTGCCCCAGCACTCCATCGACCAGGGTGAGTGCCCTCTGTGCCCCCCAGTGCCCCCAGTGCCTCCTCTGTGCCCCCCCAGTGCCCCCCAGCTGAGCCAGCTGCCCCAGCACTCCACTGACCAGGGTGAGTGCCCCCAGTGCTGCCCAGTGCCCTCCCTGTGCCCCCTCTGCCCTGGAGCTGCTTCCCCATGGCCAGCAGCCTCAGAAAACATCACCTGCAGCCTCCTGGACTTCCAGAATCCTTTGCCACCTGCTGAAACCCATCCTGCAGGCCAGGCTTTGTTAATTCTTTGCAGAAGTCTTGCTAAATAATTGTGGGGAGCTGCTTTGAGTCCATTAATCTCTTCTGAACCTGAAGGTTTCTTACTGGATTCCTCTCCCTCCCCTGCACAGCCCTCGTGCCAGATCACGTTTATAAAGTGCAGTTTGGAATTGAAGGAACATTGTAAGGAACATTTTCATGCCAGAAAGAACTGAGCAGAAATTTAGATCTGAGACATCTAGAAATCCATTACAAACACAACCTGTACAAACTTGCTGCTGTGCTCATTCCTTGCATAGCTGGGGGCTGATGGAGGTGGATATGCTTGAAGAATTCTGAGCCAAAATACACAATTTTTCTGCCACTCTAAAGTAAGAATTTTCTTGTTTCTTGTCAAAAACTGAAGTAGGCACATTCAGTTAGGAGAGACTTAGTTGCAGTTGGCATTTTTCAGCATTATCTTTAAAAGTTACATTTTTCCCAGTGAAATCTGTGCTGAATTACCTGCACTTTGGCAAAGAGAAGGTGATAAAATCAGAAGTCCAGCCAGGGGACACAGAAACTTTCTACAGCGGTGCTGAAGCTGTAGTGTGCTCTACAGTCAGAAGCAACTATAATTTATTGCTCAGGACTTTGATTTTCTTAGAAATCTCTGCAGGTTTCTCACAGCCAGCACTGATAATGCTCCTTGCTTGCTGCTGCCTGTGCCCTCTGCTGTGTCCTGGGGTGGGTGAAACAGGAAGGGCTGAGGATGGAATTCCTGGAAGATGGGAATACCATGCCATAGGTGTGGGATGTGCCACCCTAAGGGAGATCCCATCTCCACTAGATGGCATTGCCTGGTGCTGGAAAAACCCTGCAAATCCACACACTCACTGTTCTCTTGCTCCAAGATTGCTTAAAGCAATTCTCTTCCCTACTTTTCTGTTTTCATTGAATCTCCTCTGGAGGATTTTTTTTCCTTTGTGCAGCTTGTCTTACACAACAACACAAAGAGGTGTTACTTAGGGAGTAACTTACACCAAGTTAGCACTTCAGTGGGTTTCACAGTCTTTTGTTCCACAGTAGGACAGGTTGCTCTCAGCCTGATGTGTCCTTGATGTATCTTTAGAGCCATTTTCCTCCAGCAGGCACAAAAGACACAAAGCTAACTTCACATCCCCATTTTGTTCCAAAAAGCAGAATGACGTCTTGGCCTGAGCACTGCTAATACCAATATCTCTGAGATTTAAAGTTCCTCCTTGAGACTCTGTTTGTTGTCTAAGGATCCAGCAATGGAAGTTAATTTGGATCAGGAAGCATCTTAGAATATCTCTGTAATTTTTAGTCAAGCCTGAAGGCTAAGACTCCCCTTCAGTTTATGCTTATTTTTATTGGAAGAGGAGATATGATAATTGAGTCTAATATTAATGTCATTTTATTTTTCAATCATGTTAACACCTATATGAAAGTGTAAAATCCAGGGTGTTTTTCTTTACTCTGGGAGCTCTTTAGCTGACATCTGTGGAGTGTTTGTTGTTTCTTTTTATGGCTCCAAGAATAACTGAAGAACCCTGAGGCATCTCAGTTCAACCAGTGTGTGCTGGAGAGGGGATGTGATCCTGAGCTGTTTGGGGCTGTTCACAGTTTGGTCTTGCCTGCATTGCAGCAAGAGCTAGTGCAGCTCACATTTGATGAAATTCAGGCTTTCTCACTTAGTTTTGAGTACAAGCAAAATGCCTCTCAGGCACTTCTGTGCACAGAAGCATCTCCTGCACAAGCCCATGTTCCCTGTTCCCCAGCTCCTCACATTTCCAAAGGCTGGGCTGGCTCTGGGCTGGCTGCAGGCACTGCTCTGGCAGCTCTGGAAATGGAAGCAGTGCAGGGAGGAAGCACGAGATGGGAATTGTGCTGAGACCTTGGTGACTGCAGCTCTGGTGTTCCTATAGCAACAGGAGTGTGGTGCTGGTTCCTGGAGGAAGCTGCTCCCGTGGGGAGGGCAGGGCTGAGCTGCAGACACGTGCCTGGCTGGGTGAGATGTGTTCCCTGGGTGATGGGGCACCAAAACCACCCCAGGCTGCTGGTGGGGCTCAGGGCACTGTGCTCATGGCTTGGCAGAGGCTGCTGGAGAATGGAGATCGAGCTCTGCTCTGTGCACTTTCATTTTGTTGAGCACAAGGCTTGTTTTAGTGTGCTGCTGCTCTCAGCAGTGCAGGGTGTATTTTTAGAATGCCAGACTAGGATGCTAATACTGGGAATTTCAGGGAAGAGTTAATGTTTAGAAGATTGTTGCTGGAGGGTGGTTGGAGAAATGTATGTATGCAAAGATCTTGTGTGAAGTGAAGAATTTCTTTTTTTAAATTTGGCAGCCTTTAGAAATTCCCAACAGGCTAAACCTTCTGATCTCTAAATGCTTTTGGGGTTTAATTAATTCTGCAGGTGACTACAAGCAAATCAGGTGTACATATCTATTTCTCATTCAAAGAGCACTTGGGAACAGCAGCTGTTAGAGGTGTCAGCATCTCCTCTGGTGTTAGGGTGGTGTGGTTTCAATCCAGCCTTTACTCTGCTGGTTCATGTCTCTGTGCCCAGTCCTTGCTGGGCAGCTCTGGCATCAGCCCCCCTGGGGAAGGTTTCTGCCATGGAGGTGAGCTGGAGACACTGAGCTCAGGGCATGCCTGCAGCCTTCCCTGCCCTGCACAAAAGCCATTTGACCTTCAGCTCATCTTGCCTTGCCAAAGAGCTCTAAATTCAGCAATTCAAACAGCTGCAATTGGAACATAATCTAAGTGGGATTTGTTTGGAAGTTAGTGGGGTAAGATTGTCACTATTACTTTCTAAGATAGCACATAAGCCCGCCTGTTAATTACTGTTAATTTCTAGGAAGAATGAGGGTGAGAAAGCGTGAGGCAGACACAGTGAGAGAAGTATCTGAATGTCTAAAGGTTTGTGGTAATTAATGCTCTGCTCATAAAAGATGGGGAATATTTCACTGGGTATGTTGTAAGTCTCTATTTCAGGGTAGAAATGTGTGCCCAGAAAAGGGACAGCTGTGGAGAGAGCAGCTGCATGTATAGATGCAGGTCAGGTAAAAGTGTGTCTTTGGCATTGTTCTGTACATTAATTGCTGGAAGTGCAGAGCTCAGTGAAGGATGTGCTCAAAGCAGATGTGGTTCACCATCCCATTGTCTCAGTCACAGGCTCTTGGCCATGTGCAGCTTAACTTTATAACCTGTGCTCTGCTTTTTGCATTATTTTACTTGATTACTGAGAAAACATCCGTTGTGGGAGCCAAGTGGGCCTGCAGGAGCAGCTCAGGTTCTTGGGTCCCTGCTTTCCCTTCAGCAGACAGGAGGCCCAGCTCTGTTCTCTGGCAGTGTTTGTGTCTGTGCACGAGCACTGGGGAACTGCTTAATGAGCAGCCTCGTTAGCTTGGCTTCCTTTGGCTCTGGGTAGTGTGGGTTACAGGACAGGGCTGGAACAAAGCCTGCTTTTATGCTGAGAAATGTGGATGAGCTTTTTCTGGACAAATGTCACCCAGGTTCTTTTGCTGGGGACACCTCCAGACATGGCCACGTGCCCTCAGTGGCCTCTGGGCAGGCAGGAACACGGAGCTGTGGGGTTATCTGGGATGCAGCCTCCTTTCCTGAGTGGGATTGCAAGGAAACCTGGAGGAGCTTTGTTCCCATTGAGACACTGGGAAGGGGAGAGCCCAGGAGAAGAATCAGCATCCTTGAAGGAGTGCAGCTGATCCCTGTGCTGGGGCAGTCTCTGTGATGGCCAGGAGACTCCAGCTGCTCCTGCACCTCAAGTGGAGCACTCAGAGCCAGAGGTGCTGCTCAGCTGCCCTGGCCTGCAGCCTGGGGCTCTCCCTCTCCAGCACCCAAGGGTTTGTCACAGTCCTTGCAAGTGAAATCCTTGTTTTTCTTTAGGCTGGTAGTTCTTGCATGCTTTAAAATCAACAAGGCAGCTTGTTAATTCCGAGCTGGATCCTGGTGCTATATATCATTTATGTTTTGATCAAGGAAGAAACAGTTTGTGCAGGAGATGAAAAGGGAGATGACTGCAGGGCTTCTGAATGCTGGCAAGAGGGTGCATCAGAGCAGTTTTTGATGTAGTTTTATATAAGATAAGGGCCCTACATATGAAAAACAAACTACTACTGCTTGGTCCTTAATATTTCCTCCTTTGAGTACATATAACAAATAAATGGTGAAGTGTATAAAGTAAGTGCAGTTGCATTTCGTGAGCATTGATTTAGCTTTTAAGGACATTAGCAAGGGGAATTTACAACCATTTTGATCACTTTTCCTGCTACATTGCAACTGAAGAGTATATTAGATATCTGAGAAATGGAATTCATATAATGAGAACAGATGAGGCATTTTTATTAGTCCTCTTTTACCTTGCATGCAGGTGTATGGGCAGAAGTTGCTTGGGGCACAAAACTGAGATTTGCTTCTTGATATGCCTCAGGTAAAAGACTGGAGGAATTTTGCATGCTGGTGCTCCATCTGAGTTGAATTTGAACTTTGCAAAGCCCTGGAGGAGGATTCTGTGGAGCTGAGCAGTTCCCTGACTGGGACAGGCAGTGGTGGTGGTTTTGGCATTCCCTGGTTTGTCATTTGCTTTCCTGTTGGGTGTATGGATGTGTAGAATGACACTTTGGGTACTGCCTCTCTCCACTGTTCTTTAAAGGAAGTAATTATGGCACAGATTTCCTCTATCCATTGTTGTTGCAGGTGCTGAGGATGTTGTGATGGCATTTTCCAGGTCAGAGACAGAAGACAGAAGACAGTAACTACAGGACACCTGAGCAGCACAGAACTGGAGAGGACAGTGAGATTCCTGAAGATAGAGGAGGATGGCTGAGCATTAATAAGTTCCTCTGCCCACCCTAATTGTTCCTTGGTATTCCTTCTCCTTTGTAATGTTGTTTCCCTTTGCCCAACCCTCAGAATGCATCTCACAGCCATCTATTCCTGTCAGATTTTGCAACTCAGCCGGGCTGTGTTCATTAAGGACAAACTAAAGGTGTGGTTTTGGTTGGCTCAAAGGGACAGGCTATGGTTGGATAAAGAAAGGCAATTTTTCAAACTTGACCAATGGAAACCTTTTATCTCACATTTTATTTTATATTTTAAACAAAGTCTCTTGACATCCTACTTCTGAAGAAGCTTTTCATGCTGTGGTGCTTATTTAGGTCAAACTTGTGAGTTTGAAGAGGGTTTGATTTGGCTGCATAGAACTGGAAGCAACTTGTGATTGGGTGACAATGCAAAAGCTTTCCCTTCAGTTGGCTTGCAGGTATTTTGCTGACTCCAACATTTTCATTGCAGGAAGCTGATGTTTTGGTGCATTGGTTATTTCTTTATACTTATTGACTTGGGGGGGAAAAGACAAATGTGCTTTGCAATATTTATTACATCTACACTCATATAAACGCTTGCTTTTGGGGGTTGTTTTGGTTTTTTGATTGGCTTTGAAGTCATGGTTTGATTTCCTTTTGGCTGCAGTGTTTCTGATGCAATCAGTTTTTCCATACTCAGCTGCTCTCTGGCCTGGAGCTCTTTTGGGAGCATGTGTCAAAGCAGATTTGGTTCAAGAAGTCCACCTGGCCAGGCTGGAGATGCCCAGCCCTGGTGGGCACTGGGGGCTGTGCCCGAGCCCTGGCACTCCTGGCTGCCCAGGGGCTTCTCTGGGCTTCCCACAGAGGAGCTGGAGATGTTTTGCAGGAATTGCAAGAATGAGATCTAAGGCTGTGACACGAATTTGCCAAATTTGTATAGAGAATATGTGAACGTGTTTAAAATATTGCAGAGTTCCACTTTAACCCTTTGATTGCTGCACAAGACTAGCTCTCACATTAGGAACAATTAATGATCATTAACTTAAATCCAGCTTGCACTGGGCTTTAATAAACTGAAGTTTCTAGTCACTTGAAAAGCTGTACATGGTTTCCCTCCTTGCAGCTGTTTGGTGATAGAGAAATTCTCTGGATCCTAGGATTACAGCATGTTCTTGAGGCACTGTTCTGGAGGCAGCAGTGCTGCACTGAGTGTACAGGTGACACTCTCAGGTTTACTCTCTGTAGCTGCAGGGCCTTAAAACACACACAGACCTTGAGAGACTGAAAAACCTGCAGTGAAATTCCCGAGGTGCACTGACTGTTCAGGAATCTGCACAGAGTCTCCAGCACTGCTGCCGAAAGCCAAGCACTTCATTTTCTCTCGTGTGCAGGTGGTTTTACAAAACTTCTGGATTTTGCTGTGGGTTGCACTGACTTCAAGATGTTTCAGACTCTATTAAAGCTGAACTCAATTTACCTGTTCCTGGTTCTTTTCCTATGGTTGTTAATTATTTACAGTGACAATTGTAGAATCTAACTGTGAGAACATGACCATTTTCATGGCCAGAAGTTCTGCTGACAGGATGCTGTTGTGGTCTCAAAATGGGGGAAAAGCTGGAGAGAAACCATGGACTGTCTGCAAAAAGGAAGAATAGACTTGTGAGCACAAGGAAGAAATTCTCTTGAGCAAATAAATACTGTGTAATGAGAGCAACTGTACATCTATTTATGAAATGTTCCTTTCGATTCAGTTGCAGCTTTGTAAAGTTCTATGTGAAAGTAAATCTTTTACCCCTTTTTGTTGGGGCCAGATAAGAAATTTCTTTATTAAAATAAACCAGGAATGAGCCCAAATGGTTCTCTAGATTTTGACTTGGTTGCCTAAGAAGCATTTTCATGTGAATTTGGTGCAGAGGGGGGCAGCCCTCACAGGTAACTGAGGGGGTCTGTGTGACTCTGGCTGCTCTGTGGTGGCTCCCATTGCTGACATTCATCCTTCCAGGGCACTCCTCAGCAGCAAGGCTTTTCAAAAAGGAAAGTGAACTGTTTATGTGGTTTAATCTTTTCACTAAAAATGTAACTGTTGGGGGGAGGGATATAGCTTTTAATATCTACTCTTGTTTCATATTGATTTATTACACTGCTCAGCTGCCAAATGAAAAACATCTGGCTTCACCTTTGAGAAAGACACAGGACATCAGCATGGTGGACTTGTTTATTGTTTGTACAGATTTCTCTTGCTTTGCTGTTGTGCTTTTGCCTTCTCAAGTAAACCATTAGTAATAAAACCAGGAAATCAAGCATTTTAGAGGCCAGAGTTCAGATCTAATTTGAAATATCTTTGTAACTAGAAAAGGCTTTGTAGTCCAATTATCAACCATATAGTGCTTAAGGCATTCAGAAAGGGAGTGTAAAAGCTTTAGAGGCATCTTCCAAGAAAAGCACACGCTCTTTGGGTGGTCTTTTGGGAAGAAATGTTCCTTTAGAGATTCAAAATGTGCTCTTGTACTTTTGCTGCCAAGCTGCTCATCTACCTCTCATAACACACTGTGTTTTGCAGAGCTTGAGGAGAAGATTCAGAGCTGAATCCCACCCCTCCTCTCTCCCCAGGTGGGCAGCAGGTGCTGCAGTTGTTGGAAGCTCATTGTGTCTGAGCATGGCTTGTTGTAAATGGAAATGGGGCTCCACCATTCACACAGACCTTGAGTCTGATTCTCCCAGGTCCTCAAATAAACCCTGGAGTAACAGAAATGTGAGCTGGAGGCACAGCAACACTTGGGAAGGAGATACTGCCTGAAAGAAGCCTGGATCACTAATTAAATTTAAAAAGCTCCTGAGATTTTTTGTTCCTATTCCTACCTAAGGTAAGCAGTTACTAGAAGTTGTATCCTCCATGGCCTGTGTGAGAATTTCTAATACTTGACCATTAAATCTGTTTCAGTTCCACAAAGTCCATTTTCTAATTCACCAGCAGCCTAATTAGTTCTGTGATTGGCTGAAGATTTAATGGCCCATGAAGTAGAAAGACCCATCACCTATAGCAGAGATTGTCTAAATGAGAATTGGGATCATATGTGGGATAAATTCCTATGGCTATTGAGAATCCCTTACAAGAATAGAACAGTGCCATGTCTGGGTGTTCTGCACTGCAAAAGGGAAAAATAAAGGCTAGAAGTTAAAAGCTTTGAATTAAATGTATGAAATATGTTAGAAATTATTTATGAAATACACTGAGTGCCCTGGCAGGGAGAGGAATATATGATTTGGAGTCATTTAAGATCAGTCCTTCAGCTTTCTTTTTGGTCTCTTGCCTCCTCAAGAGCTGTGGCAGAGCTGACAGCAAAAAGGGCTGTGGGGCACTGGGACCAGCAGAAACCAAGAGTGCAGGAAGAAGAGTTTCTGGACGTTTAAGGAATCCTGAGTTCTATTCAGTCTGCACAAAAGGAAGTCCCTAGTGAGTAGCATCTTTTCCTCACTGTTACCATCAGAAACAAAGTGTTACAAAGCTTGGAGGCTAAAAAAGGGCATTTAGGAGGCTCCATTAAAGCTGCAGAACAGTTATGAGTTAGAGTTTTACAAATATCAAAGTGCTGTATAACAGGGAGGAGCATTGTTGTTGCTTACCAAGGTAGGAGCAGGGATCTGTTCCCTGCCAGACTGAGGTAGGTTCCCATGCAAAGACAGAAATCATCTACTGCCTCCTGAGCTCTGCTTTCATTTGCTCTGCAGCTGATTTGCCCTAAGCAGGATTCCTGCTGTATGTTGTAAACAGCCTGGCTGGTTTCCTTTGTAGCCTGAAGAACTTCAATTTGGTGATTGTTTATTTTGGAAAAGGGAAAAAAAATTTTTTGAAGCTTTATAACCTGGCCTGCTCACAAGCTGCCTCAAGTATCAGCATGAAATGGTTCTATGCACAGAGCTTTTTGCTGCCTTGACATTTTCCAGGTTGGCTCTCCTTGGTACTAAATGGTGCTCTGTGAGCAGAGGCATGTGAAACTCAGAAAAGACACGTTCTGCCCTTGTTTTACAATTGCAATAGTGACTCCAACCCAGATGTGGACTGATGCCTCTGTACTTCAGTTTTTCACCATCTGCAGTTCCTGCTGCTCTCTCCTGATGCAGTTACAAGTGCAGCAATGCCCACAGGGGCAGGAGAGGATCCTGTCTGTCCCACAAAACGGAGGGCAGGGAGTTACTCGATCAGGGAGGGACACAGGAGCTCGTGTTGCTGCTGCCTGGGCACTGTAATCCCTGTTCAGCTTTGCCTGCGGCCTCCTAACCAGAGGGCACAGTGTCAGTTGCCTTGGACGTGATTGGAAGGGACAGTGCTGGCTGAGCATTTGCCTCCAGCCTTTTGTCCTGCACCTCGAGTGCCTGGAGCAGCCAGACATGGTGTGTGCCCTGTTCCTGTGTGCAGGGCTCTGCTGCTGCCCTGCTTGGAGTGAGGGAATGGTTCTGCCACACTTGGAGTGAGGGAATGGTTCTGCCATGCTTGGAGTGAGGGAATGGTTCTGCCACACTTGGAGTGAGGGAATGGTTCTGCCCTGCTTGGAGTGAGGGAATGGTTCTGCCATGCTTGCAGTGAGTGAATGGTTCTGCCATGCCTTCAGTGAGGGAATGGTTCTGCCATGCTCTGAGTGNCTCAGTGAGTGCTGCTGCCATGCCTGCAGTGAGTGAGTGAATGGTTCTGCCATGCTTGCAGTGAGTGAATGGTTCTGCCATGCCTTCAGTGAGGGAATGGTTCTGCCATGCTCTGAGTGAGGGAATGGTTCTGCCATTCCTGCAGTGCTGCTGCCATTCCTGCAGTGCTGCTGCCATTCCTGCAGTGCTGCTGCCACTCCTGCAGTGCTGCTGCCATTCCTGCAGTGCTGCTGCCATTCCTGCAGTGCTGCTGCCACACCTGCAGTGCTGCTGCCATGCCTGCAGTCAGTGAGTGCTGCTGCCTGAGCACAGGGAGGCAGGCCCCTGCCTCCTGCCAGGAGAGCAGCTCACAGCGTGGCCTCCACTCAGTGGATTTTTTAATGGCTTCATTCTGCAGAACCTCTGGGGGGTGTGGGGAGGGAAGTAGGGTCAGGAAGGGATGAGTTTCTGTAGGTGGAAGCACAGGAGGAGAATTCTGCCTCGCTGTTGTGTTCTCATAAGCTTCTTTGAGCCTGCAGAAAGATGATAATTAAGCTAGACAGAATCTTAAGCTTTTGCCTTGCCTTGCCAGCAGCACTTCAGAGTCTCCCTCTAAAAGGAGCTGTGCCTTGTGCTGGTTCTGTACGTGCTTAGCTGCTCTCACACCATATGGGTGTACAACAGTGTCTTTGTTTTATTCTGACCTTGACCTTGAGGTCACAGGCTTCTGAAACTGTATGGGACATGTGGACTTACCCTGGCTGCTGTAGCTACATCATCATTTTTACCTGATTTTTTCTTCTCTCTAAATGTAGCAAAGTATAGATGTCAGAGGATTGGAGCAGTGCAAGGAATTAAATTAAATCTTTTCACTTTCAGTGCCATTGTCAAAAGGAGAAGGGGAGGCTTGGATAACAGAAGTGTTTAGATAAACTGCATCCCAGTAACAATGAGGAAGGGCTCACTGAGGGTTTTGCAGAGACCAAAACCAGCAGAGCTCAGAGTGTATCTGCTCTAGTAAGTAGTGGACTAGCCTGTGCAAAGATTGCCAGCTCATATCCTTCTGCAGAGAAGGTCCTTGGGGGTTTAAATGGAGAATTTGTCAGGAACAGCACCTTGAATTAAGTTCTGGTGAGATGGATCACAGAGAAGAAGATCTTTGGCATAGTCACATCCTAGACCTGGTCATGCTTAAAGCTGAAAGTCAACACCTCGAACTCTGCCCAGACAGAAGGAACATTAAACTCAGCTGTGTCAGGCTGCTGCAGAGCAAAGACTCAAAAATACTTTTGAAACACAAGTACTATTAAATATCACTGAGGGATCATAACATTCTATCTGCTGCATTGGGTTGTGGCTGAGTTGAGCCTCAGTCACAATTAAATTGGTTCTGTAATTCTAAAATGACACTTACTGACATCTTTGCAGGAGAGGCCACACTGCTTTTGTGATGTATTTGAGTGTGTTCTGTCACCTGGGTAGAAAGAAGAGGTCGTGTGTGTTGTTTTTTTAGTCTCCTGTCTTGACAAGAGTGCAGAGTTGGTTTCTGTCTGGACGTGAATAAGTCTTTGTGAAGGTTGTTAGCACCATTCTTGCTCAGAGCTACTAAAAAGAGAAGGGAAGCAGTAAGGGAAGAAAGAGAGAGATTAAAGGGGAAAACCCAGTAGGTTATAAATGCATTTTCCTCTGTGCTGGAGGTTAAATAATATTTTATGTGTGTGACAGATACTGTGATTAAGGAGCTGTTAGGCAGAATGAGAGCCGGGCAGCAAAGGGAGCAGAGATGCTTGAGGGAAGAGGGTACTAAGATGTTCTAGTGCTGAATTCTCTTGTGCATATCTGCTGTGTGATATGTGGCTTTGTGTGCCTTTCAGTGGAGAAAAAAAAGAGGATATTCTACAGACGTTTAGGGTGTTTTTCCCTTTTGTTGCTTTAGCATCTTTTCTGTCTAAGATGTGTCACTGGTTACTGGTGACATTGCTTTAGAAAATGGTTGGAAGCTCTAATCTCTGCTGCTACTTCAAGGTCTCGGATGAGGACCGTAGAATGGCATATGATAATCTTGTACATAAATCATGGCTTTAACAAATGGAAAAGGTTTATCCTGTTTACTCTGTTGCAGGCAGACTCCCCTCTGCATCCTGCTCAGTTTGAGGGCTCCTCAGTCACTGCAGAGCCTCTGGAGTTTCAGCTGTCATCATACACCCCTCATTCAATTCAGTGAAACCTGGGCACTCAGACTCTGTTTTAGATCAGGTCAATAAATACTTGACCTGTGCTGGGTTGTATTTTAATGCTCCACAGACGCCTGTCATTCCCAGAGGCTCTTCCTCACGCCGCACGAAGCTGCCTGTGTAAGCTGGGCTTCAGACAGGATGATATGCCTGTCTCATCTCATAAGCTTTTTACTTCCACTCAATGGACAATGTCTCATTGAAGCAGCAGTAAACAGGGAGCAGTGTGTGCTGTTAGCATGCACTACAAAGCTCTGTACTTCAGTCATTTAACACGACATGGGATTTAAAGCCCCCCCTTGCTTCCTTTTGCAGAAGACAGTGTGTCATTCCACTTCTTCAGCTGATCCACTTCTGACAGACAGCAGTGGATAGAGCAGAAGGAAAAAAAGTAAAAAGTCTCAGTTCAGAGGCTCTTTGTCCAGATTGAAAATAAGAGAAAGCCTGGAACGTTAAAAGGTCCAGGTGAAGTGGAAATTAATGGCTGTTGAATGTTTGTGTGAGTAGTGGGATGGTCCTTGAAATCCTGTGGGGTCTAGCAGAAGAAGATCCCATGAAAGAGGTGGGCATATAATTTTCCAAAAGGTTAATCACTGGAAATGTTTTATCTTCCCTCACTGAGCAGAGGAAACCATGGAGTTAACAATCTAATGGATACATTAAAGCAGCACACGTTGGGATGGGGTAATTATCCTAAATCCCTCGGATTCATTTGCATATATTGGATTGGTTGGGGAGGGACGTGCTGGATACCGAGGTTTGTTCTGCTTGGTATGCGAGCCTTAACTCAGTGGATGTTTGTTTCCTGCTTCGTTAAGACAAAACAGCTCTTTGCTAACTCCCTTTTAGGGTTAATGTGTTCATAACGCCTGTTCAAAAGCCACAGAATAGAATTCTGCTGTTTTCCTGCTGGTGGCTGGTCAGTGGCTGAGGCAGTGATAGCAGCAACCCTTTCTGTACGTTCCCAGAACGGTGTTCCACTGTTCAGCACAGCCTTCCCAGCCCGGGACAGCTCAGTGCCAGCGTGCACCCATGGTCCTGCTGAGAGCAGCGAGGGAACCGGCGGCCAGCTGTGCCCAGGGCAGCCAGATGTGTCCCCGAGGGAGGCGGTGTGCCTGGAGCTTCAGGGGGAGGCCGTGGGGCTGGCTGTGGGGCTGGCCGTGGGGCTGGGTGTGGGGCTGGATGTGGGGCTGGATGTGGGGCTGGCTGTGGGGCTGGATGTGGGGCTGGGTGTGGGGCTGGGTGTGGGGCTGGGTGTGGGGC
>WBNO01017243.1:570742-615686 GCA_013400575.1 Peucedramus taeniatus
AGCCCGGCCCGGCGCGGGATGCGCGGCGGCGGCGCTCGCTGTGTCCGCCCGCCTGTTACATAACGGGGCCCGGGGCGAGCAGGGGGCGGCACTTGTTGCCGGGGGGGTCCAGCGGCAGACCCGGCCGGAGCGGGGCCGGGCAGAGCCGGGAGCGGGGATAAAACCCCTGGGCAGCCGGGCCTGGTTGGGCTGGTATGGGAAAGCTCCGTGCGGGGATGAGCCGGAGCAGCGGCCGGGCCAGACCGTGCGGGTTGGCGATGTGAGCGCGGGCCTGGTGGCTATTGATTGATCCCCAGGAGCAGCAGCATCATACGCATTGCGGGGCTGCTCCCCGGCAGGCTTCAGTGAGAGGCTTAGAGACGCTTCCTCACCTGAAGGTTACCCCTGGCATCGGGAATGCTGCTTCTGCAAGATTCAGCTGATCGCATGATGAGATTTAAGAGCGTTGAATAGCAGCGTGCATTAGAAGTGCGACTGTAAAATGGCTTATAAATACGTTGGAGGGAAGTTCTTGATCTAAAAAACAGCTCGTTATGGAAACATCTTGCTGCAGTTTCCCTATGTGGGATGAAGAAGCTGATGCTGTAGTATGTCTAGGAAGTCCTGTGCCAGCTGTTCTGACAGTGGCCATCATTTACCTGTGTGAGATCCCTCAAGTACGATCTGTTCACCAGCGTTCTTGGAATCGTTACATGTAGTATTTACCACACCAGTACACAAGCATAGTGTCTTTGAATTCCATCGTTTGAAATTAGCAATAAGATTGAGATCAAGAACCATTTTCCAAGACAGCTGCTTGGAAACAAATGGCAAATTTAGGCAGCACTGCCCAGGACAGTGCTGGTAGGCAGATTTTCTGCAGCTTGTTGGAGGCAGTACTGTTTTCAGTCAGATCTACAGAGCTGCTGGACTGCAGGTCCTGATCTGTTTAACTTCATCACACATAACTGAGTTACAGAATGAGGGCTGCTTGGGCTTGGTGTGTGCAGTTGCCTCAGTCCTTGCAGCGTTTTGGCTGCTGTAGGTAGGCCTGCTCATAATGTTACGTGGAGATGCACTTAGTGACAAGTAAGCTCTGGAGGACACCTGGAAAGCTGCGAGGGCTCCTCGTTTTTATTTCCCTGTTGTTAGGAAAGGCATTTGTTTGGAAAGATTTATGGTAAGCTTTCCATTTTGTGCTGTATTTATTGCCTGTTCCTTTTTTTTTTTTTTTTTTTTCAAGTACAGTTGAACTTGCCAGTGGTGCCATTCCTGTCGTTGGAACAGGAGAGTTAAAAGTGATTTCTTGTTTGATGATGGAAGGAAAGGGAAATAACGTTTTGGGAAGCGATCTTGCACAAAAGGCAGGTGTGAGCTAGCTGGCATGCCATCTTCCCTGTAGTTATTTTAAGGGGTGCAGAGAGTGATTTTGGGTTCTAAAGAGGCATTTTCCTGTCCAGCTGGTGCAAAACTCTTAATCTAATCAAATTTATTTTGTAATTGATCAAGTTGACCCAAATATTTCTAAGCTCGTTGCAGCGGATACGCAGCACCTAGCAGTGCATTCTGTGTTTGTGGGTGAAGCAGTTGGATGTCCCTGACCAGAGCAGGATGGGGAGTGGAATGGAGCAGTTCCTGGAGGAGGAGGCAGCACAGCTCCCAGCAGCTGCTGCTTCCATGGGCCTGACCAGGCAGAGCAGTAGACCTCTGTTGTCTTGGGGCCCTTCCAACTCACTGTCATTTAGGAAGGGTATTGATGAAAGTAATACTGTCATGAAGAAACTTTGCTGATCTGTGATTATTTCAGGAAGCTATGTGGTGCTGTGACTGTCTTAAATCCAAACCACAAACCACTTTGTTATTACCACGGTCTTGCTGCAGATATTTCTTTGACAAAGGAACAGCCTTTTTAATATAGGGCTGGGGATTAGGTAGGTTTCTTTCTCCTTTCTAGAGGCAAGGAAATGTAACACTACCCTAAAGCATTATGTAGAGACAATTTGGCTATTTATGTGGCCTGTTCTTTTTTGTTCTCCAACTATTTATGAAAGTAAGAAACCACTGAGAAGAGAGAGAATTAACCAGTACTAGACCTCTCTACAATGTATCATGCTTGGGAAAGCATTATATACAGCCATCTGTTCATGTAAACAATTTTAATATCTTTTTCTGTATATGTTATTTAAAATAACGCACTGCTGTGGAAACTGAAATGGAGGGAGAGATGGTCTGGGCAAGCATGGTTTACATTGCATTTGTAATACTCCTGTGCTGGTTGTCTTCTCCCATGTTACCAGACATGAAGTTGTGCTGTCTGTGCTGAGGTAGCTGGAAAATTTGTCACCAGAAACTTCTGTAGACTTAGTAAATGTGTCTTTGGTTTGAAGTTGTAATATTTCAGCAGACATGAAATCATCAGTTGCAGATAATTGCAGAGATTTTTTTAAGGAGAAGGAAAGAAGCTGGGCTCATGGGCTTCAGAGTGTCATGAAAGTTGGAAGGGTTGAAATTAAACCCAGGTCAGGCCACAGCTCTGCATAATGTGAGCATCTCACAACTTAGAATTCTGGTATTCTGGGTAGAGCAGTATTTCCTGTCATGAAGCCCAATATGTGATAACTGAGTGGCTTGTGGCTCTGAAACTCCTATGCAGAGAGGAAAAAACCTCTACAGTCATTAAAGTTTACTGAAGAAAAGCTCTTCTGCTATTTTCCTGAGCCTTATCTCGTTCTCTTTAGTTCCACTGGGAGAAGTCTCTCTGAAACGTGGTTTGTGGTGTTAAGGGCCACATATCTTGTAGCATTATCATTGTTGTCAAAGACAGAAATGATACCTCAGCATGGGAGAGTTCAGTGAGGCGGAAGCCTTGGTCTTAAATAAATCTTGTTTTGCACTCTAATTTATTTGTTTTGTACTGATTGACTCGCATTGGCTTCTGTGGGGACTAAACCTCCTTAGGAGTCTTTAGAAGGGATTATTGGAAACCTCAGTGCCTTTGAAGAAGTGTCTGTCTGTCCTTTGTTTATAGTATTAGGTCTCATCTCACTTGCTTTGTGTCTGATTGAAAACAAGTTGCAGCTACTGCTCCCAGTGGGTTTCCCTGTTTTTAAATGGAGTCAACAAGTAGAGCCAGAAGTGCCAGCTATACTGGGATGTTGTTTGCTGTATTTCTAAATACTGTTTCCTTTCAAGGAGCAAAGTTTACATATATGACAACAGTTAAAAGGGAAGGGGTTTCCACTCTTGCACTATAATTAGCAACATTTAAGATAACATTTATTAAATTAGTGTTTGTAGTTAAAGGCTTATGTTTTCTATTTCAGTCTTCTGTTTAGTGTAAAACATTTTAAATTTCACTTGAAATTAAGGCTTTGTTGTCTTAATCCTATTTAAACTGTTTTGTGGTGGAATCTTTGTTTTCTCTGCCAGGCTTTTATCCAAATTCAAATTTGGTCAGTATATCCTCTGTCTAAGGTCTTTGGTGCTCTGAATGTTTCTTCTGTTGCAGTTGTGGATAGTAAAAATTGCAAATAGTTTCTAATCAGTCATTTGCATGTTTCTTAGTTTCATCAGGTTTATAGCAAAACTTCCATGTATCTTTGTATAAATAAAATCAGATATAGACAATGGGTTCAGTGGAGAACAGGAAACTTCCTGTAAGTGGTGATAAACAAATGATTTTTCTCTAGGCAAAATACAATTTAATGAAACCCTGTTGAATCCCTACAGCTATTGGTTTGAGTGTGGTGTTTGAAGGATTAGTGTTAATTGTACGGGCTGAGAGTGTGGGCAACTGATAGATTATCAACATTATCTTGTGCTCCAGTGTATGGCAGTTGAGCTTCCAGAGCAGGAGCTAAAAGTGCTCCTTAACTGTGGCAAAGAGTCCAGGACAGGGATCTGAAACTGTGGGATGAATTTCAACCACTGGCTTTTCCTTCAGCCAGGAACCATAGAGGGTAATGGTGGATGTCCATGCCCTACTTAGTCTGTGTCCTGGGGCATCTCCTGGGTATTCCAAGTGAGTCCCCTGGGTTCACTCCCTCATGCTTTGCTGCTGCTTCAGTTCCCAGCAGTGGAAATGGTAGTTTGTCTTGGAACCTCATACTGTGGGTAAGTTATTGAGAAAGTCAGCATTCGAGCAGAACTTGTGTTCAGTTTTACCCCATTGTTTGGACCTGGTTGTAGGATGATGGCATTTGATAAAATTCTAGGTTTGAGAAAACCCAGTTAAATAAACAAGTACAACACATCTTTTCATTACCACTGGTTTATTTCAAGTTGCTTATATCCAAAGTTAATCCTGGTCTTTTCTCTTGGAGACTGGAGGCAGGAGCTGTGAGTGGCAGGCTGGGCAGGACAGAACACACATTGTAATCAGGCCAGGCTACGCCTTCTCTTATTCAGCTTTGCTTTCAGGGTGGAGAAGGCATATTTTATTGTGTAGCTCTTCACTCCTTGGCTGGACTGTATTTTTCTGTGGTTAGGTACTACACAAATTTGTTCTGTTAATGATACAGCTTGAAATTTCATCAGAACAGTAGTAAATTCCGACTGTTCAAGGTAAGACATGCTGAACTTTTTATTGTCTCCCTGAAAGGCATCCTTGTGATCTCTCGCCTCCAGAGAAAGACAATTAAGCAAAAGATACACAGTAATCAGTTTTTGTCAGACCTTCAGGACAAGTAAAGGACTCTTTACTAGTTCATCTGTATTAACAGAGAATATAGTTCTCTTTTTGTGAATTTTTCTATGCATTTTTCATGAAGTCTCAAAGGTACATTTTCAGAATTAGGATTTTGTGGTTACTGTCACTAGATTGAACAAATAGCTTTCACTAGTACTTGTTATTGAGTTTAATATGTTTAGCCAGTTAATTCTTAAGATTTTTTTTTACATGAATCATCTTGATTCAGTTCTGACAATATGCAACATGGCTAGACAGCACTGTACATTAGAAGTAGTTATCTAGAGGAAAAAGGATTCCAGCTACAGTCCTCTCTCTACGTGAGGTGTGTTTAAATCTTCAGTCATGTAGGTGCCAGATCCCATTTGAGTCAAATAAACTTCTGACCACTTGTGAGAAGATAACAGAAGTCCTCAGAAAGGACTTTGATAAGTACATTTAATTTTAGTATTTGCTTTCAAATTACAGAACTGAATTAATCTGATTGTCTTAATAGCTTGTGATTAAAGTTTCCATACTAGCCCTAAACCCAGCTGCCCTGCCTACCTGTTCATTTACCTTCATTAATTCTTTTAGACAGCAGGAAATGTTGCTGCTGGTTATCTGCTGGATTGTGTTCTGCAGCATCAGCCATCGCTCTTGGGAAGGAAGCATCCCTGCTTTGAGGAGCATTCCCTTTGCTGCAGAATGGTCAGGCTGGTCTGTTCTGGTTCAGGAGACAAGGAGCAGATGGTATTTTCAAACCTGGTGTTGGAGGCACACCTGCAGTTCCTCCCCCTGTAGCAGCAATTACCTGCCAGAGCAGAGCTGGGGGGTGGCTGGTGCTCACCTCGTGGGACATGTTCTGTCAGGCTGGCAGCAGGGAGGGCTCTGCAGGAGCTTCTCCATTCAGGGTGACACCCAGGAAATGCCTGTGCTGAGCTGGCCTTGGAATTTCTTTGTGCCCACTGAAGCCAGGCAGAAGTCTGCAAGCTGCCTGTGCCAGCACAGCTCCCCCCACTTGACTAGATTAAATGCTCGTTGGGATTTACAGCAGATTCCAGCTGAGGCACTTACAAATAGTGTGAATATTGTATTTCAAGGAAACCAGTGTAGTTTATCCCAGTTAAATGGCAAGAGATTAACAGCTCAGGGCACTCCGTTAGTGTCAGGCTTGGAATAGGCTGCTGTTCTGGTTTGGAATTGCCAGTCTCTTTGAACAACTTCTGTAGATTGCAGGAGTTTTGTGACAATTAAACTACCCCTTCACAGTCCAGCATTTAATGCTATTTAAGCAGCTGAGATCAGGATAATACTTGGTTCAGTTTGATTGAAGGGAAGCAGTGATGTATTGCTTGTAAGCTGTACTTCATATTTCAAATGCTAGATGAGAATTCCTTCCAGTGTGTGGTTATGCTGAAGTCAGTAGATCACAGATAGGGATAACGGGCCTTTCCTGGATATTCAGCAGTAAGTTTGGTGTTTTAAAATCCAGTGATGTTTAGCCTTCATACACACAAAGGGAATTAAGCTTTATGTTTTAAAATCTGGTGATGTTTTAGCCTTCCAAAACACAAAGGGGTTTAAGCTTTATGATTTTATTGTCTGCAGCACAATAAAAAGACATGACTTTGCTTTCAACTGGGCCTGTTGTTTGAAGGTTCACTAGACTCTGCAGATGCTCAGCATACTCAAAATTCTGTTCATATGTGGTTACAGTACTTCAAGGTTTTATAGAACTCCCTACCCAGCAGTAGTGGGATTTAGGAGGTTGCTAAATTGGGATAAGATTTCTCAGAACATTAAAAAAAACCCTAAGTATTTTTGTAATCCACGTTCAGAAGCATTAGAATGGAGATGGAGGTTTTTTTCTGGCAGAGATCTGTTCTGGTATTTTATACCATATCCTTGCAAGGATGAAGATGAACGGATGAAAGGACTCAGATTTTCAGTTGGGGTGTAACTGTTCTGGATGTACTGACAGAAAAATACACAATTGTGATCTCCTTGTGCTCCTGAAGCCAAAGCTGGTTGGTGAGACGGTTTTTTTGAGACCAGGTTTGAATTGTGGGTGAGTGTTCCAGGGGAGCCTCACACCTGAGCAGCTCCTGGCACCTTCCCTGAGAGGGAGGAATCCGTGTTAGCGCCTCTGAGAGGAGCAGGTTTGTTCTGAAACGCCGCGTTCCTGGGAGGGAGCTGCAGCTCCCAGCTTCCCTGGGTAAATGGAGCAGTGTGCTTGGCATTCACTGCCTCTGTGCCTTGCTGCATACTGGAAGTGTGCCTCTGTGAGCCTACTGAGGCAATAAAGAGAGTTGTTGCCATATTAAGTAAAACCACATGGAGTAATTAAACACAGTTTGCATTGAAACAGTTCCTTGTGAGATCTTCCTTGCTGCATTGTTATGGATGAAGATGATATATCCTGTCTGCTGTTGCTACTAACTAGTAGAAGATTGCAGATGAAAGCATATTGGGAGTATTATGGTTTCCTGTTTGAGTTCTCTAGGTTTAATCATTTATTGAAGTGTCCTTTTATCACAGTTTTTTAATTCCCCTAGGTAAGCATATGGCACATGACATGAATCCATTTTAGTTGGTTGAAGAGGCAGGATTCAAGAGTCTGGGTTAGCCTTCCATCTCTGCCTGTTTT
The DNA here is from genome assembly GCA_013400575.1 of Peucedramus taeniatus. NCBI lineage: Eukaryota > Metazoa > Chordata > Aves > Passeriformes > Fringillidae > Peucedramus > Peucedramus taeniatus. The sequence continues at coordinate 578,038 of WBNO01017243.1, forward strand.
AACAGTCTGCTTATATAATTCTTTAGAGGTGAAATAGCAGGACTCAGCTGTGTGATAGTGTTCAAGCTGAAATGTATATTTTGCTGTAATTGCACAGGCATGCATTTCAGAAGTTTTAAGTTCCTGATCTCCTGCAGACCAAAACCTGGGTGATGTTGCTTATGGAATGCTCTTTAGTGTGTTTGTTGTAACCTCTAGCAAAGTATTTCTTATATACATCATTTACTAAAGATTACTTGGTTTTGTCTGGTAAGGAGCAGTTTCAGGCCCTTTAGGATGTTTTTCAGTAGGCTCTAAGAAGCTGGATACATGTGATTTTCCAGAATTGCATGTGAGAAAATTGTGCTGTTAAGGAAACTTAACCATCCAGGAGCCACTCAGGCAGTCACACTCCACCACCTGATCTAGGGATTATAACATAAAACTAAATATTCAATAATTAAGGGACTCTCCTGCTGGATTGTCACACAGTAGATGACAGCCTAGTAGATAACGGGATTTGATCTTGCATCTTTAGTGATGTAGTAAAAAAAACTCTTTTTGAGGCTGACAAGGAAAGAGACTGCATTTCTTTGCAGCAGAGGAAAACCAGTCATCTTGAGACAGGTGATCAGTTTGAGGCTTTTCTCAGAAGTGAAGGATACTCTTGTGTGAGATTTTTTAGTGGAGTTTCCCAGTATCTTGAAACAGCTACTGAAGAAATTAAGTTTGACCTGTTTTCCACCTGTTTTCTTAATGATAGTGAAACCCCTATTCAGGACAAAAAGCTGAGAACAAGTCTTCATGCTCTGAAGAATAGTCCACCAGCTGTACCCCAAGTCTTCATGTTCTGAAGAATAGTCCACCAGCTGTACCCCAAGTTTCATGCTCTGAAGAATAGTCCACCAGCTGTACCCCAAGTTTCATGCTCTGAAGAATAGTCCACCAGCTGTACCCCAAGTTTCATGCTCTGAAGAATAGTCCACCAGCTGTACCCCAAGTTTCCCATGGTGGGGGGAAGCAGAGTGTAAACAAGCCCTGGTGTTTCCTGGTCCCTAGTGTGGGGCTGACTGAGGTTTTGCTGGTGTCACACTTGGCACTGATGGCAGCAGCTCCCCATCTCTGTGAGCAGGTTTTTGAATTGCACTTCAGGGGCATCTTAAATCCCAGCATAGTTAGAAACTAATTTAAATTCTCTGAGTTACTTTTGGGAAGCCTACAGGGACACTCAACTGTTCTGAACATACTTAGCCAGGATTTTATCTCAAATCTTTTAGTTTATTAAAACCTTGATTCAGAATTATAAAAGAGGAAAATACTGAAATTAGTATTATAAAGCATTTTTTAAAGATACTGTCAGTTTCAAATGTTTTGACTTTGTTTTCCTTTCAGTTAACAAGCATAAGCCATGGATTGAAACAACCTATCATGGCATAGTTACAGAAAATGACAACACGGTGCTCTTGGACCCCCCTCTAATAGCCCTGGACAAGGATGCACCTCTGCGTTTTGCAGGTAAAGAATTCATCTGCATTTCTGTTTGAAGATGTGGAAATGCTTTCCTGGGGGTAAATGCTCTCTGTTAGTGTGTTTTCCCTAACAGTATCATAACATTTCAAAGCTTTTAGATCCTAGGAAATGTGTGTGTGGACCAGTGTTTTATTTCAGGTTTGCAGCTGTATCCAGATATCCAAACCAGATAGTACTTTGTTTCTTTCAATTTCATGTGTACATGGTAATTTTTCTGGTGGTTAATTTTTGTTTTTGTAGTGTCTGTCGTTTTCCTCAATCCTCTAGATTCCACATTTCACAGCATTCAACGTGGGAGTTCTGAAACAATGATTTTCTTACCGTTCTAAAGAGAATTTTGGTTTCCTTGGCGTGTCTTAATAGAGTGAAAATACTAATTAGTAGAATTAGGGTTGCATGGCTATGATAAGTTTGCTTAACAATCTAGTTAAAAACTGAACAGCTTCCTCTGGCTGAAGAAAAGGCTTTTTCTCCTCTAGCAAAGAATATAGAGAATGATACACAAGATATTTGCCAAGTGTGGGCTAATTCTTCACTTTGAACATAGTACTGACAATTTTCTTATAAACTTCTGCAGTGGATTTTTTTCTGAAAACTTGTGTTTAGGAGTACTGTATTAATTAATTGGATGCAGTATTATGGAAAGTCCTTTTTTGAATTTGACAGTGTTAGAAAGATGTGTTTGAAAAATACCATTGGGTGTCTGCAGGTGTTTAAATTACTTGTAGCGGATAACACAAGCTTAAATTGGATATTTGGAGAAGCTTATTTGGTTAAGCAAAATTTGAGAGTTAAGAATCCTGGTGAAGTACCTAAAGGATGTGACATGAGCCATTTTTGGGAGCATTGCTTAGCCTGGCTTCACAGAGGAAGAAATGGGAGAGTGATTAAATTAAATTAAGAGCCATTTGAAATGTTCAGCAGCTGACTGCATTGAGTGCTGCAGTTTTATGGCAGTTTGGTCACAGTTTTCTTGAGGTACTGCTTAAAGTAGCAATTTTGTTGCATTATCATAAGGCTGTAATTATCTCCAATGAAGTTGAAGATGATGATAAATTTGCTATTCAGAAGTTGAGAGATAATGCTAAACCTCTGAAATTCAAACTTCCTCGTGTATTGGGTACATATGGCAGAGGCTCTTCTACTCCCTTAACTGGAAATAAAACTGCTGTCTGTGGACAGAAAACTTTCATTGCCAAATTAAGAAGCTTGTGTTGGGATACACAAAATCTGTTAATTAAGAAAAGGAATGGGAAGCCTGACTTGTGTTCTTAGGGATTAGAAGAACATGAATCACCTCTTGCAGTTCTTAAGTGCTTTAAATGTAGGTGCTGGTAGTTCAGCAGCATTGAACAGATTCTGAAAATGGCAGTTTTATACCTCTTGGATAGGAATGCTTTCAAGAAAGTACTGTCAGGGTATCTTCAAGTATTTTGTTATGTTTGCAGAGGAAAATCCAATGTCAAAGCATTTCTTAAATGAGACTTTTCCCATTGGGTTGATCTAAATTGTATAAACCTGCTTTCATTAAATGAACATTTTTATCAACTGGAAATTGTATAAACAGAGTATATTTGTATAAACAATATATTTTGGCTTTCAAAAATGGACATTTCTTAAACAGCAGCAGATCAATGGATTTAAAGAAATTAAATTTTGAGTATGGCACATGAACATTGTAAAGAAGTTCTGGGTATGAGACTGTTGGGTTTGAACTGCAGAAATGGTGAAGGACTGTGCCACGGGGCTCTGTGGAAGTGTCTGTGGGCCATTAAATGCAGCAGTCCTGGAACCTGTCCTTGAGGAGCCCCGGGTGGGTGAGAGCTGCCTGTTCCCAGCCCTGCTGGAGCTGTGCTCACGTCCTGGCACAGGCACTGCTGGTGCCCAGCACTGGGGGGTTCTGTGTGAGGAGCCCACGGGGCCCTGATCTGCTTTCACAGCAAAACAAAGCACTGCTCAGGATTAAATGGCTGCTTCAGCCCTTACTGCTATGCTCCTACTTATAAATCAAATTTATTCATGCTTCAAAAGGCTGGATATTTTAATTAATTGTGCCCTCTAGCTGAGCTGTGAAACTTCTGAACTGTCTGCAGATTTAAAATACTTTAAGTAGGGCTTTTTTGCTTTATTTCAATTTTGAGCGTGTCAAAACATCTCGAAACGAGTTCATTTAGATGCTTTGTAATACATGAGCTGTGGGGCAAGTAAAAGTAACATTTATTACTTTGCTCACTCTGTTCTGTGGGTAGGACCCTAAGATTCAGGTGTGCAAAAATAAATGGGGTTATATAGATATGTATTTCTTGGCTTATTTGTGTGGTTTTGAGTCTGAAATGACACACTTTTAGAAACAGGGTGAGTATAGTCGTGCCAGCTTGCCTTGTCAAACTGCCTGGCACAGAGAACAGGATGGAACCAAGTCTTCTGCACCACCACTGCTACAGATCTGCTTGAGAAGGCAGTGACCATTCTTGTTCCTCAGTGACTCTTTTCTGCATTACAAATTGAATCATACTGGAATTTGATCCTAAGTGGTTTTGCTGAAAAAATTAAAATAAAGGACAGTTACATTTTTCATTGTACATTTATTGTTTGTGCCTAAAACCAGTCTGATGGCTGAAGTTCTCAAGCAGGGATTTCCCCTTTACTGTGCATAAAGGAACTGAATTTCTATTACATTTGAAACAGACACTGCTGTATCTGGATGCCTTCACACTGCTGAATGTGCAGTGGAGGGTCTCATGGCCAGATGTTTGAAGTGTTTCCCTTGGTTTTTTTGATGTGCCTGTAACAGGGCTTCAGTCCCTCTTCCCCCACCCCTAGAGAAAACCACTCCTCAGCCACAGTCCTTTATTTCCCTCTTGCTGCTCTGGGATGCAAGCAGTATTTTGTGGGGGTTAGGAGTTTTTAATTTAAAGCATGAATATGTGGAGAGCTTTGAAAAGGATGTTGCAGAATCTCTACTGATTCTTTTAAAAAACCCCAGACCCCAAAATCCATCGAGCTGTTGGGTCCCTCTCCCTGGAGGCAGCTTCCCATGTTGGGGTGGGGCAGTGCTGATGCCACCAGCCCCAGGTTGCTTAGGAAGGGAGCTCTGCTGCTGTGGGCAAGGCAGGGCTTGGCTGGGAGGGGGATTTTTGGAAAAGAAGTGTCCTGTAGAGGAGATGACACTGTAAGGAACAGATTTTGCTCTTGTCCCATCCGTGGCTCACTTACATAGCTGGTATCAAACCTAAGAGGAAATTTTATTGCAACAGTGGCTGCAATGGCTGCAACAGTTCAGCCATTTTTGTGTCAAATTTGATGCTATACTGCTAGGAGAATATATAACTTCCCCCTCCACATTCTTTAGATTAAAACTTGTGTTCATCAGGATTACAATTGAATGCATATATATTTTTAGTCATGAATTGTGACAATACTTTTTATAGAATAATGTAAATAAATTCAGATAAATTCTACTTTATGGGCAGTTATTCATCAACATGCAATTTTGAAAATATCTCGTTTAGCAGTTGGTATTATTTAAAAAAGAAAAGGAGAAAACAAAGCTTTGATTGTATAAAATAATTCAAAATTCTGCAAATGAAAACCTGAAATTAAAAGATTAAATCAAATTTACCATAACTAAAACTCTAAAATTGTAACACAGCAAATCACCACTGGAATTTTAAAATACAGTTTTTCCAAAGCTTTTCTGTGTAATGTGTGCATCTTTGCCTTTTCCTTATTTGCTCCCATTCAACCTTTCCTGTTACTGACATGGGTTTGTCTTTTTTCCCTTTAGAGAGTTTTGAGGTGACAGTCACCAAAGAAGGTGATAAAGGGTTCTTTCTATCCCTTTTATGAATATTAACCTACTAACTTTGGTTATGAAATGGGGAATCAGCACTGAAACAGAAGATCCTGTCATGCTCTTTTGTCCCATTTATTCTCCCAGTTTTTTTCTATTTTAAAATATATTGATAAAAAGTGTTATGTAACCAAACCCTTGGTTAGAAATATCTGTAAATCAGACATCCATTTGAACCATTTGGGGTTATTGTACATTGTGTGGACACTGAAGAAGTTGTTTGGGGAAAATCAGCATTTTCTGATATTTTCACTTGTAGATTATTTCTTTGGGACAGCTGAAGTTTTCCACATGCTTTGTGAAGTGATGTTGGCGTGCTGAAGCATTACAGCACCTTCCCTGCAGTACACACCCTTCAGGACTGACTTCAGTGGTTTAAAATATGAATCAACCCCCTTTTTTTGAATTCCTCTAGACATGGTTTCATTAGGAATGTGTTGTTGGTAGTAAGAAACCACTGCAACTATAATAGCAAAATAGTGGGGTGTGTTGGTGTAAGAATATCCCCATCAAAGTATAACAAGTTGCAGAGGTAAAAACACAGTGTAGATGATCAAACAGTTTATTGAGTGGCTTTTGTTGTGTGCTGGGCTCACCCAGCTGTGCCAGCTGGAGTTGTGATGTGTTTAAAAATGATGTGCTGGGGCCTTCTCTTCCAAGTTTGTAAGGTGAAGAGTTTGAATAGAAGGAAAGCCTTCTAAATCGTTTCCTGAGAGCTTCCTTGACTAACATTTGGCCTGTGTTAGTAGATAGCTGTTGAAATGGATGCCTGAGAAGTTGGTATTTCTACCTTTTTCATTCAGTAGTTTATTTTGATTCCCTGATTTTAGCCAGGTACATTGCACAGGAAGACTTTGTCCTTTGATCTGTTGACAGAATTTCTGTAATTATGGTGCTGAACCTGTACTCGAAGCCTTTTCATCCCTTGACTTGTAACTGTGCATTTTAACCTCTTGCTCTGGTCAAAGTAAACCAGCTGCCCAGCTATTGCCAGTAGCTTGGCATAGAAGATATTACCAGTGGCCTTGGCTGTATGCTCACATAAGATCTACTCTTGCCCTAGAGCTGTCTCAAGTACTCCTGTGAAATGCCTGTCTACATTTCTCTTTTTCTCTTTTGTACTCCTGCATGAATGGATGCAAAGTAAACAAGTTGCTTGGAAGGCAGACGTTTGCTTCTTTTTACTAAAGTTCCCAGAATTCACCCATTTTAAAGCACAGTGCTCTTGCTTTGTCCACAGACCCTCACAAACCCCTGGCTGCAAAATATTTGGTCATTTATTTTAAAAACATATCATCACGTTGACCAGTTCTAACCTGTCTTGTCTTTAACTCTGTAGGTGAGATTTGTGGATTTAAAATCCACGGACAAAATGTTCCCTTTGAAGCAGTGGTAGTGGATAAATCCACTGGTGAGGGACTAATACGCTCTAAGGAAAAGCTTGACTGCGAGCTGCAGAAGGACTACACGTTCACCATCCAGGCCTACGACTGTGGGAAGGGACCAGATGGAGCAAATGCAAAAAAATCCCACAAGTAAGTCAGTCTGGGGTGGGCCAAGGGGAAGTTTGGCTCTGAGAGGTTTCCTGCTTGTGGTGATTTATGGTCTCTGTATTGAGAGTAGATGTGAACCAGGTGTTCATACTAGAAGGCTTTTCATGGAACCACAGGAAGGGTCAGCTCGGAAGGGACCACACTGGGTCATCTGGCCCAACCTCCCTGCTCAAGCAGGGCAATAATAGTAATAAAAAGAGCAGCAAAATGGACATGAACTGCTTGGACATTGCTTCGTTTGTATTTTAGGTGATACTGCTTTATCCCTTGATGTCTCTGGAGTTACATTAGAAAACCAGGTGGGGATAGATCAGGGAAACTGCTGATACACTTAAAATCTGTCTTGAGTTGGTAGAGTTTGCATGGGATACCAGGCCTGGGCATTGTTTTGGAATTCTGTTTCTAAATCAAAAAAACTGGTTCAAGAAGTCAATCTATTAAGCTTAACAAAATGCCATAGCATTCATGTTTCTATAATTTCCTGACAGCCCCAGCAGAGAACCCAAGATCAATAGCATGGGGCTCATCTCTGCCTACATTAAAGAATGGGAACAAAGCAGTCTTTAGTTTATCTAAGGAAAAACCACAATATAAAATAGTCTCTAGAAAACCCACTTGAGAATAATTGTTTGACACTCTGGTGTAAACATATGCAGAGCATGTGGGAGATGAGCAGTTGTGTGAAGCAAAGAGAGGGACATAAATAAGATGAGGAATAGAGTAGCAGAGGTCATCCTTGTGACAAACAAAACGTTGCTGTTCTATATACAAGGGTTTGAGTTTTATTTACAAATAACCAGTGATAGTAAACAAAACCTAGAGCTACACTGAATTATATAGGAATACACTGGAGAAACACCCACTGCTTTCCTAGTTAGGGTACTTGAGATTGTTGGGTTTATTAGTCATTGGTCGCTTCTTTTTGAGAGCTGGAATGCTGAAGGATGGCTTCATGTGGAAAAGAAGAAGCTGATTTGGCTGATTTACCCTAAAAGCATTTCTTTGAACAGGAGAAAAGTGAAAGTCATTCAGAACCAGGTAAAATGTTCCTGTAAACAAACACCAAACCTTCACTTTCATGGAAGTAAGTGGACTGGAAGAAAAAAGGGCAAATGTGAAATACAGATTTTTCCTTAAGTACCCAGGAAACAGACCTTCAAAGCAAGTTTTCCTTTGTTATTCCTCAGTTAGAGCTAACTGTGTAATTCTTGTAACAGATATTCTCTGGTAGTGTAAAAGCCATTTACCTTTATTTCAGTGGTGTATTACATGGTATGGGGAGACTGGGTCGAGGTTGGTCAGGGGGAAGCCATTTGGAACCCATTGCACAGGAGCAGTGCAAGTTCTGAGCTGTCAGGTTGAAAGACTGACGTGGCTCTGGTGTCAGAGAGGGAGCTGCTGTATCCCAGGGCTGGCAGAGCAGGGTTTGCAGTCCCTGGGAGCCCTGTGTGTGTCATTGCAGGGCCACAGTCCATATCCAGGTGAACGACGTGAACGAGTACGCCCCGGTGTTCAAGGAGAAGTCCTACAAGGCCACGGCCATCGAGGGCAAGAGGTACGACAACATCCTCAAGGTGGAGGCTGTGGATGCAGATTGCTCCCCCCAGTTCAGCCAGATCTGCAGCTACGAGATCGTGACTCCAGATGTGCCCTTTGCCATCGACAAGGACGGTGAGACACGGGGCTGGGACTGACCCGCACTGGCCACACAAAGAGCAGGAGCCACCCTGCCCAGCAGGGCCTGGGCCTCGAGTCTGGGCCTCAGAAGTCAAACAGTGCAGGGTGATTCATTTGCACATGAGTTTATTCAAGTCTGTATGAAGTACATAGATGGTACCTGGATGCATTTTATGCAGTAATGAGCCTGAAGAATTGTCTTGATGTCTAACAATTGCCTTTTTTCTGTGCCAGGTTATATAAAAAACACAGAAAAGTTAAGCTATGGTAAAGAACACCAGTATAAACTGACAGTAACAGCCTATGACTGTGGGAAGAAGAGAGCTGCTGAGGATGTGTTGGTTAAAATTAGCATTAAGCCTACGTGCAAGCCTGGCTGGCAAGGTTAGTTTGCTGTTTTTCCTCTCTGCTTTTAGCATTTGCTGGTACCTTCAGTTAAACACGAGAGATCTTTAATATTGTTTCTTTGGATAAATTTTCAGGTTGGAGCAAAAGAATAGAATACGAGCCTGGCACTGGTTCTTTGGCTCTGTTCCCTGGGATGCATTTGGAGACATGTGATGAGCCAATAACCTCAGTTGAAGCAACGGTGGAACTGGAAACCAACCATATTGGTAAAGGCTGTGATAGAGACACCTACTCTGAGAAATCCATCCACAGGCTCTGTGGTAAGAAGGCTTTTGTTAAAATAAAAGTGGTCTCTCTTGCTTACTAGTTTTACTTTGAATTTTATGTTAGACCAGAAATCAATGAGTAGATCTGGTCTTCATTTGCACATAGTTTCCCTCAACTCATTTCCTCACTGGCAGCAAAAGGCATGAAATTGCCTGAAGGTGACTTCTGCAATAATTCTCAAATGTGGTAAGGAATCTCTTTCTTCTGCCTCTCTGCTGTCTTATGTAGACTAATAATGTCCCTTGCATGGGATTCATGTTCAAGAGCTGAAAGAATTTGTGTGGAAGGGTATAGCCATTAAAGCCTCTCTACTTTTCTGAGCGTGATGGACGTAATGGCTGCAATCTGAGAAATACATGATGAAAAGCTAGAGAAAACCAAGGAAGAGTGGTTTGGAAAAAAAACAGTTAACTTGGATCAGTTAAATTTGTACCGTGCTTGCCCTAGGAATAAAGGCCCTTGGCATCCACTTACACTGCAGTTAAAGGTCTTACAAAAAGCCAGTGAATCCTTTGCAGCCATATGGGAGAATTGAGATTACAGGATAAATTATCACTCATGATTTATGTCTTCAACTGGAGTTGAAAGTAATTGAAAGTCTGAGTATCGTGTAACCCCAGAGACCCAGGCAATTCCTGAGCTGTTCCCTGATTGAGGTCAGTGTGACGTTAAAGGTACCTGCTGCTTGCTGACTGTGTTGTGAGCAGGCAGTGAGCTGTTGGGGGTGCTTGTGCACTCTCTTCAACTGGATCACTTGTGGTCTCACAGTGTCTAGAGAAAGGTGTCATGCTCATGGGGCTGAGGGACAAATGGCATTAATGAACGGGTTCCTGAGATAGAGGCAAAATAAGATTCTATAGCTGTTGAAACTGTTGAGGTTGAAACTGTTTTGCTTATTATGAGATTAGTTGTCACCCATAAGTGAAACTTGTGGAAGTTATCATGGTATTAGATGCCTGTAATTAGTGCCACACTATTTAAAAGGAGAATTGGGTGATGGTAGTGCATAATCCTGACAGTTGGTGCTGAGAAATTAGCGCTGAGATAAACAGTTGAATTTGAAACCGCTGCCAGTCTTTTAAATTTCTGTTTTCATGTGAGCATTTGTGTTGTAGGTGCTGCTTCTGGCACAGCTGAGCTGCTCCCCCCTCCAAGCAGTGCTGCTAACTGGACTGTGGGGCTGCCCACGGATAATGGCCATGACAGCGACCAGGTCTTCGAGTTTAATGGCACACAGGCTGTGAAGATTCCAGATGGTGTTGTCACAGTCAATCTGAAAGAGCCCTTCATGATTTCAGTGTGGATGAGGCACGGGCCTGGAACCAAAGAGAAAGAGACAATTCTGTGCAATTCAGACAAGACAGGTTTGTCAATACTTCAATTATAAACAGTCTTTTTGGTTGGTTGGTTTTTTATGTGCTCTGGCAGCGCATGTGACAGTGTTTTCTTGGAATTGAAATGAAGTTAAGTTTAAAAATCACTGTTGTGCTTATGTTTAGGCTCGGCCTTAGATTATGTAGCTTCAGATTGGGCAGGCTTGTTTTTCTAATTCTATTTCAGTTTACATTATGCACTTCTTTTGCTGTGTTAGATTACTTATTCTGGCACTGCAGCCTCGAGTTTGCATCTCCAAAGATAGCTGTGTTCTTGATGCTGCCTAAAAACATTAAGACACACATATCAGGTCTAGTGACAGCATTTGCTGCTGTATCTTTATTTTCCTTAGGAGGATATAATTTATCTTTCTCCAGAGATTAGGGTTTTTTTTTTTATTCTGTGCATAATTCCACTCTCTGCTTATGACACAGAAACAATAATTTGGAAAATGCCATTAATAAGAAGGAAATGTGATAACCCTGTTTCCATAATTGCCATTTGTATCAAAAAAAGCTCTTCTGTTTGCAAATAGAGCTCTTTTTCTCATGCTGACAGGTTTATCTCTAGCTCTTCAGTGCTGTGCCTTGGTTTAGGTTAGGTTTGGATGGAAACTTCTGTCTGTTCTGCAGCCTCGTGGGTTCTTGAAGAGTGTTTGCCCTCATTACTGCTGCAGATTTTTTACATTCCTCTTACCATGCCTGATTTCCTTCTGCATTGATTATTGCCTGTCAATGGCTTTGATATTTAAGTGTGAAATTGCAGAGCAGGAGAATTTTGTTGGTAAGGTCTGCAGGACATAACGCTGTCGATTGGAACTGCAGATATGAACCGGCACCACTACACCCTGTACGTGCACAACTGCCGCCTGGTGTTCCTGTTCCGCCAGGATCCCTCCGAGGGCAAAACCTACAAACCTGCCGAGTTCCACTGGAAGCTCAATCAGGTGAGCCTGGAAGGGTGTTGGGTGGAGTGCCAGAGTGAGAGCCACCGACGACTAACGTCCCTGGCAGTGTAGTTAGTAATAAATGCTTCCTGCCACTCCTGACTCCTGCTCTGCAGAACCCAACAGTGCTGCTTTTACTTGTGATCGAGTGGCAGGCTCGGCTTCAGCTTTTCATCTTAACGTAAAGTAGAAAATACAGCGTCAGTCTTACAGCTGTGACATCAGCTGTCTTCACTAAATGCACTCTAAGGTGGAGTGCATGAGATAACAGGAGGTATTAATTCCAGGTTGATTATAGCATTCAAGTACTTCTGAGCATGTGACATTTTCTCAGCCCCCTGGATCTGTGATAGTCTTGCTTTTTTAACACTTTCTCTCAGCAAATACCTGTCCTTTGTCAAGTAAGGTTATCTTATAACAGTATTTCAGGATGTGCATGCATGTAGATATGTATTTTTAGATTGAAATATGCTGTTATTTAATATAAAAATTAAAGGAAAGGAAGTATATGCAGCTTCCTGTATTGGCAACAGAATAAAGAAACTTTTTAATGATGTTTGGCAGTCAGTTTGCTTTTCAGATGTGTGCCATGTGTGTGAAAGATCAGCTGTGTCTGTACAGGCTTGTGTTGTAGGTCGTTGGTACAGCTGCATGTATGTTTATGTAAAACATGGCACCAGATCAGTTACTGAACTGTAATGGGGAAAAAACCCAGAATTTTTAAAACTCTCTCTGTTCAGGTGTGTGACAAAGAGTGGCACCACTACGTTGTCAACGTTGAATTTCCCGCGGTGTCTCTGTATGTGGATGGTGTTTCCTATGATCCTTTCCCAGTCACTGAGGATTACCCCCTCCACCCTTCCAAGATAGAAACACAGCTGGTGGTTGGAGCATGTTGGCAAGGTAACTGTTTACAATTGTTAATACTTCTAATTACCTTTTTAATTAAATAGTTGTGGTTATCTAGAAGTACCCAGCAGATCTTTTTAGTGCATGAAATGTAACTTGTTTTGCCTCTTGCAGATGGGTTTTGCTCCAAGCTGGTATCACATATTTCCTCTGAGTCATTTTTTCCATGAGTGTTTGTTTGTTTTCTCGTTGGCCACAGGTGTGTGAAATACAAGGCTGCTCACCAGCCTGTGTTCCATCAACATGATTTTTGTGGTGGCCATGGGAATACTGTTAGCTTATTTTTAATAGTCGTTGTAACAATACCTCATATACTTCAGATTACCAAGCAGAACACTTCATTTCAAGTAGGTTGAAAAGCATCTTGTAGGAAAAGTGTTCTCATCAATGGAAGCCTGTCCAGCAGACAGCTCTGCAGAGCAACACAGCAGTGCTGTCTCTTGGGTATTTTACAGTTTCTGCTTATAAAAATAGACATCTGCTTTCTTGTCTGCTCTATTTAGGCTGCTCTAAGCTATATATACAGTTCCTCTCCAAGGAGAAAGAGATTTTATCCTTTTGAAGAAGTTATTTTAACATTTTTTTAAAAAAATTTAAAGCGGATTTTCATTTTTGGTGCTTTTATTTGATAAATTGACTGCTCAATACAATGGTTCTATTATTGATTAAGAAATCTGTGTTGATAATGGCTTCTTTTGATCAGCTTTCAAAACATTTGGTGATTTAGTGTATTAGTCTGGAACTCACAATAATTTCCCCTCAAATGGAGCTAGTTGTTAGGCTTGTGTTGTCTTACTAAAGGTGGTTTGTGTGAGGTTTCCTCTCTTGGTTCTGCAGCTCTTGCTGGTGTCCCTGCTGCTTGTGTGTGGGGCTCTTTGGGCTGTGGTGCCATGACTGTTCTTGTAACAACACAATGATGTGTCTTCCCCTGCACTGCAGCTCTTTGTTTTTCCAAGAACTCATAATCCTTGAGGAGCTGGGTCCAAGATAAGCAAACTTTGGGGGATGTGCTGCTTTGTATTTTCTGGGATTTGAGAGTTTGCCAAATTGTAACTACTTGGTCCTTTCCCTATTGTCCTATTCTTTGTCTTGCTTTTCTACAGAATATACAGGAAGTGAAAATGACAATGAAACTGTGCCCGAGACCTCTGCAGGTTGCTGGAGTTTTTTCCCTACTGTTTTATTTCGTTTTTAAGCCAAGACATTGCTTCATCTCGCACACAGCATGAAATGCAGGCATTGCATTCGGGCCATTGACCTTCACATAATCCTCTCCTAGGCTTGTATCTTCATTGTGCTTCTATTTGCAGAGCATCATCAGCTGACTTCTGCTTGGTTTTGGGTATTTTTGTTTGTTTTGGGTATTTTTTTGGTTGCATCCAAATGTACTTCTATGTACAAATCTGCAACGATTGTGATTGCAGTCAAGTGGTGAAAAAAGTTGCTGTTTTAAAATATCAGCTTTAATCTCCTTCATCCAGTTTTGTTAAAGCATAAACACACATCATCCTATGTAAATGTATGTATTTATGCATGTAGGTATGTGTCTTTATTATAGAATTTATTCAGTACATTGGGCAGGACCTCTGGAACTCAGGTACCTTTGCTCCTCTCTCAGAACAAGACTGATTTCATATTTACATCAGGCTGCTCATAAAGACAGACCTGTAATTTACAGGGGATACTCATTTGGTCAGATATTTATATAAAATTCTAATAGTGAATGGGCAAAAAAGCTTTGGCTATGGTATTTAAGATTTGCTACGGGGTTATTTCCTCATAACAAATTTTAGTCATAGTTCAGTGGGTTTTGTGTCTTGAATTGAGATACTTAAAATTAGTGTATATTTTTTAAAGTGAATTGAAGATACATACCCTTCCTGTAAAGTTTAAGAATTGCTGGAATAATCTGGATGTAACTGGCAAGCGGTTTCTAGCTGTGCATCCCATTTTAATTTGGCAAGGAGGGAGCAGCATCCAGGGGCTCCAGAGGCTGAAGCTATGAGACACCTCTCAGGATGAGCTGAATGACTTTACTAAGTTCCTTTCTACCCTTGGAGTGTAGGGAGAACCTGTAGTGCTGGTTTAGGTGGAGATCCCTCACACCTGAAGGGATGCTGTCCTGTGTCCTGAGTAGAAGGAGGTGTTATCTCAGCAGGAAGATTCAGGTTTCATGGCTCATCCCATTGTGTTTGATTTCTGAGCACCACCTCTCTGTATGGGGCTTCTTTTGAGATGTTTGTCATGGAACAGTCAGTTCAAGGTGGCCACAGCTGTCTGAAGGCCATGTGCATGGTGAACTGTTTAATTCTTTCTTTATGCCTGACCATAATCACAAGGTTAACACCCAGAATGGATGAAAACTAACCTGCATGTGTATAATACTGTGTGTATCAGCTGGCATAGTTGTTGTTTTACAGAAGAAAAAGCAAAGAGAATCATAACAAGTAAAGATTTTTCCTCCCTCGTGTTTTGAAGGTGGTGAACTGCGCATGGCTCAGTTTTTCCGAGGCAATCTGGCAGGGTTGATGATCCGTTCTGGTAAACTGGAGAACAAGAAGGTGATTGATTGCCTCTACACCTGCAAAGAGGGGCTGGATTTGCAGATGGCTGATGGTGTTGGCAAAGGTGTGAAGGTAAATTTGCATATAAACAAAGGGGAACATGTCTGTTCCTTCCCTGATAAGGGTTACAAGTTTTACTGGCTGAGTTAACAGCATGTCCCAAATATAACAAGCTCATCTCTTGTGGCATTCTGCATTAATATTACATAAAACTAGGAAATTTTTCTTGTATAAACCTGGTGTTAGGAATGAAAGTTACTCTGCTGTCTTTTAAGTTTTGAAGAGAAACCCCATATTTGTAAGCCTCTGTTTTACCAGCTGTGCAGATTGTCTAATAAGAGGTCTTTAACAAGCAGCTTCATAAAATGAGATTATGTGGCTTTTTCAGTAGCAAGGTTGTGTGAACTGAGCTAAATTTCTCTTATATGTTAGCTGTCTCTTTTCTGTATTACTAGAACCAGGTCTGTTGATATATGCTTAGATTTTTTCTTAAAGAATGAAACACAAACACATTGCACTGGGGTAAGGCAGTGAGTAGGAAGCTCAGGCTGTGTTCCACAGGGCTGGGAAATAATGATCCTGTTGCTTTGAATATGGATGCAATTCTCCTGCATTTACCAGTGCTGAAGTCGTTTGAATTGCCAGATCATGCCCCTCAGTTGGGTGTTCTCTTATGGTTTTCTTCCTTGTTTTCAGATCCACATGAACCCGAGCCAGTCAACGCTGACCATAGAAGGGGATGACATTGACAGAGTTGACAAGGCCATGCAGCACATTTCCTACCTGAACTCCCGCCAGTTCCCAACACCTGGCATTCGGAGGCTGAAGATCACCAGCACTGTCAAGTAGGTCCTGGTGCTGAGCTGGAGCATCCCTGTGCAGGGCTGGTGGAGCCTGGTGTTCATGGATCTCACTTGTGAGAAACAAAGGAGTCCTGGGCTGTGTGACCACCACACATTTCAGTACAGCAAATGTTTTCCACACCAGCGCTCTGCTTTCTGCCTGGGAATGGAGTAGGGAGTGTGTAAGATGGGGAGGAAAGTACTGCCAGAGTGCTGGGAGTGTCTCCAGTGCCACAGCTTCATTAAAGGGGTTACCTGTGGCTCTAAGTCAAAACGTAGAAATGAGGCCAAATGGTAACTGTAAGTAAAAATTAATTGTAAGATTGCTCCCTTGGTGGCTATTTCATACTTTCCAGGGCAGCTGATGAATTTATCTAAGACTCTTGGGTCTGAGACAGCCTTTCAAAAATTTATAAAGCAATTACTGTGTGTAATTGTGCTTCCCTCTGAAATAACCACCTTGACTGCAAAACTGCTTCTGTCTCTCAGGTGTTTCAACGAAGAGGCCTGTGTCTCCATTCCCTCTGTGGAGGGCTATGTCATGGTCTTGCAGCCAGAGGAACCAAAAATCAGCCTGAGTGGCATCAACCACTTTGCCCGCTCTGCCTCAGAGTTCGAGAGCTCCGAGGGCGTTTCCCTCTTCCCGGAGCTTCGCATCATCAGCACCATCACCCGGGAGGTGGAGCCCGAGGGAGATGGGGATGAAGATCCCACAGGTAACAGCCACTGTTGCCCACCCTCACCTCACTCAGTGCTCCTGGGGGAGGATCTCTTGCAGAGAGGTGTGGGCTTTTAATACAGAATCCAGTAAAGGAAAAAAAGGTGCAGATCCTCTGGTCTGGGCTAACAAAAACTTACCTGGAAATGATAATGACTCCAGGCCATTTTCCTCATATCCCTTGTTTATATTATGTATTTAATTTTTTAAGTCATTATTTCATGAATACTTGTTCTCTTCAGGTCTAGATTTTAATATTTGTTCTGGTGTTTCTGCTTTAATCTTTGGCTTTTTCTCTGATTTTTAGTCCAAGAGTCTTTGGTATCTGAAGAGATCATGCACAACCTGGATATGTGTGAGGTGACAGTGCTGGGAGAGGAACTAAATCAGGAGCAAGAGAGCCTGGAGATTGACATGACACGATTGCAGCAGAAAGGCATTGAGATGAGCAGTTCCAACCTGGGCATGATCATCACAGGTGGGGTTCCTGCTGCTGCTTTTGAGAGGGTCTGAAGGGACTGACAAAGGGAGCAGTTCTAGAGGGGGAATTTGTAACACTTTACTCCAAATATTTCGTTTTTTTTAGAATTTCAGGTTTGGACTACCTTTAGAGTTCCAAGCACAGCACTTCTGTGGAAATCTGTAATTCTAGAGCATACAACCTTCCTTCTGTTCTTTACTCTGTTCCAAATAGCAGGTCACCTCTGGGCTGTGGAACTGCAGTTAGACATTGCCCCAGAAAAGGCTTGTTCCTTCCATGGGCACTCCAGTGCCTAGGAGCATGCATCATTCTTTTCTGTTATATTAAAGTATTCCATAGAAGATCTCCCAGAATCCCTTCAAAGACTCACTGGGTTTAGGATTTTATCACAAAACCAGCCCACAGGATTTCAGTGGAGCCACACGTGTGTGTCAGTGGTGTTACCGTTTCTGTACTCCTTGAAAATCCGTTGGCCAAGAAGCCCTAGGTGAAGCAATGGAGTGATATTTGTGGGTGTATGGAGTCGTGCCAGTCCCTGCAGAGCAGCTGCTGTAGCTGTGTCTCTCCCACAGGGGTGGACACCATGGCTAACTACGAGGAGGTTCTGCACCTGATCCGCTACAGGAACTGGCGCACGGCGGCTCTGTTCGACAGGAAATTCAAACTGCTCTGCTCGGAGCTCAACGGCCGCTACGTCAGCAACGAGTTCCAGGTGGAGGTGGGTGACTCCCCGAGGGGCTTGGCAGCCCAGATGGCCCAGCAGCACCCAAGTTGTTGCCTCAGCTGATAGATAATTGATCAATTATTGATACAGGTTTTGTCCTGTAAATAAATATTAGGAAATGTGAGCATTTCAGGCAGTGTTTTATATATATATATGTGGTTTTAGTCCTGTATTTCAGCTTGAAATAAAATTGTTGTTCATAGAGGAAATAGTGTGGCTAATGGAGGTGTGAAGGTGAAAAGGTTGCATTGAAAACACAGATTATTAATTTAGCAAATGGAGTGAGAGCGGTGCTGCCAGAGAGCTGAATGGCCTTTGTGTGTCACTTCTGGGGTGCCACAGATGGACATGCTGGGCCCCTTGCTGTTTTGCTTGTGATGTGTAAATTTGTGATACTAAGGGATTATGTTAAAGCACAGAGAGGCTAAAATTGTATTTCCTTTGCAGAAGGGTATAGGTTAATTATTATTTGTATGCTTACATCGAATAGATGGAAGTACAGCAGAAAATGGCATTAAAAGCACAAAAGTTTTATTTTTTTCTCTTTATTTTTATCTCTTCAGAATTAAACTATTGGGTTTCCGGAGTTTAACGCTTTCTGTTTGTCTCCAGGTGAACGTTATCCACACAGCCAGCCCAGTGGAACATGCCAATCACATTGCTGCACAGCCACAGTTCATTCACCCAGTGCATCATTCCTTTGTTGATCTCTCTGGTCACAACTTGGCAAACCCTCATCCTTTTTCAGGTCAGGATTCTCAGCCATGAAGTTGAGCTGTTTTTTTTGTATTTCAGGTTGATGTAATTATATTTAAGGAAATGAGGCCTAGTTCTTACTTTCCTACTGACTTTTTAGGTGGCTGTAGACAAACTGCCTTTGTGTAATATATATGAAATAATATACATGAAATACTTGTGTAAAGCTATTTCCCCTGGCAGGTGATGGGAAGGGGAGGAGCTGTTAGCACAGTGTAAGAGTTATCACTGCTGTGTTTTCTGGCTGCAGTTGTCCCCAGCACAGCCACCGTGGTGATCGTGGTGTGTGTGAGCTTCCTGGTGTTCATGATCATCCTGGGCGTGTTCCGGATCCGCGCCGCGCACCAGAGAACCATGCGGGACCAGGACACGGGCAAGGAGAACGAGATGGACTGGGACGACTCTGCCCTCACCATCACTGTCAACCCCATGGAGGTAACCCTGGGCAGCTGCTGCCCTCTCCAGCTGCCATGGCTGGGATTGGCCACGGGCACAGGACGAGAGCAGAACCAGCCCTGACCTGGGAGTTTAGAACAAATGTGCCAGGAGCAGTTGCTTGGGATCTTGCAGGGGTTAGAGTTTCATGATGGAGAATGGGATTTTACAGGCCAGTGTCCAGCACTAGTGTTCATTATGTGCACAGTGCCTTGAGCACAGCCTGCTTTTGTCTAAACTTGCAGGAATTTATTGTCAAAACATGTGTTTATGATGTCTCTTTCTCCTGTGGCTGACATCTAAATTTTTAGAAAATTGGGAACAAGAAAGACATGTGACCTTCATGCTCTGTGTCCTATTGTAAGATCCTTTTCCAGTAGAATTTTCAGTACTGGATCATCCTTCAGAGCCACTTGGTGTTGAGTGCCAGGATTGACAGCAGTGTTACAGAACTCTGTTACAAAGTGCTACTTCCTTTGTCTTGTCTGGTTTCTACCTAATTCCTGCTGAATTTCTAAATACAGCAAGGAATCTGCAATAGCTCTTCCTCAATATAATGCCTTGAATAAATAGCAAAAATAATTTTGACCAGTATGGTAATGACAGCTAATTTTTGTCTAACAGACTTATGAGGATCAACACAGCAGTGAAGAGGAGGAGGAGGAGGAGGAAGAAGAAAGTGAAGATGGAGAAGAAGATGACATCACTAGTGCAGAGTCTGAAAGCAGTGAGGAGGAAGAGGGAGAGCAGGAGGAGGACCAACAGAATGTTAACAGACAGCAGCAGCTGGAATGGGATGACTCTACCCTCAGTTATTGATTCTAGCTGCTCCCTTTGTCTTTATGTTCCCGCTCTAGAAGACTCCACTGTAACACACTCCATTGGTACCAAGGATTCATGGTGTTTAAAACAAAAAAATTCATTCTGGCCAGTAGATTGAACCCCCACACAAGCCGTGTTTGTGTTCTGTCAGTTAGTTCCTGATGTTTAGGGTTGTAGTTAGCACCTCTTCCTTCAGCCATGCCTCAGTGACTGGATTTTTTTTACGCTCTGTGAGGAACCACCTTGCACTTTTTTCTTCATGTCATCTCAGCTAAGTGACTCTACAGCTCTGTAGCCATTGCACATGAATTTCTGAACTGTCTTTTTTTGCTCAGTGAAACAAACTTGGCTTTGTTCCTTTTTCTCTTTCTAAAAGATGCAAAGATTGCTTGTTGACAAAGGGTAAAGCTGCTCATTTCAGCCTGTTGATTTCTTTTAATTTTTTTCCCCGAATTAGTGCATGTGTAAAGTGGCAGAATGAGGTTAATATGTAGAAGATTAACAAGACTTTTTAATATTTTGTAAATATATTGGAATTATGTAATTATGTCATTTGTGGTAGTGAAAACAGGGATTGGGGTTTAAAACATGCTAAAGTGAAAAATCATGCAGCATGAACTATTCCAAGTCTCATCCTACTGCAGCAGGAGCACGGGCACAGTTCTTAGTGTAGATGTTCAGTAACTCTGTCTTGGCCTTGACTGCCATGTGTGCTCATGCCCCGCTCTCCTTGAACTCCTTCCTTTTCTTTCATCTCCTTTTTTTTTTTGCAGAGGGAACAGACAAGCTTGTGAGAAGTTGTAAAGGCTTTAGGAGCCTCTGCAGAGGTTCAGCTCCCCTGTGCACTGCAGTTTGTTTTTAATTTTATTTTTTTCTCCAATTAAGGCTTGCCATAAAGGCTTTTAAGTTATTGGGGAAATAACACTACGTGTATGGTGGGCAGATCTGTGTGCTGTGGCTGTGGGGTGTGGCCACAGCTCCTGGTAGTTGTGGGGAGAGTGCCTGGAGTCCAGTGTGGGCTGTGCACACTGCAGACAGGTTTGGGTGTAGGGGAGTCTGAGACCTGGGTACCTGAGCACCTGGGCTGCCAGTCTACATGGATAGGGATTTGGGGTTTCTTTGTTGTTCATTTTTTCTAATTTGGGAGTGGGAGGGTTTGGGGTGTAGCTGATACCACTGAACACTCCTGCTCCTCCCCTGCAGCCCCTTGTACAGTAATTCAGATTGTCAGTGTTTTAAGCCTTTGTTTACACTTAGTAATTGTGTTTTCCTGCTGGTGAAAAACTGTAGCATAAATTATCCAACCAGAAAACCTTGGGAATCATGTTAATTCATGTGAGTTGGGTTGTGTCTGATCCCAGTTCCAGTTTGGGATTGCAGAGGGCAGTAACTGGAAGGTACAAAGGTGGGGGGGAGGCTGGTTTTTCTGTCAGGCAGGGTTGTTTAACTTTATTTGGTCTGATGCAGAGTCGTGAATAATGAATTTCTGCTTGATCTCTGTGGAGGTGGATTAAAGAGTAACTTGTTCTGCCTGTGACAGAGCCTGGGACTGCATTCCCTCCTGAGCACGGTAAGCCAAGCGTTTGCTCCTGGGTGTGGGTGCAGAGCCCAGCGTGCCACAGCCAGGGCAGGGCAGGGCCAGGAGCACTGGGGAAGGGCAGAGAGGGGCACAAAGGGTCCTGAGCAACAGAGGGATAAAAGATCAGGCTTGAGGCAGTGTCTGAACAGCTGGAGTTCCAGGGCAGCCCCGGGGGATCCATGGGGTTTGCTCTGGGGAACCTGCCTGGGGAGTGCCTTTACAAGAGATGGGCCTGGCAGCAGGGAAAGAACCCACACCAGAGCTTACTGTTTTTTGGGGTTGTTTTGTTTTTTTTTTTTAATGTAAAATTTTAGATTTCTAAAATGGGGAAATGGTTTTGACTACTTACGTGGTAATTAACTGCTAGTTTTAAGTAAACTGGGAAACTTTTAACTTATGTCTGACAGTTGTCCTGTGTTAATGTGTAGAAGATTTATCCTTCCATATACTGTTGCTGTAGCTGCTGTATTTTAGACCAAAACTGATCATGACTTAATGGTAATACTGAGGGGTTGTAATGTCCTGATGCAGTTTGTAGCCACTGTGGGTATAACTTTTCAGATGTGTATATTGGTAACAGGTCAGTTTGGAAAGTCTATAAGCTACAATAAATTTCTGGTTCTAAAGGTTGTTTGCATTTTTTATTTTCCCGAGTGAAACAAAACAGAATCCAGTTATATAAACTGTGTTAATTTGCCTCTGAGGGGGAAGTAGGAGAGTTTTGTGGTCATTGCTCTCAAGCACAGAAGGACTTGGCAGCATTTGTGTACAATTTGTCAATATCTTTTATTTCTTATTTACAAAACATGTACCTAATGCAACTGAAGAGCTAAACATGTAAACATTCTCTTCTTGCAGAACCACAGTTTGGCTTAAAAAAATACTTCTTTTTCAAAGGCAACAGAATAAGCACAATCAGTTTGTACAGAATTAAAAAAAAATGACAGAAACGTCTCTAAATAAATAGAAATAGGTCTATCATTCTGAGCATATTTATAAAAATGAGAAGCCACTCGTAATGAAATGGAACATTTTTGAAAATTTTTTAAGTTTCAATCTTTAGTACAGTTCAGCTTGCTGAAAATCATCAGGTGAGCTGCTGCTTTGTGAATGTGGAGTCAAAGGCTCTTTGCTGACCCAACAGAGCTGTCAGAATTTATCCAAGATACTCTCCCAGGGTGTACAAGGAAGAAGGTCCACACCATGACTCACTGAATTTTTACTGCTTGTAGGTAAGTCAAGTTTTCCAGACTAAGTAACCTCTGTAAAACTGTGCTCAGTTCTTGCAGTTGATACTGATACACCTTTGTGTTATTGCACTTCTCAAAGTGAGGGACAGGACAGGAGCCACTGCTCTGAAATCTGTGAGGGCCTGGCCTTGCTGCTGTGGGAGGGACTGAGGAGAGCAGGGGGCCAGTGCTGCAGCACCCTGAACACCAGGCTCTGGCACTGCAAGAGAATTGCTTTTGCAGCTCTGGAATTGTAGTGTCTTCCCTTCCACAAGAACCTGATCAGGGTGTGGTTTCAGTGCATCTCACCTTGCACAGGGCCCAGGATTTTCTTGCATACTTTTTGCTCTGTAAATCAGTTTTAATAAGCAAGGAAATAGGAATATTTACTCTCTAAAATGGAGCAGAGGCACAGGACTGTTTCTCACTGATCAGCCTGCACAGAGCTCTAAATCCTGCAGTATTTCCCTCTAGTACCAAAGCAGCTGTTAGAGCCTGAGTGCTTCAGTCACAGTATCATCTGAAGGTGTAGGAAAAGGGGCTCTCCCAGGGTGAGATTAAATTAAAATGAGGTGTCTTCTATGCCAGAACTGCTGCTTCTACCAACAGGTGCTTGAGAAGCAACAGGGTTTGTATGAATAGATCCAAACCAGAACAGACCTCACAGCTTAACACCTTTTATGAAAAGCAGTAAGTACTTTAATTTGAAAATGCAATCTTAGCGTTTTCAGGTTTGAAACCAAAATAAATGCAGGAATTACTTGAGGCTCAACTAAAGCCTAACTTTGGAAAGCAAAGTACCTGATCCAGTGGCCACCTCAAAGCTGCTTTTGTGCCATCAGTTCTAGACAGCAGTAGCTGAGTTCCAGCTCAGTTTCAGAACACTTTGGCCTCTGGAGCAGACAGAAAGCAATATGACAGCGTGGATGTTTTTATCCTGTCTCAAGGCAGAGTAAAAGTATTTCTCCAAGTCAGCTTTGGTGTGCTTTGAGCTGACCCACCTCAGTGGACACTGACACAGGGCAGGAGTGACCACATGCTGAAGTTAATGCCTCTAAGCTGTAAGAGTGGTGACCTACAAGATAGGCTACAGGCATAGGGGGATCTCTGCTCTGCTAAATTTTCAAGAAAATAGAAATACAGACGTCAGCACACTGGAGGGATGTTACAACTGCCTCTACTCTTCCATTGAAACATGTATTTGAAGCTCAAGGAGTTCTCAGGGGTACAGTACCTCTACCTACCTTCACTGTATGCAGTTTTATTGCCTCACGTCTCTCCTTGTTCCCCAGAGATGAACAGCAGCCACAGTGCTGTGGCTGAGGACAGGCCAACAGTTTTTCAGTCATGCAGCAATGTCTGATCTCTGGGAAGGAGGTGGGGGATGTTCCACACTGCACCACTGTTCAGTCTTTAGGCACCTGGCAGGGCTGGGGCTGTTCATTCTCCTGAGCAGGGGCAGCTCCTGCTCTACTGCCTGTTGTCTTTGGACACGTTGTGTGCCAGCCAGTTCACTTTGGTTTTCCAGCTCTCCCGCAGGGCTTCATTAAACTTCACTCTGAAGTGCTTCAGTGCTTCCTCATCAGTTTTCCCAAGGGCCAGGGAGTCCTGCAGGCAGGAGGCACAGATCAGTGCACAACTGAACAAGTCACTGCTCAACCAGTAAGCCATTTATTCATAAGGAATTACTCAATTGAAAGCAGGAATGGAGTAGCCATCAATTATTTTTAATTGTTCTGTAGTTGCAGGAGTTTTTTTCTCTGATAAACACTTGCACCCTCTGCTTCTGTTGGTGCAGGGAGAAGGCAGATTCTGTATTGCTCTTGTTCAAAGTGTTCTGCAGCTGCCAGGGATGGCTGGTTATGACTCAGGAGGCAAACTAGGAAATGAGAGCCAAGGGCTTTGCATCCTTCCCCGCCAGTGGGCACCTGCTGCCTTCAGGTGAAGAACCTGAAGAGATTTCTGAGCACCAGGACCTGGCATTTCTGATGTCCTGCACAGGGGCACTGGACATCCACTCACTGTTCTGGAGCCCATGTGTTTCTAAGAACCTGGCCTCACACACTGAACTCCTCCTCCTTGCCCAGCCACAAGATCAGGTGTTCAGTTTTGAGCCCTTACCTTTAGGTACTGGATGTCTTTGGAGCAGCTGAGCTCTGGCAGCCCAGCAGCCTTCATCAGTGCAAAGAGGTGCAGGAAGAGGAGCCCGTGGCGCCGCAGGATCATGTAGGCCCTTTCACAGTAACCCCTGAACCTGAGCAGAGACAGCCAAAGGAGTGAGGACTGCAAACCCAACCATTCTGTACAGCATTTAAGCAGTCTGAACCCTGCTCTCGCCAGTTAATGATTTACTTTCATCTGTACAGGCAGCTATAAGCTGCATACTGGTGGAAATAAATACTAAAAGTTTAGAGCTTCAAAAGCTGAAGTCAAGTTTAACTCCCAGCACTTACCTTTCAAACTTCTCATTGTTGTTAGTTTTTCCTTGCTGGATGACATGCACAAAGTCATAGGTCAAGATGAAAGGGACTCGTTCTCTATTAATACCAAATTTAGTTTTGAAGTTCCCCAAAAAGTGACCAAAATCAATATGGAACAGCTGCAAATAAAAAATAAAATTCGCTGATCAGAGTTGAGTTCTCTTCAGTTACTGCACTGAGCAGATCCTGGCCATAATGTTTGGGAGAGAGGGGAGTGGCCGTGCCCAGAGCCCTGCTTTGGCACAGCCCCCCTGCCCATGGCTCCCAGTTACCTGCCCAGGGCTCCCAGCTACCTGCCCATGGCTCCCAGTTACCTGCCCATGGCTCCCAGTTACCTGCCCATGGCTCCCAGGTACCTGCCCAGGGCTCCCAGCTACCTGCCCAGGGCTCTCAGTTATTTGCAGGGCTCCCAGTTACCTGCCCATGGCTCCCAGTTATTCCCATGGCTCCCAGTTACCCGCCCATGGCTCCCAGTTACCTGCCCAGGGCTCCCAGTTACCTGCCCAGGGCTCCCAGTTACCTGCCCATGGCTCCCAGTTACCTGCCCCGTCTCCCGGACCATGATGTTGTCGCTGTGCCGGTCCCCAATGCCCAGCACGTAGGTGGCCACGCAGTAGCCAGCACAGGACAGGGTGAACTCCTCGATGGCTTGGTCCAAGGCATCTCTAGACAGGGTAAGAAAGAATGAAAGGTAATTTTACTTCAGACTCCAGTACTGGCCCACAAGGAGAGCTGTTTTCAGCTGCAGGAGAAGGGAGGGAAGCTCGTCTGGCATCCTGCAGTGCTCTCTGGAGGCAGGACTCCCACCCCTGCTTTACAAAAATGAGCTGCAAGAACTGTCTGTGACTGAAGGGGTCTGAATAAGGTGTTGTCCACAATCCCAATGGAAATGAGATCCACACGAGGGCTCCAGGTGTGCCAGGCAGGGCAGCAGCCCCAGCCCGTGTGGGACAGCCTGGAGCTGTGCAGAGCTGAAGGAAAAGGAGCAGGGAGGGAAAGGTGAGCCCCTCACCCCGGGTTCTTGGACTTGAGCCAGTTCAGCAGAGCGTCCTTGTTGAAGGCAGCCGTGGCCACCATGTTGCTCTTGTTGAGCTGGATGTTGGCGATGGTGTCCGAGTGCATGACCACCTCAATCAGCCCCGTCTTGTCTCCTGTGGAGAGGCAGCCATAAGGGGTCATCCTGCAGAGATGAAAGAAACCCTTCCACTGAAATCCTGCCCACGAGTGGCTGGTGGTGACTTTTTCCCTTGCCTGCCCTGTCTCCTCCCTTTCCACTGTGCAGTTCTGTTCCCCAGCCTCTCCCAGAACCCCAGCCAGACCTGCTGGGGGCAAAAGGAGCTTGCAGAGAAAGCAGCCTCACCACCCCTGTCAGTGCAGGAGGGCAGCTGTGGGCACACTGCTCACCTCAGGTCCAGGCCCTCCTGCTTCCACAGGATGTCCATCAGCTGGATCATCTGCAGAGTCAGCATGTCCTGGCGCAGATCTGGGCACATTGCAGAGGAAAACAGAATTTTACTGTTCAAATGTACACAATTACACTGCACTAAAATCTTAACTGAAGGGGGAAACAGGTGAAATATAGAGGGTTGTTAATATATATTTTCAGATTACTACCAAAAAACTCACCCAAACCCATTAAAGTTCCTAATTACCCAACATCTTAATGGTCCAGATTTAGGCCCACTCACCCAGTAAATACTTGAGACTAAAAGATATATTTTTCACAAGCATAATAAAGACTTACCATCTCCATTTTTAAAAATTATACCCACTCCACCTCCACCTGTCTCTTGATTATTAAACACAATCCACAAAGGTTTCATTTTGGAGTCCATGAAGGTGCACTGATCCACACTAGAAAAAATAAAAATATTACCCTCAGTTTCCATCTATTAAAATATCAGCCATCCAAGCTGCCAGTCCTACAGCAACTCCAATCACTGATGGACTTGGGACTTCCATGAAGAAAGAACCTTGGGTAATCCAAAGCCTGGCTCCAGTGTGAAACAAAGCACAAAATTCCCACAAATTCAGAGGTGCAGATCTCTCCCTTACCAGACTTCAGCGAGGATAATGTTGGGGTTCAGGGGGGACTGGAGGTGGGAAAGGGCTTCCCTGTAGGTTTCCTGCTTCATGCACATGTGCATCATCTCCTTGGTTTGAGGCTTGGTGGCCTTCTGAGAACTCACTTTCACAAAGTCATTCAGAGCTTTCATCTTGTTCAGTGCTTCTCCCTGAAAAAAGGCAGGAATGAAACAGGGTTAACAAATAGGAAATTCCTGGAGAAAGTTTAAAAAACATTAAAATCTCCTGTGAAATGTAAGCCTTGGTTCCATCTCTTAGTTCCTCTTCAATTTGTAGCAATTTCATACACTGCAGCAAAACAAATTTAATAGTATCTGCTTGAGGAAGATCCATAATTAATTGTGGATGCTGTGCTGGGCACGAATGCATTGCAAGGTAACAACTGCAGCAGGAATAAAGCACATTACCACACAGCAAAGGAAGAAGTGAGGGGCCTGGCTGGAAAAGTGCAGAGGATGAGACCCAGAGCCCAGCCTGCCCTTCAGTGCTTTTGGGGAGTTCTGGCTGTGACCAGCTCCCACTGAGCAGCACCTCACCCAGCTGATCTAATAACAGCAGTGGTCTGCACATTTCTCAGCCCATTCTGGGCTGCAGCCTGTGGGGGTGAGTAAGGCACGAGCAAACCACAGTGCTGGGGATCTCCAGGACACACCAAAACCAACACCCTCACGAGGCTTTTCTTGTACTACTGCTAACATTAATTTGAGAAAGCCAAGAGCTGAGAACCAGCCCCAGGCCAGGGGGAAGGCCCAGAGCAATCTGTACCTGCTTCATCAGCACCTTCATGTGGTGGGTGCTGCCCCGGCAGTAGGCTTCCAGGATCAGCCCAAACCTCAGGGAAACAGCGGGCACGTGCATTTCTGACCTGGGAGGAGCAGCAGGAGGAGTTAGAGCAGAGCTGGCTCACTTCAGAGTCACTCACTGACCCATTCACACCAGCAACGGGGAACCACAGCACAGCACTTGGCTGCTGGTTAGAGCCTGTGTAATGGGAAGGAAGAATAATGCCCCCACCCCAGAAGGTGATGGAGGAAAACCATTGCTTGAGGTGGTGAAACATCTTTCTGGGTGACTCAATCCCCAACCCCTCCTCTGAGAACAGCACTTGGGGAGCAAGAACAGTTCAGAGCTATGGCTCAGAGCTGGCAGGTGGCCATGGAAGGCCAAAGCAAATTCCAGCTCAGAGGCATGTGTGCATATAGTCACAAATATATATCAATCCTGGAAACAGAACCTAACCCAAACACCACCACTATAACCACAAAAGTCAAAAATAAATGAACAAAACAAATTATATTGTGTCCTCCTGGAATAATTCTTATTGAGTCACCTGAGGAAAAAAACTAGCAGCTCCCACTTCAGAGAGCAATGAAGGACTCAGTAAATGCTGGTTTCTGAGATTACTGAGAAAAAGCCTAAAACATTTGCTCTTCACCTCAGATGCCAGAAGAGGAAGTGGCCGATCTTGCGGTTGGATAATGCCCTTTCCAGCAGGAACTTGGTTAAATCACAGTCTAGGTAGGATTCGTACTTGAGCACCTGGACAAGCTGCAGCAGGTATTGGAACACATCATCATCCCTGTGGACAGAAAGGAAACATGAAACACAACCTTGTCTTCACTGCCATAAGTGTTCTGTAAAAGCTGCAAAGACAAGGCTGTCACTCCTGTTCACAGCCCCTCAGCAGCCCTGAGCAGAAATAGAAAGGGCTCTGCCTCTCCCCTGGGGACAGCACTTACGTCAGCTTCTTCAGGGAATTGATAGCAAAGGAACCAACGTAACGGTCAGGAAAGCTGAAATCCAGCAGCTCCAAGGCATTCAGGACAGGCAGCTCTGGCCAGGTCTGAAGCAGGGAAATCATCTGTAAAGATCAAAAAGAAAATAGCTAAAAAAAGGAACAAGGCTTTTATGACAATGGATATAAATCTGAAATTCTACTGATGAAAGACCAGCTCCTTACAGGGGGGTCACTATTTATAGATGCCTCACAGCAAGTTTGCAGATACCAGGTCAAAAGCCCACCTTGAGGTGGGCTTGTGCTCATCTCTTACTATAATTTAAGAATATTCAATCCAAATATCTTTTTTTCCCCAAGAATTAAACTGATTTTTTTTTGCCTCCAGTTTCTTGAAGGGATAAACAAGACCTTGCTGGCCAGTAACAAATCTGGGACAGCCCCAGAACCAAACAGAGCCCAGAAGAGCCGGACCTCAGCTGAGAACTTCCCTTAGAAAACTGTGAAACATCCCTGCTCAGCTGGGCTCCCAAACACAGCACAGGAAGGCAGACACTGAAAGATGGTCCACAAAAGGAGCCCTGGCTGCCAGCCCCAGCACCCTCACCTGGGCAACATCTTCGTGCTTGTTCCACTTGGTGATGACGAGCAGCTTGGCCAGGGCCTGCGGGTACAGGTCGCGGATGTCGTACCTCATCTTCCACACCAGGTCCTTCTCGTGCTCGTACAGCTCCGTGTGGCTCCTCCGCTCCAGGATCTCCTTCAGCTGCAGCTTCTGCACAGCAAAGGCCACACTTTGGGCTCAGCCAGCCCCCACACACCCTGCAGGACTGGGGCACCACCCCGCTGGGTGAAAAGTGCTGGGAGGGGGTAAGGGGGAAACAACCAGTCCATGAAACCAGGCTGGCAGGCAGCTGAAAACTGATGCCAGAGGACTCACCTCCTCAGAATCTTCTGCTGCACCTCGGGGCTGTTCTCCATTCCTTCCCAACTCCAGCAGCTGGGACACAAATAAAGAGGGTGAGAAAGGCTCCTCAGTTCCTCTGTAATTGCAGTCACCATCACCTCAGGCATTTATGCTGCACTGGAGGTCAGCCACTTGCCACCTCTGCCCGGGCTCCCCTTTCTGCCTGGCACAGCCTCTGAGCCAGACCCTCCCTCTGGGGGAGCACAGAGCAGATCTCCTTCCTCCCCTCTAACGAGCACATCTCCTCCTCCACTTGTCTGGCCAGTTGCAGTGACAGATGGAAAATCCCCACCTCACAAATGGCATGTTATCACTCTGCTGAAAGGGAGGGAGCTGCCTACTTTCACCCATTTCCCCTTTATTCCTCTTCCTTCCTACAGAGCCTAATGCAATCTGAAGGCAGCTCAGTTAAACCCATTTTTTAAACAAATGCTCATCTATTTACCTCAGCAATTCATAGCTTGGAAAAGCATTCACTCAAAGGTCTGTTAGGTAAGAGGAAAAAGTGAATTTTTCAGTTTACAATATCTATTCATCAAGTTTGCTTGCACCCAGTCCCTGTTGATGGCTGCCCCAGAGGTTCCCCACTGGAAGGACAGTGAGGGAATTCCTGAAAGTGTCCCTGTGCCCCACCTGCTCAAAGGATGGGTAGTACACAGGATGTGCTGCCACGCTGGGGAAGCAGATGACCAAGGCTGCTGCACTCTCTGTGTTGGGGTTGCACTGCACTGTGCCCATGGGGTTCAGAAGTTCCCCTTTCTCATCTGAAAAACAAAGTACATAAAACCCATGAGCCCAAACCTTGCGAAGCTTTGGAGCAGAAAGCAGAGCAGAGACTGTCCCTGGGCACTGCCTTGGGCACTGCCTGGCCACCAGCACTTCACCCTCCTGAGCCTTCCCCAGCCAGGGGCACGGGACATCCTCAGGTGAGCAGCAAAGCCAAGCTCAGCAAAGCCTTGCCTTGGCAGAGCTCCAGCTGCCATCACAGAGCAGTGGCCACTCCACTTCCTGGGGAGGCTGAGGATGCCACAGGACAGCAGCTCCCTCTCCTGCCATACCTGGGAAGGAGGACCACATGTGCAGACAGCACTCCCCTGTTTTCAGCTGGTCCTTGTAGTCGAAGAGCATCACGTTGACCCAGGCAATGGGACAGTCCTGCAGGGAGACAGAGCTCGTGGGGGCTGGAGCAGGGCACTGAGAGACCCCCCTGCACAGGGACACCCTGCCTGCTCACCTGCTGAATTCTCCCAAATTAAGAGTGCAAGATGGGCACTTGCCAAAACCTGGGGTCTTTTGTGTGGTGCTGAATGGCACCAAACGCTCCCCACAAATGTGTCTGAAACTTCACCACATGGTATTTGGCATAGCTGAAGAATCTCTAATTTTCCAATAAGGCCTTGCTACTCTGCACTCAGTATTTGAGGGAACTATCACATATTTAATATATTTCACAATTTGAGGGGAGGGAGAACTTTAATTTTGAAACAGGGAACACAGAGTAGGCACGATTTTGGAAAATGAGACAAAGGATGCTAGAAATAGCTCATAATAGGAAAAAAGGGCTTGGCTTCTTTGTACAATAATAAACACTATCTATAGAAATCCAGCTTTATGCTGCCAATACCTCACCACACCCCCAAAATAAACCCTACAAATCCAACCCAGCCTCCTTTTGGAGGAGGGAGACTCCAGCAAGTAAAGTGACTGGGACACAGCCAAGACAAAGAACCCATCCCCTGCCCTCACCCAGCTCCAGCCCCAGAGCAGACACACAGCCCACAAGTGAGCTCAGCTTTCCTGCAGTCAGGTTCCCCAAATGGAACACTTTACCTCATCCAGCAGCACTCAGAGCTCAGATCACACCAGGGCTCAAGCACAGAAACCAACTGGAAAAGGGGTTACAAGGCAGAAATTCTGCACTGAGGCACCCACAAACAGAGCCACATTGGAAGGAACCACCAGAGACACAACTGGTTCCACTGGGGCATTCCAGGCAGTGCAGCAGCCTCACCCCACAGAACACCCAAGCACTTGAGGGAGGTAACAGAGCCCCCATTCCCCTCTAATGTGACAAAATGAGTCACTCTCAAGTGGCCTCTCACAAACCTTGGAGCTGATCTGATTACTCCGAATACCTTCAGCAAAATCACATGTGAGACATCAGCTTCCAACAGGGAAAAGCCAAATAAAACACCACCAGCAATAACCTTTTCTAACAGAGTAAATGACATCTAACCACAGCTCAGAGCCTGCCAAAACACAAGGCAACATTTCTGGTGGATAAAGTCCAGCAAAACAAGGATCCAGCATCCTAAAGGCAGCCATCTCCTGCATGATTTAGAGAAACACTGAAAGCCAGCCCTCTGGGTGACATTAACCCTCTGAGTCATGCAGTCAGCCTGCAAACATGCCTGCTTTTGTGGTAGTAAATGGTTTAGTCCCACCTATCTGCTCTGGACAGCCTGCATATAAACAACATGCATGGAATTAACCTCTGAGTAAGGAAAAAATATAACAAAACAAACTAACAAAAAAACCAGGGTGCACTCTGTAACCTGCCCTTACCAATCACTTGAAATGATTTCTGGGCACTTCACTCAGCCTGTAGCTCACCATGGGGAAAAATTCCTTTTTGCAGTGCTCAGCTGTACTGAATGTTGTGGTTTTATACTAAAAGTTCATCAGAATGCACCCACCTTTGCCCAGCACCAGAACACACACAAATAAGATCCTCTTAACAACTCAGCCAAACAGCCTGGTTGTGTTTTGTCAATCAGAACAGCAAGATTTCCTTCTGACTGCTTCAAACCTGAAAATTATTCCAGTGTGACCACAAACATCCAGCCTGTGGATGAAGCAGATCTTCTGTCCAACAAAAGCCTCCAGCAAGAGCTGGGGTTCTGCTATTCTTACATAAAAAAGAAACCCAACAACAAAACTGTTAATCCTGGTCCTGGCCTCAAAATGTTTCCAGTCCAAAGTTTTCAACCCAAAAAATGGTCCCCACAAGCAGGATTCATGAGCTGGCTGCTGCTCCCAGACATGACTGCACAGTAACCCTGAGAACCCCACTGATGTCAGCACAACAAAGCTCAGTGAACCTCCCAGCACTGAGGAGGAGTGAGCAGAACTGAAATCTTCTGTATCACACTCATCAGTGCCTCATTCCTCTGCACTCCAGCACAGATGGCATGAGTAACCCTCTCCTTAAGGCACGAGAACAGACCTTGTGGTCACAGAAACAACAATTTGCAGAGGCACAAATGCCTTTGCTGCTCATAAAGAAAAGAGCTTGAGGCTTACATTACAACTCTGGGAAATCAGCAATCCAATTACAGGCTGCAGCCGGATCTGCTTCTAGTTACTAAATTATTCATTGGATAGAAGTTTCAGAAAGTGAGAAATATCACTACCTCTGATTAAGATGCTCAAATCAAGAGCTTCCAAGGTGATTTAACACTTTCTATGGTCAGTTTGCAACACCTGAACAGTAACCTTGAAGAACCTGCCCTTTACTTTTACCTTGCCATAACCAATATTTACATTCCTCAGTTCATTCCCCCTCCCTAGCTGGTAATTTGCTCCACTGGAGATTCGCAGGAAAGACCTTGCTAGAAAGAAAATGCAACAGAGATGATGCTTTAACCTCAACTACAAAACAAGGAAGTGGCAGAAGAGCAAAACAGGGGCACCAAGATAAGCGACTCCTCTTTAGGTCCAGTCAGATGCTGGGTATGTTTCTCAATGGCCTTTCTAGAGAAGAGATTACAAATAAACAGCCTTTCTCACAGGCAGCCACTTCTCAGCTTCCTATTCCTGCTGAAGAAGTTACTGGCCATCGCCATGTGAGCTGCTTTATTAACGTGGTGTTTTCTGA
This sequence comes from Peucedramus taeniatus, assembly GCA_013400575.1. Lineage (NCBI taxonomy): Eukaryota > Metazoa > Chordata > Aves > Passeriformes > Fringillidae > Peucedramus > Peucedramus taeniatus. The sequence continues at coordinate 611,828 of WBNO01017243.1, forward strand.
AAGCAAAGGGAACGGTTCAGGATCGCGTCCTGCGCTCTGCAGCCCTCCAGCCCAGCTCAGCCCCAGCCTGGCTTCACTTACAGCTTTCTTGGACTTCTTCTTGGTGGAGCGAGCCTTCTTGGCCTTCTCGATGACGGCGTAGAGGGCGAGGCAGAGCCGGGCCATGCGGGGCAGGTCGCAGATGCTGATGTCGAAGTCCAGGCGCTGCCTCCACACGGGCTCGGAGCACACGCTCACCTCCGAGCTGGACACGGTCTTGCACAGCATCTCACTGCCGTGGAACAGCCCTGCCTGCACCACCAGCTGAGGGCAGCAGGAAGGACAGGGCACCGTGAGCCCCTTGTGTGCTGGAGGGGAACGGGACAGGGCAGCTGCTCCCCTGAGCGGGGTGTCCCACTCCTGCCTCTCTCCCAATTCACTGGGACACTCTGCTCTGAAGTCTCCCTCTTTACTCAGCTTCAGTGAGGGCATTGTTATCTTCTCACCTCATGCAGACTTGCATATTGATTAATGTGACACATTCTGGCCCAGTTTCCTTCCTTTCCCAAAGGGCAGCTGTTCCCTCCTCCTCATTTCCCTGCTCCCCTTTCATGGCACACACCCCACATATCCCAGGCCTCTGCTGCCTCCTGCCAGCCCTTTGCCAGCCACCACCTCTCCCATCACTCTCAGGGCTGGGTTTCCCCTGCCCTGCCCAGCCCTGTCCAATGCCATCACCTCAGGGCAGCAGCTCTGTTTGCTGTGCAGCAGCTTTTCTAATTCTGGGCTGCTGTCTGCCCATTTCCCTCCCCATTCCTGCTCTGCTGCAGTTCAGAAACTGCCCAAAGGCTGAATGAAGCCCCACAGGAGCAGGTGAGATCACACTGCCAGCCACCACACAGACCAGAGGGGTGTGACTGGGAAAGCACACACACAAACCCCCAGAGTGAGTCAGTACCCACCTTCATTCTCTCATCTGCATTGACCTTGCTGCCTTGCACCAGCTCGATGTAGAAGGGCTGCTCTAAGGACCAGAGGGAGCCATAGTTTGGCTGGAAAGAGAAAAGGCTTCTGATCAGAAACAGGCATAACAAAGTCCTCTCAAGTCAGCACCTGAACTCATCTCCCATTCCATGCTATTGGGTCCCATAGAAAAGAGCAAGAAGGGAAAAAGGGAAGAAGAGACAGCCAGGGAAGCTGTGGAGGGGGCTGGAAGGCTGGCTGGAAATTCCCACCCTATTCCCAGCTGGGAACCTGCCCTGAGAAGGGCAGGGAGCACCACTGCTGTTCCCAGCCCAGCCCAGCATGCCCACCAACAGAGCCAGGATGAGCCCAGGGGTCCCTGTGCCCTTTTACCTTTTTCTTGGGCAGCGGGGGGGGCTTGCAGGCCGCCTTGGGGGGGCTGGTGATGCAGTTGGTCTGCTCGTCCCTCATGGCAATGATGGCAGAGGAGTGCACCATGGTCAGGTGGGGGGTCAGGCCCCGCTGCAGGCAGCTGCGGATGTGCTGAGAGGGGACAGGGTCAGCCAGGCCACCCGCCAGAGCCACAGCCCAGCAGGAACCCTGCAGGGACTCAGGGAAGGACACAGCAACAATCCAATTCCAGCTCTCAATTATCTCCTCTCGCTTTATAAACCTGCAACTCGCTGGCCTCATGCTGCCAGGGCTGAGAATATGAAGTGCCTTTTATAGCTGGCATTTCATCAATGGGCTCAAATGGCTGCATTAAGGGAAAACACTGAGGAGGGTTCAGCACTCCCAGCAGCAGTCTGCCCTGCCAGAGGAGCACATGATTCAGGATTACTTGCCCAACTTTCAACAGCAGAACCCTTCATCCCACCATACAAGCAAGCAGATATTTCCAGAACCACAGTCTCTAAATGTATTTACACAGCACTTGGCACCCAGGGACAGGCTTAGACCACTGGCCCCCCAAAAATAAGGACTGGTTGGGTTGCTGTACCCTTTGCCCTAAGTGGCATCCAGGTGCTGTCACTCCTGCAAACAGCACTGTCTCCTTTGACAGCACCTCCCAACCCACGCCCCCAGCAAGAGAAGACCATGTGGGAACAGTCACTGACAAAGCAAGACATGAGGCTCACCTGGAACTGGTACAGGGGGTAGTTCCCATAGAGATATTCACATTTCCCATTCACCTGCAGGGTGTAGTCCTCTGGCTTCTGCACGGTCTCGTGGCGGAACACAGTGGCCTGTTTCTTAATGGCATAGCTCATTAGGGTGATGGGGAACTCCCAGGGGGAGATCTGGAACGTGAAGCTCTCCTGCAATCCCAACAGCACAGCAAACTGTCAGACACCAGCACAGGGCTGGAGTGGCACTGACAGGGAGCAACATCCCTGCTGCTGGCAATGGGGAGCAGCATGGGAAGGTACAACCACACACCCATCAGCCTGTGGTAAGTAGGGACATGCTTGCCAAACTGGGCAGGAGCAAGTTCCAGCAGTGTAAGCACAAGGCTGGAAATCAGGAACTACAATTTTCAGCAGAATCACCAGTTCCTGTGGCTGCCAGTCATTAAAAACCTTCCCACAGTCATTCCAGCAGCAGGGCAGAGGCTGGAAGGGTCCCCATGCTCAAACACACTCCTCTGAAGGCTGCTCTCCTGTGAGGGTGACCTTGCTTCATGCCCAGGCACAAGAGGCAGAGCATGAAGCAGGCAGGAACAAGGCAGGACAGAGCAGTGTTTGCTGAGCCCGAGCTGAGCAGGCTCCTGAGCTCCCAAAGGAAAGTCAGGTATTGGATTCTGTGCTCCTTTCCTACCCAAACCCAAAAAGGTTTCCAGCCCACGTACATGCAGCAACCTCAGCTCCCAGCTAACCAGTGCATGCTCAGGAGGGAGAACAGCTCCCTGCCAACCTTCTCCACAGGCAAAGCAATCTGGAGAATGAACACTGAACACATGGAAACACTGTCCAGGCACACGTTATTCTGTCTCCACACACGCAGAGGTTTCCAAAGGAAAAGCACAAACCATCAAACACCGTGACAGAAAAGCTTTGTGCTTTACCCCGCCAGACTGGAACTTGACGTTGACAAAAATGTTCTTGGTGGGGATTTGCAGAGAGCCAGTGCCAAGGCCCTTGGCCACGGGCTCCAGCTGCAGGGGGAAGTTGTACTCCATCCAGGCTGCCCAGCCGAGCTGCTGCCGCTGCGCTGCCTTCTCCTCGCAGAACTGGCACATCTTGCTGCGGAAATCGCTCACCTCGGGGTCCTGCACAGAGTCAAACTCGTGCAAACCTGGGGCAAAGCAAGACAGGAGGGCAAAATAAGCATCTGCAGCCAATGGGGGAAATGAGCCTTCCCCTCAAATGTCTGTGGAAGTCTCCCTGAACACGTGTTTAACATGTGGCCAAAAGCAGAGTCAGCCGAGCTGCCGGCAATCTCTGATGGACGATGTGCAGAGGCACTGGCCCACAGCTCTGCCAGCAGGAAGCACCACCTTCCCTGGCCCTGCACAGACAGTGTCCCCTGTGTCCCCTGCACATGGATCCTGCTGTGTGCCAGTGTCCCCAGCCCCGGGCACTGCCCCACAGCAGCCAGGCTGTCTGGGACAGGCAGTGTCCCCCCCCAGAGGCAGCAGGGACAGGCTGTGTGCCACCCCAGAGCCAGCAGGGATGGGCAGTGTCCCCCCAGAGGCAGCAGGGACGGGCAGTGTGCCCCCAGAGGCAGCAGGGAGGCAGCAGGGCTGGGCAGTGTCCCCCCCAGAGGCAGCAGGGACGGGCAGTGTCCCCCCCAGAGGCAGCAGGGCTGGGCAGTGTCCCCCCAGAGGCAGCAGGGATGGGCAGTGTGCCCCCAGAGGCAGCAGGGATGGGCAGTGTGGCAGCAGGGATGGGCAGTGTCCCCCCCAGAGGCAGCAGGG
>WBNO01017243.1:622825-638210 GCA_013400575.1 Peucedramus taeniatus
ACGCACCGGAGATGCCGGCAGGGAGCGCGGCCGCAGTCGGTGCCGAGCCCAGCGCTCCGAGTGTCCGGAGCGTGACGTGGCCGCCACCCTCTGCCGCACTAGCGGCGTCCCCGAGGCACCCGCGGCTCGTTCCGGGGCCGCAGGGCCGAACAACAGCGCAGCACCGAGGGCAGGTCCTGCGTGCACATCTGTGCGTGAAACTGCCCGCACAGGAGATGTACAATGGCTTGGGATTCGCTCCTTTCCTGGAAAGCGCTCCTTGGACAACCTCAGTCATACAACTGTTCTTTCTTCATCTGGAAAACTGTGGGAACCCTAGAAATTGGCTGGCACCGAATCTGGGAGAAAAAGAGGGAGAAGGGCATTTAAAGGGAAAAGACATGGACTGTAGGATAAAAGGAGAGAGCCCCAAAGAAAAGGGGAGAGACGCTGGTGGTACCTGCAGAGTGCTTGCAGTGGGTAACAGTGCAATAAGGATGGGGAATACCCCAAATCCCAAAGCAGAGTCAGTGCATTGGGAGGATGAGAAGAAACACCTCCAAGGCAGGCAAGATGCCCGTGGGTCCAAAGCAGGAGCAGGGTAGGTTTTAACTCGCCTGGGCTTCCACTTCCACCTGCTACTCATGAGAATGAGACCAAGCACTCCTTTAATGCTGGATACCAAGGACACACAGGGTTATCCCACAGTTTTTTCTCTCCCCAGCCTGTTGTACAGGTCCATGGGCTGCAGGGGAAGCGCACCCAGGCACTAAAGCACTGTGCAGGGTCTCATCCCCCCAGTTCCCCACGGCTCAGCCACTTCTCACACCCCGGGGCTGCCATCACCCTCTGCTCAGCGCAGCTCTCCCAACTGCCACGGAAATTACTGGTTCCAAAGCAGCAGCAGATGGGGACAAGAAATGCTTCCAGTGTTCAAAGACAATCATTCCTCTCTGTCTCATTAAATTTTCAGCAGCAATTAGATACTCAAAGACCATGTGCTCATCTGAGAAGTCTCTCTCTTTTCACACATCTCCTCTGAAATGCCCGCCATACTTTGGGTCACAAATGAGAAAATACTGGGAGTGTGGATTTGTGATTTTAATTATTTCACTGCCACACGTGGAAACAAACAATCCTGGTACAGGGCATGGTTTGTGTTACTGTGTCATGTCAACTGGTCCTGCAGTTTTGACTCCCAGAATCACCATTCTCCTAAAGCTTTTGTTGAGACATGTGATTAAGGTATAAATTCTTTTTTTCCCCCCTCTGTGTTATCATCCAAGAAAAGCTCATTATTCTTGCAATCTGACTCATTTTTTTCCCCTGAACATTACTAGCTGGCAACACAGATATCTTGCCAACAGTACAAGATGTGACTGTTGAAACATTCATTGTTCAACTCCATTTGAATCTACTATCATGTCTCCATGTGGCCTTTTAACACTCAGAAATTGTCTATTTTAAATCATTGCCCCTGACATGTGTTGAAGATATTTTTAACAGACTGTTTACAGGAATTCTGGTTTCTGTTCTTTTTTTTTTTTTTTTTCCTTTTCCACAGCTTTTCTATTCATCATCTCCAAGTTTCACATGTACAGCTGTACTGAACACCAACAGGGCATTTGCCCACATGGCCTGTGAGAAACTGGACATCAGAAACTGAAGGGAAGGGAAGAAGGAACTCAGTCAGAAAAAATAGCTGCAACCTGCTAAGATTAAGATCTGAGACCTCCAGGAAGAGCAGAAGGGAGGGTTACTTAGCTGTTTTTTTCTGTGTTATCGAGAACCAAACAGGGCTAATGCATTGGAAGAGAACACTGCTAGGAAGGGCAAGTGGAATTATTTCAAATGCACCCAACATGAGGGACAGAGAGGCATGCCAGGTCACAACGTCCATTTCCACTCCATGCCAGTCTGCTTTGCATTTACCCAGATTGTTCATAAAGCTCTGAAAGGTCAATTTTGTGTTCTCAGCTCTCAGGCTCTCCATGCCTGTGGGCATGAGCTCCATGTCACTTAATCTGGTGAATCTGCAGAATCACACAATTCCACACTGCTGCTGAGTCAGGGGGTGCCTTGTCCTGCCTGGGGAATGATGCAGACCCCAGCCTAGCAGTCACCACTGTCCCACCATCAGGAAATTTAGCCAATGATGAGACATGGTCAGCTTTTACAGAGAAACAGCAGGAGGGAGATGGGAACGAGACACGGAACCACAACACCTTGGTGTTTGCAGGATCACCCAGCAAGAATGCTTCCAGCCAGAGAGACAAACACCCTGACTGCCCTCCTGGGCCCCAGGCCACAGAGATGTTGGCAGATGTGGAGAATAGTGACACTTCTGGAGGTGTATTCCCTGCTTCCAGGAGAGTCTCCCTCATCCTTCACCGGCACGGGATAGACAGACAAACAAACAAACAAACCAACAAACAAACAAACCAACCAACAAACAAACAAACCAGCCGACCCAAGTCACTGCTTTTCATTACACCACAAGGCAAACAGGAAGCCTGAGGAGAGCTGAGGCTCTCTACTTCATGTGGTTAGCACTGCTCAAAGTTAGCACTGCTCAACGGGAAAACCGCGCCGGGCTCAGACACGGCTGGGAGCCCGCTTATGTTTAAAACTCAAAAGATGGGGGGTTTTCTTTGCTTTTTTTGCAACGAGATCCGAAATAGGATCACAGCCACCCAAAGTGCAGCCCTGATCCCCACTGGCTGTCAGTGGTGAGCTGTGGGGCACACATGCCTGAGCACAGCCATGGGCCACACCAAATCCTCTGGCCAAACCAACCTGCTCCAGCATTTGAAGGTCACTGTTTGTTTTTGCATGTTACACAAAAGCTCTCTGTGCTATAGAATAAAACTACATTGCTACAGGCTTTGGAGATTTATTTAAACACACATACATACATACATATATATATATATATTTGGGATTCCCAGGTTCTCTTGCAAGCGAGCAACATGCATATCAAGGGACATTAGGAGAATTAGGATAAACTGCACTAAATATTGTAACTGCATCTCAGAGAGCACAGGAACAGGGTCAAGGGCATCCCCCCAGTCCCCAGTTCTGCTCCCTGGACTGACCACTCCACACACCCCCAGCTTGTCATGTCCTGACACACAGACATCCTTCACCCACCCCAGACCAGTGCTGCTCCCTCTCTTCTCCATCTACACTCCAGCAGCCTTCTCAGGAGGACATTGCCCCAAAGACAAACGTGACATAGCTCAGTCTTTGGGACAGATGAGGACACCGTGGTTACAGCACGAGTTGTTTTTCTTTCAGGAAAAAGGCCACAGTTTACTTGTTGATGTTGCCACAAGAGAGGTTTCAGAGACTAAAACCGCAACAAAGCTTTGGCACGTTTTTCTCTTTGGTGACCGTGCATTCAAACAAAAATGCCATTAAACAAAACCTTTCCACAAGCTGTGAGGAGCTGGTGGTGAAGCATTAGGGGGTGGGATTCAAGGACCTGAGCAGTCTGTTTGTTTGAAAAGCTTCTGAAATGGTGTCAATCTTGTGACCCCAAAATGACAGAGAGAAGGGAGAATGATGATGAAGATACTCAGCCCTTTGCTGAAGGCCAAAGTGGCCTAATTTGGTGTCCTTGCCCAGATAAAAATACTGTTTTATTTGTGTGACTATGTATTTAAATGAAGGATAGAGCAGACTTGAGAACAACACGTTCCTCTCTGGTTCCCCCATCAATGTTTGCAGAGCAAAAATGTAACAAGGCATGGCCTGAGTCAGCGGCAGCCCAGATTCCCCCCTGAGCATCAGCAGCACCCCAGGCTTCAACAGGAGAATAATCCCTGCAGGCTGTTCTGCTTCAGTTACCAAAATTAGGGTTTGTTCAGTACCTCCTCGTTGTTTCTTCATCAGAATTTCTGAGTTATAACCTCTGCCCATGCCAGAGTTTGGTGCTGAGGCAAAAGGCAGTTTCTGTGGGTATTGCAGGCAGCACAGCATCCCGAGAGCAGAGGGGAAGGCATCCACCAGAGGCAGGAGGAGATGCTGCTGAGCCAGCCCTGCAAGGAGCGTGAGGCTGCAGCTCTGGCAGGGATACTGAGAGTTACTGACTGCAAAAATGGAGGAGAAAATTGTCTGGGAAAACATCCCACAAATAAACAAAAATGCCCAAAGCTACACAGGCTGCTGTGGAAACCAGAGGCTTTCGAGGGCAGGTGAGGGGTTTGTGTTCTGCTCCTCACGCTGGTGCCAGTGCCACAGCTTTTCCTGTGTTGTTTTTCCTGCATGCAGAACACTGGGAATGTTCCTTCATGTTCCACAGGGCATTTTGGGGAGCTTTGCTGTTTGTGCAACCCAGCTGAGGTCTTCAGCTGGTGGAGCTGCACAAGTTCAGAGCAGCAGTGTCACAACAGCCACGTTTTTATCACTGCAACACAAGCACAGCATTCCCCCCTCTCAGGGAATGCTACTCAAAAGCTCACTTCTGTTGAAGATGGGATTTTGATAAAAAACTAAAAATTGTCACACACAGATGCCAGAAGCTCCATCCCTTTTCTGACTATCCATTCTTCAGGAGGGACAAACAACTTTCCTTTCTCTTGTTGTTCTCTTTTTTTGCAATACAAGCGAGTGATCTTTAAAACCACACATTTTCATTATGAACTGCAACTGCCTATTTAACTAAACCGCGCTATTTATTCTTGAAATTACTGTGAGGGGATTCTGGATCCTTTTCTTTGCTGCCAGAAGGAAAGCAGCACCCTGTCTTCCCACATTCAAGGCACAGCTCAAGTTCACAAAACCAGACCTCGGTGATAAAGCCACAGTGCTAAAAGGAAAGCCCTTCATCCCGTTTGGGAATTTTGGGGGTCTTTATGAACTGTTTCCAGTAAGATCTTGCAGGCTCGTGTGTGGGTGGCTGGCTGCACCCTGAAGGCAGATGCAGGTGCCTGCCTGTGCTAAATGTTTTGCACAAACTCAAGAGTCTGTTGTATTTCAGTGGTTTTTGTTTTGTTTAGCTTTATTTGACAACTGAAACGTGTATTCTAAACTAAGCAACATTCACAACCCAAATGAATACACTCTCTGCATAAAAATCAGAATATATGTATCATGTTACAGAGTGAGGCAGATGCCAGTGACAAATGCTTTAAGAATTTTTTAGCAGCCACCTGAAAAATCACTTAAGAGTCAGAAATAAGTAGCAAAGGCCATTGCATGAGTCATCAGTGACAACAAGGAGAAATGGAATGTTAATGGAATTTTTCTTATTTTTTTCTAAAATGAGAGATGGCTCTAGCTGAAAGAAAATTATTTTGACTGTTACCAGAGGAAAATTTCCATTTTCAAAAAGGGGAATTTCCACCTGAGACATATTGATGAAGACTCATTTACATAGCTGAAGGTAACAACTTCTACCATGGGAACAGCGATGAAGGAAAAACAAATTCTTTTCAGTAGCGGGAAAGTGCAAAATTTTTGTCCTCAAATTTTGGTCTAGAAATAGATAATGTTTGTTTTCATTAAGTCTTTAAAAATATTTACAAAGAAGAGAAGATGTATTTCACAGAAGGGAGCAGTGCAGCCGCCTAGACAGAACCAGGACTGGGAAACTGGACAAGTACTGACTGTGTGAAACACTTGGATTATGAGCTACAAGGATGAGTGTGGCTCAAAAAAATAAAGTAAAAAGCTCCATTGTTTGTTATGAGAGAATAATCATTAAAAACGTGGCAGCAGCCAGGTCTGAGTGAGGGTGGGTCTCCCTCAGCAGCAGGAGGCACCTGAGCACCAAGGTGATTTTTCCATTTTCCCAGAATGGCAGCAGGGTAACACAAATTCCAGAGCTCGGGCACCTTTGCCCGTACAACCACTCATTCACTGGGCCGGAAAATTGTGGAGATCTTGGACTGAGTTTGATACAACTCCATTTTCACCAAGCCCCAACAGCCAGGGTGTGTGTTAGAATGTCCAGCTCACAGCAACTCCCCTTGTACTCTAACAGGGAAAATGTCAGTGTTACCCACACTGCCTGGATGTCCCTTTCCTAAAGGGTCTCTGTGGGAGCTGCTCTGCAGCTGCACCTGAAACCCAGCTTTTACCCTGACTCAAAGAGGAAGAAACCAGACAAAAGCAGCCATAAAGCACCTGCAGCCTGTGGTGCCAGGGGGCTCAGCAAAATGATAACTTTGCATTGAATTTCCTATTTTATTTCCTTGCTACCTGCAACAGGAAAAAACTCAACCTCTCATTTCCTTCCTCCTACTCACTTTCTGTTTGGTGTTTTGAGTGGCTGGTGCAAATTAGCTGCAGTCAGGAGCCAGATTTTCAATTTGCTCTTCTTTAGAGGCCATGGGCAGAGCCACAGAGCAGAGCCTGCTGGCTAAAGTGACAGAGTTTGCCTTGAAAGACATTCCCCCCCACCCTCAGAAGCACCCTGCAAAAACACAGCAAAAACACAGCTACTGACTACACATGTGATTCCTTCGGTGGCAGAAGCAGAAAAATTTCAGAAGCCCTTTGACACTAAAAATACATTCTTCCCCTCCTCAGACTTCTCCTTTACCAGAAAGATTCCTCTCTCTGTGCCATTTCCCAGCCTGTCACACTTGTCTCTTGGCTCCCACCCTGGGGCCAGACAAATTCCAAGCACAGAGCTCCTGTGGGGCCATAAGGGCTTTTACTGCCACAGCACCCACTTACAGCCCATTCCCTGCTAACAGGTCATGCCCTGACTGCTCCTCCCTGCACATTATTTATTTAATAAAAATAAATTCTTCTCTTCCTCCAGAGCTTTATTGATTGCTGCTGCTCACGTTGTGTGCTCCCTGCATGGGAAGCCACAGTGAGGACAGGCACCAGCACCCCTGGCTGCCCCTCAGACACAGTTCTGTCACTGTAAGAGTGCACAGAGCAAACCTGGAGATTTGAACAGATCCCTCAAATTACCAAACTACAAACCCCTCCAAACCCACACCTCTTGTTTTCACTGCTGAATCAGAACCAGCGAAAGCCCGCAGGGATTTGAAACGTGCATCCCTCCTCTTGGCAAAATACAAATACAGGCATCTGATCTCATTTACCAGCGTGGCTGAGCTCTTGTTCCCCATGGCTCTCATCTTTACAGAATCTTTGTCTTCCCTTATCTCTGGCAATGGGCATGGCAGAATGTTTGGTGATAATAGATTTATCACAGGCACTGGGAATTGCTCAGTCCACAGCACCAGAGCATTTTCCCCTTCTCCTCTTCCTGAACCTCTTTTGTGGGGTTCCAGCTGACCACAGGAGGAAAGGCAGCCAAACATCAACTTACAAATGACAAGAAATAGCACATGAAATCCTGCTAAGTTGCAAAAAAGCAAAGATGACAACACCCAACAAACTTGCACAGGAGAGAGCTGACAGAGCAAAGTCCCTTCAGTGCCCTTCAGCCACTTTGGGCAGCAGTGACCAGCCACAGCACAATCAAACCTTGATTAATTTTTTATCACCTTCTCGATGCTCGGTGTTCCCAGCTCATCACCAGATGGTTGTGCCTGTAACCTTGGCTGTACTTTGGAGACCTTGTAGGTACAAGCTGCTGATAGTAAACACATGTCCTGCCCTCGTGTGAATTAGCCAGGACTGAGGGAGCCCAGCAAACTGGTCCAGGGAAAAGCAGCCTCCTTCCCTGGGAGCTGCAGGAGACAGTGAATTGTCCAGCAGTGCTCCCCACTCATTGCCTTGGGATCAGTCTCACAGCAGAAAATTAAAACCAGCCACACTGCTTCTCTTATGTCACAAAAAAATAGAGGAAGAGGCCATTAAAAAAACCCAGCCAGCAGCATAACTGATTCTGAATACAATGTTTTTCCTCTGCTCTGAATGAGAATTCAGCAGCTCTGATTGCATGAGCGCAAATTCCCCCAAAATTTCCCTGAAACCTTCCATTACAGAGAGGCAGCTGAACTCTAGTAGTAAGTTTAGGCTGGTACTTGTTTATTTACCTCGGTTAAGATTATCTGTTAGATCTTATCATGGGTGAGTGAATCACCCTCTACTAGAGGAGTGCAGCTGGCTCTGCCAGGAGAGGAGCCCAGCAGAGCTCTGAGGATTGCAAGTGCTCCCTGCACAGGGGCTTCACCCTGCACTGCCTTCTCCCTCCCCTCTTTGGCTGGTTGCCTCAACTGAAGAAAAATTTCTGGTGGGAGGACTAAGAACAGCCAAGTGACAGGCTGTTTCCTCTAACATACAAGACAGTTGTAGCTTCTGTGCTGTGTGCACCAGAGGTTTACAAAACCCTGAAAGATTTGCTTAGGTAATGCAGAAAAATCTCTCTGCAAGAGCTTGCAGAGCAAGGAGGGGATTCCTGCTAAACTCCAAACAGAGGTGCTGGGAGGACTCATCAAGGGAAACAGAAGCAGGAGGACAACAACCCTTGGAATTAATCTGGAAGACATGAATGGGTGTCACCATGAAATCACCAACAACCAAGTGACATTTAGCACATGGTAGAGACTCGCTGTCAAATCTTATTAACTGCACCCTTGTATCACAGCAGACAGCTCTGCCCACAGATCAGAGACCACAGCATTACAGTGCAAAAATCATTCATGAGCCTGCTGGTGGCTCTGGAAGGAACTGTAGAATGAAGAAAAAGGGATCCTAATGGAAATTTATTCCCATCATTTAGAAACCTGGACCAACCAACATTCTGCCCAGTTCCCTTACAGCCCTGGCACCAATTCCTACATGGAAAAGTCAGGCTACCCTTCTCAACAAACATTTACAGAAGCTGTGCTCACCTCTCTGTGTATCACTGGTCATGCCTGGCACCACTGGCAACTGTTGAAAAGCCACAAAAATGGCACTCAACCTGCAGGAGCCTCTGGTGGGAGCAGCTTCAGTGAGGGGATGCCCTCTCCCTCCTTGTCCTGCTCCAATGTGCATGCAAAGCTCATTCCTTATTTTTCATCTCTCCCCAGCCACTGATTAAAGGGGCATCTCACCCAATTCCCCATCCCCAGCAAAGTCCTGTCTTGCTCTGCTTTGGCAGCTGTTTTTCCTTCTCCTCCCGGCCCATTTGCCTGCTGTTGTCTGGCTAATTATTTTTACAAGGCTCAATAATTGCTGCAATCTTCCCCATTTTTCATCTCCTTCCTGCAGCAGCGTTTGGCAGGCAGGGACCTCCTGCAGCAGCTGTGCTCCTTGGCTGCCCACCCACCTCCTGCCGGGAGCAGCAGTGCCAGAACAAGGCTGTGCAACCTAATCCTCTATTTACCTTTCCCCGGGCTCAGCGGTCATTAGCCAGAGCAGCAGCTCTGGAAGTCACTTAGCAACGTGCCAGCAAAGCAAAGCCCTGATGTCACCGGCAGAAATAGCAGCTCAGAAACACCCAGTTGTCTCATGAACCAAAGCATCCGCGGCCATGGAGCTCCATTCCTCAAAAACTGCTGCTTCTGGAGAATTTATCTTTGGCTCGCTGGCAGATGAGGCAGCAGCACGGTGATTTCAGATTAAAAATAATCCCCCATTCTTCAGTGATCACACTGGCTCCTGCTGCCTCTCTAACGTGTAGCATTGAACAAGAGCACAGATCAGACACTAAATGTGGTAGAGCAGCTCCCTCAACCCTTCCAGTTATTCACCTATGAAGATGAATTACAGATTTTAGACAGCTTTCTTCACTTTTTGCCATTTACTTATAATCAAATAGGCCATTTCCCCCCTCTCAAAACAGCAGGGAGAAAACATGGCAGTAAATACAGAAACTACACTGACAGCACAGTTCCTAATCCAACTTCTTGGTGTTTTAAGAATGCTGTCAGGCCCCTAAAAACAGAAGTCACAGCTCTTGAGAATTTTCAGTTCTTTGTGAATTTTCAGATCATAATTGACCCTGGATCTCAGTTTGGGAACCACTTCCCTGAGAGTTCACTCTTTCCCAGCTGTGTGAGCTGCCCAGGGTCATGGAAAGGGAGGGCAGCTCCTCACTGGTGCTCTTCAAACCAGATCCTTCCTCATCTCACACACTTGAGCAAACCTAGACCACAAGGTGGCTTTCCAAGCACCAAATCCCAGATTCTGCAGGCAGCAGCACTGGTGCTTGAACATTCAGCATTATCCTGACACCAAGTGCCTCTGACTGATTATCACAAGACTGCTAAGAACAGGACAAATTCTAGATCTGTCCATTCAAGAGCAGCTGAGGAAAACAACTCAAAGAGGAAAACGAATGGATAGTTCTGCTGCTGCACAGCATTTATGGGGAGCACACAGACACCAGAGCACCCCCTCCTCAGAGAGTCACCTCTGGGGACAGGATCACACCTGGGGAGCACACAAACACACCCTGCCTTTTCCAGAGCCTGCACCCAGACTACTGCAGGTGTTTCCAGGGGTTTCTTCCAGGCAACCAACCCTGTCCTGCTCTCTTGCAGCTTGTTTCTAAGAGCAGTGGTGTGAAAAAACAGGAAGCCATGCAGAGAAGAGAGAGAATACAGATTGAGGCATGAAACTGCAGTAGCCCCAGCTCCCCCTGCACTCTCCCCACCCCCTCTTCCCTTCCCACCCCCTCACCACAGGCCACATTCTCGATGAGAAATGCTTGAGTCTTGACGGGAAACTGGGTAGGGAGCTGGGCGGCCGGAGAGCCGCGGCGGGAGGGGAAACCCAGCAGCAGCCAGGGAAATGCAGCTCCCGGGGCTCCGATGGCCACAGACTGCCAGGAGCAGCTCAAATCGGACTCTGCTCCACAGCTGCCTCCATTTTAGGCTTCAAGGAAAAGTTCGTAACTGCCCTGTCCGCAAAAGTTCAGATTTGCTGCTTCAAAGATCCCCCGAGGACCATGCTGCAGGCTGTTTGAGCTGCATCTATGATTTGCTGCAATCCAAACGGGTGTTTGCACCATTCTGTGCCCGTGTAATTGTGTAGGGAATAAGGCCTCCGAGTCACATCTCTCTACAGCTCTCTATTCACAGCTCTCCCAGCTCACCCCACGCTGGCAAATTGTGACACAAATTTTTTTCTTTTTCATTGCTCACACCCTTATCTCTTCAGTCTCCAACACAAGGCTGAGAGATTAAAAAGGTGGAGATGAAGAAACAACAAGAATTTGGGGCAGAAACACTGGTAGGGGACAGAAAAGTCAAGCCAACCACCAAAAAACACACCAGCACCCCAGCTTCTACCGTAGAGAAAATATTCCCAGCTTCACCCAGCACACAACCATGGCTGTGCTATGTCAACCACCTGTCTGGATAAAAGAGGAAAGGAGGAGAAGTCTTGGGAATCCTGGTACTGCTGAAAGCCAGGACAAAGCCAAACACCACCCACAGCTTGGCCAGTGCTCCTGGAGAGCAGCACTCCAAAATCCAGGTGAGTACAGGTGGGATGAGCCTGCACAGCCTGGGCCACAGAGGGTCCAGTGCACCAGGGGAAGGCACAAAGGACCTGGCAGCTCCCAGTGACAGCCCAGGATCACATAAAGGCATTAACACATGGAGACACCACGTCAATGAAAAGTCTTTTACATCTGTCCTAACCCAGCAGCAAGCAGATAAATTGTCCTGCTTTTCTACAAAACACATAAAACCACTGTTAATCACTAGAACCAAGGAGGAAGGACAGGCATGAGGCCACATGAAGGAGAAGAATTAGACAGTCTGATATCTGCTGGTGGGAAAGGGGAATGCTCTGTTTCCTCAGTCCTGCCCAAAGCCTCTGTACTGCCCACGAGGGGATGTGCTGGGCTGGGGTTTATTTATAAAACCTATAAGAATGTTGACCTAAGGCTATAACTCAGAGAAAAAATAAGCAGAGGTCAGGTTTTCTAAATGCAGTCACAAACCCCAGAGAGAATCTTACCAGCAAGGACCCTGGGCTTTCAGAGGGAAGCAGAACTCAGGAGAGGCCCCAGCACTTGTGAGCTGCCAAGGAAACCATGCAAACCGTGAGCCATCCCCGGGTTCAAGAGCAGCCCATGCTCCAGCTTTCTGTTCCAGCCACAGAAGCAAGGCAGGGTCTGTGGGGAGCTTGAGGGTGCCTGAATGAGCCTGAGGGGGATTCCCAGCACCTCCCTTTGCTGGCAGAGGTAGCCAGCCTTGCCAGGCTCTTAGATTTTTTTTTGGGCCTTTTTAAATCACTGATGAAGATGCTCCTACAAGTGGTGATTCAGAGCAGGGCCTTTATCTAAATGCTCTGAATCATTCATTGTAAGACACCATCCCTGCTGACAACTGAAGGAGCCTCTGGAGAAGGCAGACAGCAGTGGTGATTAACTCTTGTGTGGCATTGGCATCAGAGCACCCATGTAAGAGACGGAGCTGTTTGCTGCTGGGGCTGTGGCTCATTATTCAAACCCAAAAAAACCAACCCCCTTTTCCAACAAAAAGCCAAGGCTGGTGCCGTTGGAGGAGGAAGAGCACGCAGTCTGCAATCCAAACAATTCAACCACGGCCATCCCTACTGCTCTTACTAGGAATGCCACCAAAGCCTCCTCACCCCAAGGAGAATCAGCCGCGCCCAGCTCGGTGGGGATGCTGCTGGAGGGCGGCAGGAGGAGCCCCCGAACGCGATCGGGGCCGGGCATTCCCATCTCCGCGGGCACAGTCTCTCTTTGGCGTAGCTCCAACGCGCACTCACGGTTTCCTGTGCCGGGGGGTGCCGGTGTTTCGCCAGGAGCCCCTCCCGGCCCCACGAACACCCATCCCCGGCGGGATGTGGCACCCACGCCCCATCTAGTGGCAACCACAGAGGGAAAAGCTCCCGAGCCCGGACAGCGCACAGCAGAGCGCTCGTCTAGTGGCAAGCTGCTGTAAATGGAAGCAAATGTCTGCAAAAAAGCGCTTAATTTGTGTGTTCCCCCTGTCTGGGCTGGGCCCTGCAGCCCAGCGCCGCTGCCACAACACAAACAGAGCACAGAGGGACGGCAAATTCCTCACTCTGAACCCACAAAGGCCAGAGCCGCCCGAGCGCCTCACGGGCACAGAGCCCCTCAGAAAACACCCCGGGCTACGAAATTCACTTTACACACTCCTTCTAGTCTCTTATTTTTAAGAGGAACAATCCCGGCAGGAACGATCTTTACTTAAGGGCACATAAAAGTCCATGCCTTTGCCGGGGCCTCACCCGACACAGGCCCCGCAGCTGAGGCCAGCAGGCCCCAAGCCTCGCGGAAGAAATGGTCGCCACTCACCTCAGCCCTGCGCGGCCAGGTGCGTGCTGAGCCGCTCCAGAAACCATCCCTGCTCAGGCACACGAGGCACAAGGGTTTGTGGGGACCCAGGGCAGGGACCCTCCTGATCCCCCATCCCCGCGGGGGCGGCGAGGCTGGGGCGAAGCGCCCGGGTTCCATCAGTGCAGATGGGCTGCAGGTGTGAGGGTGGTGAAGGTGTGAGGGGGGTGAGGGTGTGAGGAGGACGAGGGGGGTGAAGAGGGTGAAGGGGATAAGGGGGGGGAGGAGGGGGAAGGGATGGGNAGGGTTTGTGGGGACCCAGGGCAGGGACCCTCCTGATCCCCCATCCCCGCGGGGGCGGCGAGTCTGGGGCGAAGCGTCCGGGTTCCATCAGTGCAGATGGGCTGCAGGTGTGAGGGTGAGGGGGGTGAAGGTGTGAGGGGGGTGAGGGTGTGAGGAGGACGAGGGTGTGAGGAGGACGAGGGGGGTGAAGAGGGTGAAGAGGATGAGGGTGGTGAGGGTGGTGAGGGTGGCGAGGGTGAGGAAGGTGAGGAGGGTGAGGGCGGTGAGGAGGGTGAGGGCGGTGAGGGGGATGAGGAGGATGAGGAGGGTGAAGGTGTGAGGGGGAGGATGAGGAGGGGGAAGGTGTGAAGGGGTGAGCGCNGATGAGGAGGGTGAAGGTGTGAAGGTGTGAGCGTGAGGAGGGTGGTGAGGATGGTGAGGATGAGGAGGATGAAGGTGTGAGGGCGAGGAGGATGAAGGTGTGAGGGCGAGGAGGGTGTGAGGGGGCACTGCCCCCCGGCCTCAGCACAGCCTCAGCTCACCTGGGTGCAATCACTGCCCGGCCCTTCAGAACCAGGCACAGCTGTTACTCATCTACAGGAGGGTTTTTTTCTTAAAAAAAAAAAAAAAAACCCAACAAACAAAAAACAAAAAAAAGACCAAAAAAACCCAAACCAAACTAAAAAAACCAAACAAAAAAACCCCACCAAAACAAAGAAACAAAAAACACACACCCCAAAAAAAACCCAAAAAACAAAAACAAAAAAAAAAAAAAAAACCAAAAAAAAAAACCCCACCAAAACAAACAAAAAACACACACCCCAAACAAAAACCCCAAAACCAAAACAACAACAAAACAAAAAACAAAAAAAAAAAAGCTTAAAAAAAAAAAAAAGCCCTAAGCCACCACCAAAACCCCCAGCAAAAGCCTCTTAAAAAGCCTCCTCTTGGGGCTGGCTTCAGCCTGCCCTGGGCCCACCACAGGGCTCCTGAGGAGGTTCCGTGCAATGGAATATGTAACTCTATCTCCAGCATTGTTTCCATCGTGTTGGTACAATTTAAAGATGACGTTTAGAATAATTTTTAAGTATTAAAGTTAGGAAATAACAGTTATAAAACTGAATTTCAATTGTACCTTCTTTCGAGAAAGGCATCAAAATTATTTAAGTACTTTCTGAAGCCACAGCTCTTAGGAAATACTCTTTTATTAATATAACATACAACAAGTGCTGCTCCTCACATAACAGTGTTTGAACTCTTCTCTCTCATAAACTTAAAACCCAGTTCTTATTGGAAGCATATTTTGTCTCTGAACACTTATTTTGAGACAAAAGCATAAAAACTACTCCTCCTGAAATCAAAAGGGAAGAGATCCTTACACAGTAATTACAGCATCGTTTATAAGAAACACGGTAACAATGAACGTATGCAAACACACATAACCAGCAACAATATAAAGTAACCCGTATAAAAAATGCTGTATAAATTCACTTTAAGTACAAACCCACAAGATTTCCAGCATTAATCCAAGTATCTTTGGGCTTTGTTGGTTTAAGGTATTTTCCACCTAAAACAGACCTATATTGCTTTTCCATAGACCTTGAAAGAAAAGCCGCAAAATAAATTAAGGCCACTTAAAAAATAAGTTCCCTGTATGAGGCAAGGACTGGCCGGGGCAGGACTGCTCCTGTGCTTTCAGACTCAGAGGAGGCGCGGTACCGATTCGCCTGCTCGGTGCTGCAGCTCCCTCTCAGGCTGCCCGGAGGCTCAAACAACAAAATCCCAATTCCCCCCCGAGGCAAACCGCGGGAGCAGCGGAGAAGCTCGGGGCGGGACAAGGGGCGCATCTCGGGCCCCGCTCCGCGGCTCCCGCGCCCCTCGGGCGGGTTCGGGGACTCTCAGGAACCCAGCGGCGATGCAGCAGCGCCCCGAGCCCCGCCCGCAGCCCGGCACTCATCTGGAGGCGGGGGACAGCCTGGCCCCGGGCCG
>WBNO01017243.1:639131-663775 GCA_013400575.1 Peucedramus taeniatus
CCGCCCGCCGCTCGCCAGGGTCGCTCTCGGCCATGGCCCCGCGCTCCGCTCGCCGCAGCCCCCCGGGCCTTTCTAAGCCTTCTCCCCGCCACCCTTTCCCCCCCGGCCCGGCCCAGTCTGGTCAGTTCGGGGTCACCGCCGGGTCAGGACGGGGCGGCACAGGTCGGAGCAAAGCTCAGCGCTGGCCATGGCCGGGACTCGGTCCGTGCGAGCGGAGCCGGAGGAAGCCCCAGGGTTTCTCCCCCGCGGCGGATCAGCCGCACAGCCGCCACGTCCAGGGCCAAACCCGGCCTTGTGCCCGCAGCAGCGGCCCCGCCGGGACCCGGCGCACGAGCGGGAAGCTGCAGCAGCGCGGATTCTACCGGTGCCACTCTGTGCAAGCGCTGCAAGTCACTAAACCCTTCAAAGTACACCTGTGTGTACAGAATTAGTAGCGAGCTGCTGCCAGTCATTTAATTCAAACACATCCTCCTTTAAAAGTGTTGATTTGATCAGCTTATGCCACCTGCCCCCTAATTCACATTACAAAATAAAAACATAAATTAAAGACCATACGATAATACATAAACACCCTCAGTCATGATTTCATGAAGAAAAAAACCCACTCAAGTGCCCAATGAACACAGAAGTACGGTGTGCATATAACTGGACCACTCACACTAAGGTGAAAACTTATCCGGTTTTATTTTTTAAAGAAAAATATTCCTCTTTAAACACAAAGCATGAACTAAAAACCTCCGAGGAACAGCTTCTCCTTCCTTGGAGCGTGTTTAACTAAACTGTACAGTGACAGAGCTCCCCAAAGAAGTACACACACATAACATACAGTCTTTCTTTCACAGGAAATAAGGTTTAGGACTTGAAATTGTCCTACTCACCCTCTCTGGATACCCATTCAATCAAAAAATACTCTGTACCTTACTCCCACCCCAGAACACAGTGATGATAATTTCTGGATGCAACATATATTAAAAAAACAAACAAACAAACAATGGGCCAAATGGGCCCATTCTACCCTTTTAACAAATGTCTGTCAGAGAGGTTAAGACCATTGTTATTTGCAGGAATGGTGCTTGGAAGAAAAAAATATAGCAGCATCCACAGGCAACAGAAGCCCTTCAGTCCAGCTGCCCTGTTACAAGGAACCCAGCCAGTCCAGCAGGGATTTACAGATGTTCCCAGCACCCAGGAAGAAGGAGTGGGAATCCAACATTCACAGGCCTCATCTTGAACAAATAGCCTAAAATTCAGTGAATCTGGCCTACATATGCCAGCAATGAGATTTTTTCCCCCTCAGTGACCAATTTAATGTCTAAGATTTCATGTAAAAAGGTATGATAGACTTCAGAAACCAGCAACTCCTTCTACCCACTCCCTCTATCCCATCAAATAGATTTGTGCATAATATTTGTCACATCTGCCAAACTCCCCAGACTGCAGAACTGGAACCAGACTCCAAAATACAAATTCTTTCTAATTCAGAACAGCAAAATCATCTAAAGTATCTGCAAGAGTTCAGAACATGCCCATAGCCAAAAAAAAGTACCTGGACATTTTCAATGGAAAGTAGGAAATGGAAAAGGTCTGGAAATAAAGCTCATTTATACTTGACCTCATCATTAATTGTTGGTATCATTAAGTCACGTTTAGATCTTTATCAGGCCATTTTGTAAAGATCTTTTCCACTCCATACACTCCCAAGAGTTTTTACAGTAGGAAAAATATTAGAAAAATAAAATCTCCCCCCTGAACAACACTGTATGAAGATCAACATCATCAGTCACAGATATTTTTACAGGGGGACCAGATAAACTCCTGCTTCCTCCAAACCAGCTTTGTACAGAAAAGAGCAGCAAGATAGACACAGTATCTACGAGCTAGATTAAGGCCAACAATATAAAGACAGACATGGGCTCAGATCTTCTGAAATGAAGAAACCTTCCAAATGTTTTTGTACACCTGCATGCACACACACACACACTCACACACTCGTGTGTTCCTCAAGCAAAGGCTTCACAACCATGAGAGCACCACAGGAGAGAGTTCTAGCACCAGAATGAAAAACTTCCCTCTTAGTAATAAAAGCCAAAGTCTCTCTATTGCTTTGGACAAGGTCACCAAACCCCATTCCCAGAACAGCTTGAGTGAGCAGCCACAGCAGTGCGGTGACAGGTGACAGGTGACAGTGTTCCTGCTCTGGAATGCAGGTGGGAAGAGCTGTGTGGGGATGCTGCAGCTCCTGGGTTGCTGGAGAGGAGCAGGAGGGTGGTATTGCAATCTGGTTGAGTGTGGTGGTGAAACTCAGCGCAGGCTGGGAGGTGAAAGTGGGAGGTTTGCATACGTGAAGTCACAGTGCACATCTGCTGGGTGACAAGGACAAGCAAAGCCACAAAGGCATTTTCTGGCAGCTTGTCTCTCTGTGCAGGAGGCCTCTAGGTAGGACAGGGATCCGTGAATGGGATGTCACACGCTGCACCAGAACATCATGAAACCCAGAGAGCAGAGGCTTAAAGAGAAGCTTGGCAGCTGCTCTGCCATCATCCTGCCTGTACACATGCTCGGGTGAGTGTGCAAAGTCTATAAAAGGGACAAAAGTCTCTTTACAACAAGGTTCTGGGTCCAGTTTGGCTACAAGGAACAAGTCATGCAAGTTACAATAGAATTCATCATAGTCTGCAGCACATCTTTCTGCTGCAGGTGTCTCCTGGCTCTGGGCCTTGTCCAGGAGGGAGGTGCTGGCTGTGCAGCCCTGCACAGCTCTCTGAGGGACAGGCAGAGTCAGGAGAGACCTTTCCTCAGCCCCTGGGATCAGCACCTGTGTGTGCAGGCCTGCGAGGCACAGCAGGGACCAGTCCCACCCACAGGGAGGGTGGGAGCAGCAGCTGGAAGTGGCAGCTCAAACCATGCAGGGAGACTTGGAAAACACAGACACACTCTGTTTTTGAGTGCCTGAATCAGCAGCAGCAAAGCCCCATTTATGCTGTCACATGCACGCTGATCAGTCTGGCCGGGGCTCCCACGGTCACCAAGGGAGGCTGGGGCAGGAACTCAACTAAAACATGCAACAGGAAAAACAAAGTGGAAGGAAGGGTGATCATCACTGCGAGGTGGGGCTCCAGGTTCAGAGCAGAGAATGGTCAGCAGCAGACAGACTTTGTTCTGTGCACATGCAAGAACACAGGAGAGGGAACAGCAGCGAAATGAAAGGGAGGGAAAGACACAGTCAGCACAAATTCAGGATGCAAACACAGGGCAGCGGGGTGGGGGAGTGAAAGTTGAGGTAAAGGAGCCCAAAGGAAGAGACAACAGAAAAAATTCTAAATAGATCCGAGTCCCGCTTCAGGAAATACACAGCTAATGGCAGTCAACTCTCTTCTCACCAGGTATTTTTCAGACACTGGTAAATCTTCTCTCTGCACTTGGTTTTTGGGAACCAAAACATCAAGATCAGGCTTTCTTTTTTTTTTCCCTAAGATGTGCTAAATGATTCTGAGTGCTCAGCACAATACTCTAAATGGCCTCTGAATTCTAAGCAATGCTGAAGACTCATCCAAAAGCAGAAATACCCAAATTGCAAACTGCTTTTGAAAATCTACTACTTTCCTTGGGCTAGAAAAGAAGAATCTATCCGGAAGGCTGAATTGTCCAGAAGCAGGTTTGGCATTTCTCACTGAGAGCACCTGGGCATTTTACTAAGTCAGAAATATCTTAAACAGCTACTTAGCAAATCCCAACATCAGACTGAGGTGTCAGGTTTCTGGTATACAATCAGACAGCTCCTCACTTACCTCTAACAGAACAGATCTGTGCGATTTACAGCAAGAACAGGCTCTGCCACTCACTGCTTCAGTGGCAACTCCAGCAGAGCTGAGAGCTGAAGCCCTTTGACTGTGGTGCAAATCACACCAGGATCCTTTCCTTTTACCCACTTCAGAGTAACACAATCAATGCCTCCTGGGCAAAGCACAGCATGGGCTTCCAGGTTCTGATGCAGCCAGCACAGGGTGTCTGTCTGGGGCTGTGCAGCCCTGCAGCCACAGAGCTGGCTGGACACAGGCACACACAGGAGGCTGAGAACCTGCATGGCCAGAATGGAACTGGTGAAAGCAGCCTCAGGGCCAGGTCCAGCTGGAAGCACAAGGACATCTAAGACGCAAGAACATGACAGAGCAGCCAAGGTCACCCATGTGCTTAGGCAAGCTTAAGGCAACTTAAGAAAGTTCACTGACAATTTAGAGGAGAATGCCAGAGAGAAGAGGAACCACTGAGCAGAGCCTGGGGATGCTGCTACAGTAGCCAAAGCCCAGCACCAGCTACTAAGCCATCCCTCTTCTTCAGCTCTTTTGTTCTAATTCTCCCCATTTTACCAGCACCATCAGCACGAGGTCAATATGTCAGAGAGAAGGGCTGGGGGTGGGTTCCTAAAAACGCAGCTCACACATTTTCAGGCTTGTCTCAGGTCAGTTCTTTTGAAAGGAAGAGTGTGGGCCGTTGGACTGGCCTCCTGCTTTGAACTGGAGCTGGGAATCCTGCCTGCCATCTCCAGGGACAGTCCTGGGATATGTTCTACCTGGAAGTGATGGCAGCAGCTGCCCAGGTTCCCTTTCATGCCAGTTGAGTGTACAGCAGTTTTTTAATGAACAGCATGCACCGGTGGCATGGCCTGGGCCATGGAGCCACAACTGAGTTGTTCTTGTCTCCTCAGGACCAGGAGGAACCGGAGAGAAAGAGAGTGTTGGCACAGTCAGCGCAGGCTCCTGTAGACATAGGCTGATGTGAAGACAGCATTGAGGGTCAGGCTCACAGCCAGCAGGCCCCGGAGGGCAGAGGTACCAAAGCGACCTTGGCAGAAGGGGAGGACACAGAGGAAAAAAGGGAATTGTACAGAGATATTAAAGAACTGATAAGTAAAAGTGAACATATGTTGTACTGTTTCTCTCTGTCCACTGTTTCAGCACGAGCAGAAATTCCTGAAGCACTTTTCCTCTCAGGAAAGACTCCACTGCTCTCTTTTGGCTCTATTTTCATCTCATCTCATGCTCTTGACATCTGCATCCCCACCCCTCTTCTTCTGTCTCAGTTTAGCACTTTGTCAGTGTTCTTCAGACAGTCCAAAGAACAGCAACAGCTTTGTTAAGATCTTAGAATAGCAGGCAGAAGGTCCATCTTGCAACTACTTATTTACTGGATTTTCAGGAAAGATCTTAGCTATCCTCACAGAAATGCTCACACATGCATGAAGCAGTCACCAGACTCGTACTCACCTCTCCAGCCTGCCAAATCTTCCCCTTTGGTAGTCGTGTCTACCACACAGGTAGATGAGTGTGATGAGTGATCCTCCTTTTTGATGGAATTATCACTGCAAATACTCCCCCCTTCCACAGCAGATCTCATATCTACAAGTAGAAAAAGACAGGAAAATTCACCCCGTGTTTCCCCATCCTCTGCGGCCCAGATGCTGCGGGGCTGTGCCTGCAGCCAGCTCCT
Organism: Peucedramus taeniatus; assembly: GCA_013400575.1. Classification (NCBI taxonomy): domain Eukaryota; kingdom Metazoa; phylum Chordata; class Aves; order Passeriformes; family Fringillidae; genus Peucedramus; species Peucedramus taeniatus. The sequence continues at coordinate 644,619 of WBNO01017243.1, forward strand.
TCCCCCAGCTGCCCTGCCGGGCTGCAGCAGGGCCGTACCGGGCACGCCCCGCTCCGGGAGGCTCCTCCTGGGGAAGCCGGGCAGCTCGGGGGCCAAGGCGTTGCTGTCGGAGTGGGTGTGCTCCTCGGAGCCGCTCGGGGTCAGCAGGGCCTCGCTCTGCGCCGGGAACAGCAGCAGCTTCTGTCCCTGCAGGTTGAGGCGGGCGGGGCTGATGAGCGGCCGGCGGAAGCGCAGCGAGCCCGAGCTGGAGGTCACCGAGCCGGCCACCGACGGCGCCGGGGACGGCATGCGGGACGGGGCACGGCTGCACAGCACGGAGAAGGGATCTGCAACAGAAACAGCCCACGGGCAAAACCGCCGGGTCATCGTCCCGCTGCAGCAGGCACGGCTCTTTTTAACAGTGCTACAAGGAAAAGGAATGGGAGCTGCAAATGTCCGCCAATGTATCTTGTGCTAAAATTCGTTATTTGTTTGAGTCCCCACGCTGCAGAGCACAGAGGAATTCCACAAGCACTTTAGTACACTCGGGAATGACTCAGGAATCAGGTTATCAGGAGCCTGGTGAGCTTTGCCTTTGCTCAGCTGTGCCCAGCCAGGAGAGCCTGCACAATCCGTTCTGCAGGTGAATGAATTGTTCTGGCACGTCCCGCAGAGCTGCTGAGGAGCTGCACTGGGAGCAGGAGTTTGCATCGGCCCGGGCTGTGACTGCCCCTGCAGCAGCACAAACAGCCCAGCGACATGTCTGGGCCAGAAGGACAGCAGACAGGTCACAGGGGACACGGGAGCAGCCAGGGCAGCCAAACCAGCAATGCTGCACTCACTGGGAAAGCTACAAACGAGCTGCCCTGGAAACAGCAGCTCCTGTCCAAGCAGGCTCAACTCTGCTCTCATCAGCAGAGGGCTCCTTGTTTTGTCCCACTGATGTCACCGTGAGCTCTCCTAGGGAGAACATCTAACACACACAGCACCTGACTTTAATGCCATCCCACTTCTAGCAGGGACTCTCCCTGCAGCATTTCTAACGGCAAAATGGACATTTCCGCTGGAATGCAAGCAGGGAGGAAAGAATTCAACCAGACCACATGTTCCAACCCACTCAGTGCAAATCCTGCAAAGACTGTTGCTCTGGAAAGCCTGGAGCAGTACCTGACGTAGGGGATTCCTTGGACTGGGATGACTGCGAGGCCGGCCGGCTTCCACTGAACAAATAGCCAGAATCTAAAAGCAAAAACGGAACAATCTGAACCCAGCTGGCTCAGCTGCTGCCAAACCAAAACCCTAATGCTGCATACTCCTTTGTGCCACAGGAGCAGCCATCCCTGAACAGGACTGTAACGTGTGGATGCAGTGCCATTCCCTGTGGAACAGTGCCCTGCACACTCCCTGGATCCCCCCCAGCCCATTCCCTCTGGGACAGCCCTGCACACTCCTTGGATCCCTCCCAGCCCATTTCCTCCTGCATTCCTATTCCCCCCTGGCACAGCCCTGCACACTCCCTGGATCCCCCCCAGCCCATTCCCTCTGGGACAGCCCTGCACACTCCCTGGATCCCCCCAGCCCACTCCCTCTGGGACAGTGCCCTGCACACTCCCTGGATCCCCCCCAGCCCACTCCCTCTGGGACAGCCCCATTCATTCCCTCTGGGACAGTGCCCTGCCCGCTCCTTGGATCCCTCCCAGCCCACTCCCTCTGGGACAGCCCCATTTCCATTCCCTCTGGCACAGCCCTGCACACTCCTTGGATCCTTCCTATTTCCATTCCCCTGGCACAGCCCTGCACTCACCCAGGATCTCTCCCAGCCCTGCCCCTGGCACAGCCCTGCACTCCCAGGATCTCTCTCAGCCCCTTCCCCTGGCACAGCCTGCACTCCCAGGATCTGTCCCAGCCCCTCCCTGGCACAGCCTGCACTCCCAGGATCTCTCTCAGCCCCTTCCCCTGGCACAGCCTGCACTCCCAGGATCTCTCTCAGCCCCTTCCCCTGGCACAGCCTGCACTCCCAGGATCTCTCCCAGCCCCCTGCACTCCCAGGATCTCTCTCAGCCCCTTCCCCTGGCACAGCCTGCACTCCCAGGATCTCTCCCAGGATCTGTCCCAGCCCCTCCCTGGCACAGCCTGCACTCCCAGGATCTCTCCCAGGATCTGTCCCAGCCCCTCCCTGGCACAGCCTGCACTCACCTGCCCGTGCCAGCGAGGGGATGGTGCCCAGTGAGAGCGCCCTGTTGAGACGGCCGGGAAGGGAGGAGGAGGCAGTTCTGCGTGGGGACCTGAAGAGCTGCTGGTTTGTCAGGTGGAGGATACTGGGAGGTGTTGGGACAAACAGAGACGTGGCAGGTGAAGGGAAGGCTGTGCCAGGGCTGCTGGGAAAGACAGCAATGGAGTCCCCAGAGAGGTACCTGCAAAGGACATGCACGACACACACTTAGCAAGGAGAAATCCCAGCAACTGCCCCTCTGCTGCTTGCAGAACACTCATTTTGTTACCAGGTGTGGACTAACTTTTCAGTGCAGGAGTGCTGAAGAGTTTAGGGGAATGTTCCTACACTTTGGGAAAAGAAGAACTGCTCAACCTTAGTTAAATGATTGTGCACCAATCTGTCCCACAATACAGGGTGGAAAATGGGTGGAACAGTTAAGGAATTCCAGTGAAAATACCCTGAATGAGAAAATTACCCAGAGAATGCTTTAAGAAGTCCAGATGTTAAAATACAGGAATTTTGTATTATTTTTAACAATTGAATGAAAATACATGAAAGAAAGTCTAGAATATGAACCAGAATCTCTCAACATTCTTCTGTAAGATTTCTTAGTTAGAAACAGGTAACAGAACTGTCAAATAAATCATGATGAAGAACTGAGTATTAAGTGCACGTGTTTTTAAATGGAGATATCTGACTCTGCAGGTACAATTTAGCAGATACAATATTTGGAGGCTTAATCTCACTTCTGATGGAAACAGAGACAGAGGAGAGCAGCAACATGGTTACATGGCTTTTCTTCTGTCAGAGGAAAGCCAGGAGTAAATCAGAGGGTGGAGAAAATCTCAGCCTTGCACTGTGGGGTGATTTATGCACGTGTCATTCTGTCCTGGAGATAAAAGAGGTGGTGCAGCAATATTATGCCGTGCTAACTCCAAAGTGAAGATTACAATTTAAAGTATCTTATAAACTACTTATCTGCTAGTAGGAGGCAGCCATCCCAATCCTGACCAGCTTAATGAGGCCAAACACGTGAGCCAAGCAGGGTGCTGGTGCAGGACATGCCTCTAACAGCAGCCAGGGATGTGCTGGTCTTGCAGCCAGAACAGCCCAACCTCTCCAGGTTCCAGAGGACCTGCAGTGGGTCCTGCTCTGCATCCATGGGGAGCCCTTCAGAGCACCCCCACACACCTCTACCCCACCACACACAGAGGGATGTGCCCAGCTCAGCTTTGTAAGAGGAAATGAATGGGAAAGAGAATCAGAAGTGCAGCTCAGGACTGATATGAATCACAGGAGAAAGAGTGATACCTACCCCTCACTGTGCCATGGCTGTGGAGGGCCAAACCAGAGCCTCACCTGTGAGCAACGTGGCTCTTTTGTCCTAACTTTGCACCTTCTGTGTCCTTGGGCTAAAGGATCCAACTTTGCACAGCTCCTTGCTGCAGCAGGAAACAGCTTAACTGGTTTATTGGCTTTTGGAAGTCTTTCATTTAATGGGCTGGAAGCTATTATAGTCATTTCTCACTCATAACCACAGTCCTGGGACTGTAACTGGTTTGGATCAGGCTTCCAATGGCTCTGCTGCTCAGCAGCCCCACTGCTCAACCTCACCCAGTTAGTGCAGCCAGATCCTCAGGGCAATGAAGAGTCCTTTGTCTTGAACCATCCAGAAAAGGAATTTTTCTGATTAGCAAAGAGGAGCTGAAGGATTTGAAGTATAGCTTATTAATGCCTTAGGACTGAATTCTGACCAAAGTGTGTCCTAAGCACTGATCTGTTCTGAACAAATTCCTGCTGAGTGTGCAAAATCCTGTTCCTGTTCCCTGCACTCTTTAGTGTTTGCCACTGCCAGGTCAAGAGGGCTCGATGCTGCTAAAAGCTCTCATGGGAATGTGCTTCATGCCTGAGAATGGGCAGCTGAACTAAAACTTCTTCCAGAGGCAGATAAAAAAAAGGTGAGGAGATCAAGAGGATCATAAGGCAGGAATCAACCCCATCACAGGCCTGGGATGGAGCACTGCAGCTGTGCCTTTGCTCCAAGCCATTTGTCACGTGCTAAAAGTGGCTCTGGCAACAGTAAAAAAAGCAACATAAAAAAAAGAAGGGAAAAAAGGAAAAAAAAGGCTCTGGAGTCAGACAGTTTGTGGAAATAGTCAAGGCCCGGAAGCCGTTTATTTCAGAACTTGATATTGTGAACATCAAAAGTTGGGTATCTTAATTAGTGTTTACAATGATCACAATGTTACCAGACAGTCGGGCACAAGTCTGCTACACGGATACTTTAAAAATAAATAAATAGAAGGTTAAAGAAGGGTATTACATGGTATGGGACTGTACACGGTCCTGAAGAAACACCTCCTGCCAGGAGAGCCTCCCCTCCTCTGTCCCAACAGCTCCCTGCTATCCACACACACCACCATACGTGTGTGCCTTTTAAATTCACATTTTACCAGAGGTGCTGCATCACCCTGGGACAGACAGAGACATGGGAGGGCACGGGGCAGGCCAGGCTGCACATGGACCCTGTTTTTTTTTTTAATAAAAAACAGGCACAAGGACAAGGGAGAGTAGTGTTAAAATGGGCACAGCTCTCAGACACATTAAATTAATATTTTGATATGTGGCTTGGAGAGCTAGGAACTTCAGCTGCCAAGAGTAAGAATTCTTGTCTCTTGCCTGTTGTCCTGCTTGGATGAAAAAGGAGGGTTGAATCAGAGCTGCCATGTCCTGCACTAAGACCTTCTAGAGTACAGATGCTTGGCACCAACTGTGCCTTTCCCCCCAGCTGGTGGCACAAAGTGGGGAGGTGTGTGTGTGTATGCACATCCTATGCCTACACAAATCCAGACTTGCTGGCATGCCAAAAATGTTCAGGGAACCTCCTCCTGCCTGTACACTCAAGAGCTTTGGTCCCAAATGAGGCTTTACAGGGGATGACTTCAGGACTGGGTACTGTCCCTTTCCCTGGAGAGCACCTGCCATGGCTCAAAGAGCCAAGGGTCCTTGCAGGTGACAGCACACCTGGAAGGAACTGGCAGGCTGTATGTGACAGCACACAATTTCAACAGCATCTCTGAAAACCAAAGCAAAGCCATATAGCACAGCTCCCTTCACCTTTCATGAGTGCAGTCAGTCTGGAGCAATTATCTGGATATTAATTATATTAATTTTTATAAGAGCATAAATACTTTGTCCACATTACATCAATACATGCTTCCTATAATGTCTAAGCATGATTATTAGCTTCACATAATTTCAGCACACTTGAAAAATATCCATAAAGCCAAAATAATAAGCCACTACACCACTTTTATATTCCCACACGTTCTCACCCTTTGACACACCCAAGCTCACTAGGGCATGCAAAGCATGGATGTAGGAAAGGAGCAGTTAAGAGAAAGGAAAGAGCTGGATATAAATACAGAGTATTTAGAATGGTAAAGGGCCACACAGGTGTCAGTTTGCATGCACTGATGTCACCGAGGGCCTCGGGAAGAACAGAAGCAGCAGCAGCAGAGATGCTGACTTGGTTGCTACCCCTGGGCTCTCCCTCCCCCCCTGCAGAGTTGCTCAGAAATGTCTCAGAAGTGTTAGCCCAAGTGTCCTCCTGTGCCCTGCCACGCTCAGTGGTGGCACAGGAAGGACAGGAGTGCTGGCCTGGCAGACACATGGGCACTGCTGCAGCCATGTTCCACCAAGCAGAGCAACACAGTGTTGTCCCAAATCTTGTCCAGGCAAAGGCACTTATGAACCCACATTGGCACCTTTACACTGGCTCTGCTGGGCAAGATTTTGAGCTGGCACATCAGCCACGGCCACTGAGGGCCAGAGCCAGGCACTTGGGGATGGAGCAGGTTTGATTTCAAGTGACACACAAACCCACAACCAATCCCTCAGCACCTCAGCTCTGTTCTGCTGTTACCATCCCCAGGTTCAGACACATGGTGAGTATGAAAAAGCAGCACCTCAAATTAGGGGCTTTTGGGCTAAAACCCTCTAATATTGTTAAGATGTTTGCATGCTCTGGCCTGCATAACTGAGAGAATTCTCAGGCAACAAAACTGCACCTGGAGACCACCATGTGTTCCTCTGTGGCCTGAAGTAAGAGCCCAGCAAAGGAAAAACAAGAAACTCAAAGCAGTGACCAAGTGGTTCTGGATGACTTTGTGTCAGCTGTGGTTGTTAGTTACCAAGCCTTTGGTTAGCTCTTAGCCCACCCAGCAGAAGGAAATGTGTCACAGAAAATAGCACCTCAGCTGCACAGGACAGGGCCACTGTGCACCAAAACACACATTTTCTCCTGCTGGACTCACTGTGGGGCAAGCAATCCTGCAGTTAGATGATGTACCTCAGATGTACACCTAGATGACACAGATGACAGATCTAACTGCTGAGTGAAAAATGCAGAGCACCTTCCATACAGAACCTATGGCATGGCAGTGTCTGGAACAGCCTATTTGGCTTTGAAATCAGGTGTGGCAAGAACAGTCTCAGCAAAGGCAGCAGTGGTTTGACTATTTTTTTTCCACAGTCAACAGGAGAATACTGCTAACTTACAACTTCTCTGCAGGGCTCGTTGTCTGAGACACAACTGGTACAGACTGAATGCTACAGTTTATAAATCAGAACACCTCTGGACAAAACCCACCCTTGTCCTCCTTTCTTCCCTTACCCCAAAGCTCCCTCATCCCCCACCATCAGCAAAAGCATGTGAGACAAGGAGAAAGAAAGGAGGCTGTCAGCATCAGAGTATCTAAAACACCAAAAAATCAACTGCTGCAAATTTGGTTTTGAGGCTCTGAAGTTGTTGTTTTTAGAAGCAGCAGCACAGACATGCTGAGGCACTGAGAAGTGGGGAAAGTAAGCTGACACCTGAGCAAAAACAAAGGCTTCTTTGGCATTAAATGAACCCCACTTCAGTATGTACTTTGTTATTCTGCTTCACCTTTGAAATTTTCCCAATTACCAGCACAAAAGTTCTTCAATTGTAAGTTGTGAACAAAGCACCACAGAGATCAGCTGTACAGCTTGGCCATAAAACCAAGTAGCTTTCTGATGTTCTGACATATAAATTAGTGCAACTAGTAAATATACTTCATTTGTGTTAATCTGCATAAAGAGAAGACAAACAGATGTCACTTGCAGTTAACATATCTCCCACATTAAAGGGCTTTCAGCTCAGTATAGATTTGCACTTGCTGTGCAAACAGAGCTAAAACATTCCTTAACAGGATTATTTAGGCTTCACAGTGTAAATCCTCTCCTTCCCACAGTTCTAGCAACTGCCTGTTCCCAACATTTAGTGTGCATCCTCCCCATCCCAGCACTGCACAGGGAAAAAGATAACAAGAGAAAAGAACAGGCATGGTGAACCAATGTAACATTTAAGAGCAAAACACCACAGAAGGTGCCTGACCCCAGGGAGCTTGAGGATGAGTCAGGTTTAAATAGAAAGAAAAAAACAAAGTGCTCCTAAAAAGGGAGGAAAGCAGATACTTAGAGGTGATAGAAGGTAGGAAACAGGACACAGGAAGCTTAACACAGCCTTGGCTTGCAGCTCCTGAAAATAAAACATCTTTAGAAGCTGCCAGCCATCTTTAGAAGCTGCCACTGAGAGTTTCCTTATTATTGGGCAAGAAAATTTGGACAGATTAATTTCATTCTTAACAATAAAAGGACATTGCTGACAGAAATCAGGCATGACTTTACCATGACCATTCCCACCAAGTTTGTCAGCTTCTCATAACCCTCCTTTGAGCCTTCTCAGTATATCCTTCAAAAATGAGATTCCTCCCATTCCTTGGACACATCTCACAGGAGAACAGCAAGAGGAACTTTCAGTCCAAATTGTACAGGTAAGTGCAGAAGACAACCACAGATAAAAGTCTTTTCTTACATGTACTTTATGAGGAAAATTTGGAAGTCCTGAAGCAGGAAGAAAGGAGGAATTAAAAAAAAAGGTCCAGATGCCTTATTTCACTTAATGGCCATAATAGCTCAAGGTTTCTCATGCCTGTGAGCTGGAAGACAAATGTTTTGGGTCAGGACTGGTAACTGATGGGGACGTGGAAGATGGAAGCAGACTTTGCAGGTGCTGGATTCCTCTTGTGGGTAAGTAAGTAAACAACCCTCAGCACCATTCACAAGCACCAGAATGGGGCCAGGTTCTGCTGGAGGTGGATATTGCAGTTATCTGAAGGCACAGAAAAAGATTCCAAAGGAGAGCCCAGGTGGGCAGCAGGTCTGTGTGGCCACTCCCTTGCTCAGTCACAGGCACACAGCCAGGAGCTGCACCTTCCCATGACTCAGCCTGGCTTATTGTTAACCAATTTCAGAGCTTCTGGCAGTGCTACCTTTATGCTTTCACAATGAACACCAGTTCAAGGAACAGTAAGTATAAACTGCTAGGAAATAGCTTTTGTTTCCTTTAAAAAAGCTCCTCTAATTTCACCAGCATCTGCAGCACCCAGTAGTGTCTGCATTTTTCAGCAGGAGTTGCAGATACTTCACAGTGAGAGCTCCACTCTGATTATTTTATAGTTGATACAATGGAAGATCACTAGACCTAGGTAACTTCTATCAGACTATTAGGGTGGTGAGTTCCACTGTGCTATTCTGAACAGAAGAAAACAGCAGATCTTCTGTAAAAGTGCTATTTCCTCTTGAAAAACCAAAGTCCATATGAGAAACTCAGTGGTGTGCCTTTCAAACAACCGTGCAGGATAATCAGACTGCTCATCCTAAGAGGCCCCAACAAGCTCATCCTAAACAACCCAAACAGCTGGAAGTTCCTTCCTCCCCACACAGTAATACCCAGCCACCCCAGCTTTCAGCAGAGGAGTGCCAGGCACTCAACTCCAAGTCACAATTTCCAGACTCTTTTCTCAGCAGTATTAGCACAATGCCAGACTCAAAAAAGAACCCCTGCGAGCAACCCAAAAAATCCATTTCTGTTGCCATGCAGTCCCACAGCAGAGCTCCCACCCCTTCCCATCTGTGTTCCCAGCAATGAACACTGACTGAGCAGTGGTGCACAGTGAAAGCTGACCAGGTATCCCAGCATGAGCCTGTCAGTCCCATACTCCCCTCTCTAAGGCTATAGGAGTGGAGGAACAGAGGCATTTTTATCCAGTTGTGCTTTTATACACAGATGTTGCTCAGGGAGCAGGTGGGTAAGAAAACCCAAAGAAAACTGGCATTGAAAGCAACAACCACTGGTAGATCTGAAAATTTAACCTCCAACAGCTGAACACTTTCAGGTATTAAGACACCCTGAGCTACATGACTTTTTAAAGCACCTTTTTGAATAAATTACTGAAGTTTCAGTCAAAAGCACTTAAGGACACTTCTCCATTTAAAACAGGAACCAGGAGAAGGGCAGAGCAAGAGAGGGTGCAGGTAAGTGATGCTACACAGTGGAAGGCAAGAAGAACCAGGTTATGGGCTCTGTGTGGTCCCCTCCTCACGTGCCTGGGCACCACAGCACATGTTAACGAGGACTCCAAATCCAGAGGCAAGTTCCCATCAGTTCCAAATTAAAATGACCAGCACCATTAGGAAAGTGAAGGTGGCCCGGGTGGATCAGGGCAGAGGGTTCCTCTGTGAGTGGCTAAGGATGGAGAGGCAGTGAGAAGAACCAGGAGGACAGGAGGAGCCAGAATCTCTTTGGCTGGAGGAGCAGAATGGGGAGGAGGCTGCATTTATGGAGCAGTTTGTGAGGCAGCTGCTGGAAGAACTGACTTTGGGGAAGCTGGATATTTGTACTGCAGACGTAGGATGCAGGAGGAAGGGAGAATGGAGGCAGCACGAGTAGCTTCCATGGCTAGCAGTGGAAATGCTCCGAGCAGCTAGCACAGTGGTAAGCAAGGATGGGGAAAAAAATTATATATATATATACACACATATATATACGTGCATATATAAATATATATATTTTTAAAAAAAGGAAGAAGAGATCTTCACTGCTTATCTAAGTTTAAAAAAGAGAAACAGAGGAAGGGAAAATAACAAGAGGAGAGAGAAGCACCAGTCGCAAAGAGTTCACAAGGCTTTTTTCCTCCTTCCCCCAGCGTCACTGCTCTGGCTCTGACCTTCGGGGCCGGAATCTCCGCGGGCCCGTTGACTTCCGCGTGGCCACGGCGGCGGTGAAGCCCACCAGGCAGCACAGGGACGTGGTGCCAAACTTGGCCGTGTCCAGCCAGCTGGGCGTGTCCGTCTTCAGGTACCTCTCGGCCAAATGCAGGCTCATCACCCCGAACCACAGCACTGAGGCAAAGGCATCGATCCGCCGGAGCCTGCCACGGGACAGAAACCAAACAAGGCTTCAGACACCACTGACCCACCTTCCCTGGTCCTGAGCAAGGGGAGGGAAGCTGGGGAGGGTACCCAGACTGAGCAGGCTCTGCACTGCCTCTGATTACAGCACGTCATGTGCAGCCCTGCCTGCTGCTGGGCAAGTGTCGGAGCAGATCACTTCCATTTTCTACCAGAGCTGCACAGGCAGCTTTTCATTCACAGTAATTCAAGCTTAAATGGAATGAATCAAGGCATGTGCCATTCTGGAAAATGTTTACCCCTGGATCACCGAGGCAACACAGGACTAGAGAGCTCCCACTAAAGCAGTTTGAAGTGAGACAGAAGTCGAGCACACCCACCTGATGCGCCCAGCCAGGAACATGGCCAGCAGGCAGGTGAAGAGCCCCAGCACGGCCACTGCCATCTGGTGATTCTTGCCGTAGGCCCACGCCGTGCTCAGGCTCTCCAGCAGGCGCTCCGGGAGCAGGCGGAGCAGCTCCCGCCAGCCCCGCCCCGAGCTGCCACCACCACTGTCACTGTCACTGCCCCTGCCAGTCCTGTTCCGCAGGGACGCGGGGCCAGAGGGGACAGGAGCAGGGACAGCTGTGCTGAGGGAGAAGGGGTCTCCTGACCCGTACAAGGCCATCAGAACCAGGAATGCACAGCTGAGGAAGGCCAGGAACCGCAGAAGTATCACCTGAGCTGGTGTGGTGATGGAAGTGGAAGAGGAGGGTGAACACAAATTCTGCAGAGGAAGGGAGAAACACCATGTCAGAAGCTGAATGAACTGCAGCAAGGTTTTGAAACAGTGCTGTATGGTTTACTGGACTGTTCTGCTCAAATCCTTCTAAGTCTCTGTACTGGGCTGACACCACATGGGATTATTGCAGACTAGCAAGGAGCAATGGCAGAGACACGAGCAGAAGCCAAGGTCAGGCAGGGCAGTTAAACAAGGAGAAGGTCATAATTCAATTCCCATTGTTCTTTTTTTTTCTTTTTTCCCCTTGTACTCTGTAATTTCCTGCACTGCACTCATAAATTGGTTTCCCTACCTCCCCTTTTCTGCCCGTCCATTATTTTCCTTCCACTCTATTATTACATTAGACTTACCTTCTGGCAACTGTATTGAATGACACCAGCAAGAGGAAAACCTCAAACTAACATTAGAAGCATCTACAGCAACTCTCCTGAGCGCTTCTAAACTGCAGCCACGCACCCAAGCTCCCAGGGATAGCGAGCCCCAGGCTGCTGCCTCCCTTTCCCAGCTGCAGACACAGGCCCAGTGGCAGAGCCGTGTCCCTGCCCTGCACTCCTGGCGTGTCCCCTCGTACCTGGCTGTAGCTCTTGTCCGTCTCCCGGCGCCTGAAGTGGTGGCTGAGCAGCAGCGCCCGCAGCTGCCGGTTCTGGTGTTTGATGTAATACTCCACAGCAGCCTGGCACGGGCGGCACAGCTTGTAGGTCTGCTCCAGGTGGTGCTTGTACACCTCAATCTCCTCATCGTACTTGCCCTGGAGAGAGAACAGCAGGGGAAAATTGGTGAGAAGTGCAGGTGCCTCACCAGTTGTGGTGTTTGCTATTGACAGGCGGGCAAAGCGTGACCCCAGTCTCACAGGGACAGCTCCCTGAACCAAGCTGCAGGCCAGGCATACAGCCAGCCTCACACAAAGCTGACCCAGCCTCCATGTCCCAGAAGGGATGGCAAAGAAGAGCCCTGGAGAAGGCTGCTGTGGCCCAGCATCAGGATACTGAATTGCCATGCCCAGTTTTGTGGTCTTTGTTGAGATCTTATGAATTCCACATAGGTGAGACAAGTAACCAGAATTGCTCTTCCTCTCCTCAAATGAGGGGACACAAAATACCTTGGCTCCTTCACTCCAGGCAGCCAGCCCTGCTGTCAGTGACACCCTTATCCATGCACACTGGATAACAAAATCCCAGGTTTCTCAGCTGGCACACGCACTGCAGTTCACTGAATGCTTAAAAAGGGGCCAAAGGCTGGCAGTACTTGAGCAACTGGATAGGTCTGGCAAGAGGCAGGGACTAGAAATAAAGCTGAGAAAAGGGCACCAGCCAAAGATATTATCATTAAGCGTGATCAAATTTCAATCTGTTCTCCAGGAATCATTCTCATTAAACTCATTATAATTACACAAAGCAGACTGGATTAGGCAAGCCAGAGGATGGACACATCACACTACAGCACAGTCTAACCCCAAGGCTTGACCATGGTTGAAGGCTAAGGAGTGCAGCCCTAAAATCTCTGCACTAAACTTTAGGGAGCCATAAAACTGCAAAGGAGAAACCCCATTATCCCATCCTCCAGGCACATTAATCAATGGGAAGGCCAAGAAGCTGCTCAGCAGGAAATCCTGTTGCTGTAACTGCAATCCTAAGCACAGATGCCTAACCAGGGAAATTGTGGCTGCACCACATTCCTCTCCCACTTCACTTGTAAATGCAGAGCAGCATAGCCAGGGCCTCAAAACAGGGAAAACAAAATCTATTAAGGCTCCATGTTAACCAGTGGGCTGTTGTGCCTCTCAGGTCCCATAAACTCAGCCATGGGAAGTACTGGAATTGTAAGACGATCTCAGAAATGTCTTGGGCTCAAGTTCAGTTTCCAGTGCTCATCTAGAACAGGGGAACATTCCAGCTTTGAAGTAGAATTAGGTAAATTTACAACATTAATCACTGAGCCTCTCTGCACTAGAGTGCCACAGGGTGCTTCTGAAGACTGTTGGAACATCATCCCACAGCACACTGAAAAACTGCTCTCTCTCCTGCTTACTAGGCTGCAGCATGGAATAAACAGAGCAGGAATAGCAGACACATGGATGGGAATGCCTTGGACAAACATTCTCCAGGGATGGCAGTCCCTAACGAACACTTACCTCCTCCCTTGGTGAGAATGAAGCCAGCTGTTTGATTTTCATGGTTTGATGGTTGTTGCATTTCTTGCAGAGCAGAATTTGGCTGCTCACCCACTGCTGTGGTTTGGTAGGGTCACAGAAAGTCGGACTGCCTGACACAACGTGGTTAAGGTGTTCCATGTACTGGGCAGGGATGGGCTTGTTGTAGTCTCCATTCTGACAAAAAGCAAGGGGAAAACAAACATTCAATCATAAAATCAAAGCTAGGTTGACAGTAAGATTCCCTAAGCTCTGTCAGCAGCTCTACATTTCATTAGCATTCACCTATGTAACAAAATAAATAACTAAAAAAAGAGACAAAATGCTTCAAATCCTCCCCCTATCTCCACTGTCCTGCACACCTACTGCTGGATTTCAGCTTAAGACAGGCTTTGCTATTTAATAGAATACAAAACCAAAGAAGAATTGCTCCATACAGTAAAAAAAGTATTCTTAAGAGAAATGTCAAGGCCACTTCTGCCCTTTAAAGCAAGAGAGGAAAGCCTGTCTCCATCTCTGTAGTCAGCACAGCCCAGCGCAGTGGATTCTTTCTCCAGGCTGAGGTGCAGAACTCACGGGTGCTCAGCACAGAGCTGCCAGCTGTCCAGCCTGCACTGCAGCTGGGCCAGGCTACCTGAGGCTCCCCAGGGCACATCCCCAGCCTCCCCTGTACCTCCTGGAAGCCGTTGTACTGCTCGCAGTTGGGGCAGTCCCAGCAGTTGCGGTTCCCGTAGGGCACCACCGTGTCCTGGTTGCAGAACCAGCAGTTCACTGTCACGTGCGTGGGCTTCTTCCTGTGGGGAGAACAAATATCTCAGGCAGGAGCACTGAGCTCAGCTGATGGAGGGGAAAGCAATGGCTTTCCAACAGTGAAATGCAGGAAAACAGCCAATCTTCCCATACTGTGTGCTTAACGGCATGACTTGGAGTAGTTCTTTTAGCAATGAAAAGATGGAATGCTAAAGCAGAAATAAATTCTGCCTGACAATCATACCTCTGTTCTAGTACCATGGACATGCCAGAACTTTAATAACAACCTTCTGATTTACCCACTTCACTGTTTTTCAGAGGCATATTTGGGGGTACAGGTCCTCTCCATAGTCAGCAGTGCTATCCTATGAGAAGATGCAGTAGAACTGATGCTTAATACACAGGATTCCAGGAAAAGAAAGTCAGGATCCACAGGAGCTGCCTGTGATGGTGCTCAGAAACCCAGGAAACAGGCATCCCCTGCTTTTATGCACTAGAACTGAAGGAATAGAGACTAATGACCTTGATCCATGAGCCCCTTGTTTTCTAAAGCAATCCTGTTAAAACAACAGCCAATACAGACAAACAGCTGTGACCTGGCCCCACCACAACAGGTTGTGACAGATGTTTGAGCAAAGAACTTCAGCAGCCCGACCCCCGAGCCTGCCTGCTAGAGGAGCTCTGCATTTGTCTCAAAACTCAGTGCAATCCCCAAGAGCAGCTCCCTGGCAGGTCAAGGCACCACAGCCCAGCTGTCTGGGTTTATCAGGACCAGTCCCAGTCACACTTCCAAGGGAGGGCAGCTGCTCAGGACTCGCTATGGCAGCTATGCAGACAGATGGACCCAGCTGCCACCAGCCCAGCTCCACCAGGGAATGAATTAACCTGTGTATCCACTGCAGCAGCAGAGAGGGCCACAGAGCAGGGGAGCAACCACAGTAGCAAAAGTGCTCCCAGCTGAGAGGAACTTCTCCCAGCTCTAGGGAATTCTCTGCCTCTGAAACATCTGAATGCTGCAGAGTGTTGTCTGCCACCCTGCAACCAAACAGCCAGGTGGGTCTTCTCTCTCAGCCATCACCTCTGTAGGTGAATCTCCACAATTAACATTTTTCCCACTCGCATTTCCATAGACCATACCTTGAAACTCAGTTCATAAAATATCAAACCCTCAAGCAATGTCTGAGCCTCCTGTTTAGGCACTAACAGTGAGGATATGCTTGAAATGAAGCACTAAGAAGTCAGAATGTACAGAGGATTCCCTGCCAGATGCTGAAAGAAAATGGCTGGAGCTACTAGGATAACAGATTCTCATCTCAAAATAGATGCAAACACCCACACCCCTCTTAAAATGAATATTCCCTGCTCAACTTTCCTCACTGCCAAAGGGGGCTCAACTGATCTGAGTTAAAAATACCACTCCTAAAACTAACAGGCAAAAAAACCCCAAACCAACCCAGAGTTTAAAGCAGACAGATCTAGGCTGATAGTCTGAGTTACCCATGAGCTCACGCTGTCCAAAAGCCAAGCACATGTCAAAACAGCCAGATGAAGGATGGAAGCAGCACCTGTTGTGTTGGTCCAATCTCACTGTCACAGGTGTAAAAGCTGTGCAAATATAACACGTAGGCTCCAACCAGCACACAAACCCTGCGCTCCTGGGGCACAGCCTGAACTCCACCCTCTGAAGGAGGTTATTGCCCAGGGACTGTAGGACCTGCCACAATCCTTTCCTCTGGCACCCAGGGGAACAAGACACACCACCCCTCAGCCTCTAAACTCCATGACATGACAGAGGTAACAGCACTGATTTCAAGGATGACAGAAGTGGAAAGCACAGGTGAAGAAATTAATAAAGCAGTCATGCTATGATGGAAAATCCATCAGTGCCAAACCCTATCTGAGAACTCACTAGTATCAGAGACCAAATCCTCAGTGTGCTCGAGGTCTCTCCATCCTTTTCCAAACAGGATTTCATTTCTCTCTCTTGAGGCTCAGGAAGTACTACCAAGGATTAAATAGCAGCACTTCATTTGCAATATATGCAAAACAAATGGCTAAGTCCTGGATTATTTAGGATAAAAGGCAATAATACTTCCTTCTGTGAACCTATAATCTGTTGCCATAGTAATAGGTGCAAAAAATCCCAAATTCCCAGTCTGGTGGATGCAGAAGAACAAGGGGAGAAAAAGGTTGTTTAGAGAAGAACATGTAGGGAGGGTGCTAATTTTCTAGTAATTGGGCAGGACTGAAAAAACAAAAAACAAGCTCTGCATTTGGAAAGACTCTCAAATACAGATTTAACTACTCTGGAGCTATATTTACATTGACTGAATTCAGGCAGCAGCTGAGGGCAGTGAGCTAAAGCACACACTGCTTCCAAAGAAGATCCTGGTATGAGACTGCCAACACAACATCGAGCCTTTACCGTGCGCTCAATCCCTTGCAAATCAAAAGGCAAATCATCCCTGAGGAGTTTATAATCTACCACTGTAAGAATCTGAACCAGCTCCACTGCACAGAGAACCTCCCTGCAAACTAAAACCTGAGCAACAAGAAGTGATTGAGTTCCTTCAGGCACAGAGAGATTCCACTCACAGCTGACGTGCTGTGCTAGCTCCCTGTGTAATCTGCACACCCAGCTCAGAAAATATTCCCAGGCTTGGACAAATTGTTTTGCAGGTAGAAAACATTTGCTGAAGACAAAATTGAGGGGAAAATACCTACAGTAAACTCAGTTATGACATCAACACCTAAATGTCTGACACTGCTCAGATAATATAACACCCTGTTCCTTTGTGAGAAGCTGCTGGATTCCTTTATTTTGCTCACAAAAATCAGAGTGCAGCTCTGCAGGTCCCATTGACAAACACTGGCTAGCAACTAGTTTGTGTCTGTCATGTAACACAAGGAGGAACTTAGGCTCCTTCCAACTCCCAGCACTCTTCATTTCTCATTTATAGACACATTTAAGGTCATGCTGAAGTCCATGCTTCTAATGGATTGCCAGAACAACAGTCTACCTTGTGGTAATAATAAACTGGATTGGTAAATATTTTTATTTACATCTATTCCCCACCCTCTTTAGGTCAGAAGATGAAGATGTTTACTCTCCTGTAGTCTTGAAAGAGACACTGGTGGATGTGCAGTTCCTTGCTGGGTTACCAAGGATTAGAAGAAAAACCCAATTCTCCATTAAAAGTATTTAAAGCAGCAGTCTTCATTCTGGCACAACTGGACTGCAAAGCAATTACTCAAATGGCTGTGCCAGCACATCTGAACAAAAAGTACACGGGGAAGAGGAGCTGTTTTGCACAGGTCAGTTTTGATCAGCCACATCTGGTGGCAGCTGGACAGACCAGGTGCTGGCACAGCACTCTTGGCACAGCTGGGTTCAGAGCTCAGCTCCCTGGCAGGGAAGCTCCTGGGTGGCACAGAACAGCTACCACAGCTCCAGGCTGTGCCCCTGGCCATCATTTACTGTCAGTAAAGGGGTCTGTCAGGGCAAAACGGGCTAAACCCCATTTTCCAATGCAAGAAAAACACATCACAGCTGCCCAGATTCCAGCAGGTGAGCTATAACACAGATGCATTTGCTCAGAAGCAGCAGCTATAGACAAGATGTAGCCACAAGACCAGGCTTCCAGTACAGTGATGTGAGTTACAGTGCAGCCTGTCCTCCCCCAAGAGCCAGACTTAGTGTCCTCTCAACCAGGAAAAAGGTGCTCAGTGGACTCAGGCAGTGATAACCAGCCCAGGCTCTGCTCCTATCTGGACATCAAATCTTCTATCTCCTTGATAAACAAAAAGCAAAGGCAGCATCATATCTATGTCTCATATCACATCTCATATCAGTTATTAAGCTGTCCTCCTTGATGACAACGAAAGATTCATTTAACCAAGGCAGAATAAGAAATTTGGAAGGATCAGGATAGTACTGAGAAAGACAAACATGTGGCCTCAAAGAATTATCAAGGTCACCTGAAAGAATTTACGGGCAGTCTTCAAGGACTTGGGAAGAAATGCTTTCCATTCCAGAGACCTTTTGATGAACTTGAGCAAAACAAATCCAATCTCCTCCCTCAAAAGGCATGCTAGCCTCAACTGGGTCAAAGAAATCTTGCCTGCTTCACTGGCAAGTTGCTTTAGGCCATTTGGACTTCTTGGCTACCCTAAATATGTCATAGAAAGGCCAAGTCTTGTATATGGACTAATGTCCCATTGATCATTGATATGGTTAAATAAACAGCAAATGCTTTAGAGCAAACCTTAGGCATCACATTGAGGATGCAGGAATATGCTTCTCCTGCAAAGCATTAACTTCAAGTGAACCTTAACACAGGCAGCCCTTGGGACTGGCCTGTCTCCAATAGAAGCACTCAATAGATGAGCAGGCTGCAAAGTCTAATGCTGCTGAGATGCCTTATATTCCACACATCCCTACGTTCCTTTCGTGCTATGCTAGATTAAAATCTGTCAAATTAAGCTTTTCTCTTTTCATGACATCTGAATCATGGCATCTCTCCTGATGCTTTTCAAACCTGGCTTTCAACTGCTCTGAATTGATTCTAAGGTCAGGAACGTTCTGTGCAATTAAGAAACAAGTAACCAAAGAATTGTGGTCCCTTATCAATAATTCTGACTTGTATAGAATCTCCCCTAGTTCTCGCACTGTGCTAACAGCGTCGTTATATTACAAACCTGTTCCCCAGCAATCCATCCTTCACCCCGCATCAACCAAAGGAGCAGGATCTTCTCTTTCCCTGCCTCAAAGACGGCAGAGAAGAAGCAGGGGAGCGGCGATGTGCCGGAGCCGCGTTTCCCGGCGGAGGCCCCGGGCAGCGCGGGGTGCGCTGGCCGCTCCCACCGCAGCGCCCGGGATGCTCAGCCCGGCACACAAAGCCATTCCCGGCCCTACGGTAGCAAGAGCGCTGCCAGCCGTTCTCCCTGCCGTTCCTGCGGCCCAGCAGGCGCGGTGTCCTGCCCGCACCAACCCCGGGGCCGGGCAC
>WBNO01017243.1:663964-680508 GCA_013400575.1 Peucedramus taeniatus
CCCGGCCGTGCGGGGGCGGCCCGGGGAGGTCGTGCCTGGCCCGGCGTGCCTGGCCCGGCGCCCGGCACACACGGGGGGGGCATCGCTTCTGCTAAATTTAGCCGCGGCGCTGTGTGTGTGACAGCGGGGACAGGCCCGGTGAAGGGCGGCCGCCGCAGCGCGGCCCTGCACGGAATATCCTGGGCTGGAAGGGCCTCAGTCTAACCCCGGCCCTGTACGGAATATCCTGGGCTGGAAGGGCCTCAGCCTAACCCCGGCCCTGCACGGAATATCCTGGGCTGGAAGGGCCTCAGCCCAGCCCGGCCCTGCACCTACACCCCAAAATCCCTCCCTGGGCCTCCCTGGGGCGCTGTTCGAACCCTCCTGGAGCTCTAGCAGCCTCGGGGCCAGGCCCATTCCCCGGGAGCCCGGGCAGTGCCAGCACCCTCTGGGGAACAGCCTGATACCCACCTAAGCCTCCCCTGGCACAAACCCGTACCCTTCCCTCGGCCTGGCAGGGATCAGTGTCTGCCCCGTTCCCTCAGGAGGACGCTGCAGGCTGGGATGGCTCCCTCGGTCTGGGATCAGCGCCTGCCCCGTTCCCTCAGGAGGACGCTGCAGGCTGGGATGGGTCTCTCGGTCGGGCAGGGATCAGTGCCTGCCCCGTTCCCTCAGGAGGACGCTGCAGGCTGGGATGGCTCCCTCGGTCGGTCCGGGATCAGTGCCTGCCCCGTTCCCTCAGGAGGACGCTGCAGGCTGGGATGGCTCCCTCGGTCTCCCCAGGCCGCTCCTTGGCACCAGCTCTGAGGGGAAAAGGCTTCGAACCCCTCAGCAGATGCAGGCCCAGCTCCACAAGAAGGGTCTGTAACAAGGCAGGGAACTGGCACTCGGTCAGGAGCTGTCCCCTAGAAAGGAAATAACCCCATTTGTGCTCTGGTCCCTCAGCACACACAGCTGGCAGCTGCTGTTCTCACAGAACTGGAAACAGTTGCTAGTGTGACAATTGTGCTGTGCTTTTACACGAAATTAAGAGGTTAAGATCGCTCCAAAACAGGAGACTGACCCAGCCTCAATTTGTGTAGCTGTTTTTGTGATTAAAACGAAAGAAAAACGTCTCAACACAATAAAATTGCTTAAAAATCAGGAGTTCCAAGTTCTATCAGCATCATGTTTTTAAAAAGGCATAAGTGGAGAAGCTCCTCATAGACAAATATTTGTGCTGGGAGTAAATTGTACTTTTAAGCTTAACTATGGTTAGGCTCGTCACTGCTCCATTTCCATCTGTACAGATTTAACCATGGAAATTAATTCTGCGGAGTCACAGTGAATATTTCATCCTAATGAATTTAAAAGGCACGTAATTTTTCCATCTCTCTTCCATTGTTTAGTGCATTTATTTAGGGATTGTATTATGAGCCTGGATGATAGAGAAGGGAGGAAGAACAACCCACCCAGTCATTTGGCACACCAGGACCTGTTGCATGTCCTCCAGAGCTGGTCTATTTTTCCTGCTCAAGCCCCTCCCTTCCTACCAGCTCTATCTGTACTATCAGTCCAAGCAGAGGTGCATTGTTTAAAATTTAGTTTCCTCCTTAAAGGAGCTGATGAGGAACCTGTGCAAGGGGCACAGCCACAGTCCAAGCATGGAACACAATTCCCAGCAAATGCAGATATTTTGAGGGCTACCAAAGTATCTGAAGGGAGGCAGTAAGTCTTACAGTGGGAAATCCTTTGCTCAGAAATACTCCCAAAACTAAATTAACCAACATGAGTGGCTCATAATACTGCAGCAACAGCATGTGTGTAATTTCCATTTAACTGCTAATTTATGACTGGAAACAGGCACAGTCCTGGTAAAGTGAATGGAATCCTTGTGATCACTTCAGATAGCAGCAGTTTCATCACCTTACTGGTAATTAAGCTACAAAGGGTCTAGTAATGAAGCCTTTACCTACCTTCCATGAAAATGACTTTCTGTAGAAGCTGGAGAAGGAAAGAACAGTGAAAAATTCCTTTAGATTGACTTTGACAAGCAGAGGAAGGTTGTTGGCTATTTTTAAATTCAGGTATCGTTTTGGAAAAAGCTACTTCAAATTCTTCCCTCTGGTAATAGGCTTATTCCATACTCAGTGACATCAATGGGATTGCTCACAGAGCATCACCTAAAAATGGTAACTCTTTACAGGGTTTAAGGAATCAAGGGCCAGTGAATTTTAAAAATTCTATTAGAGAGAGGAAGGAAAAAGGATTTAATTATACTAATTCAGAAACTCTATTATCTCCCAATATAGCTTATTAACCCCTGATCAAATTAAGACTAATTCTGTCAGGATCGGTAGCAAAGCTTAAAGGACAAAAACAAAAATCCTACCGAATTCCTGATTTCCCATCAGATTTAGGCAAAACAAAAATCTGCTCCCTTTCTCTTGCTTTCTCTCTTACCAAGTCCCAGACTCCTCAAAAGGGTTGGAGTTCCCTCCCCTCATTCTCAGAAGACATCAGCAGTCTACACATTTGACTAACGTTTTAGAAGTGAGCTAGTGCACTGGAAGTATAGAGGAATGCTAATTTAGGAAAGAAAATCTCAGAAAATGTTTCAGAGTAGCAGCACAAATGTCCTAGTTCTCAAAAATAGAAACACTGTTTGACAGTTTTGCCTTCTATACAGAGCCTGAAGCTTCTGCTGCTCATCATCTGCATAAAAAAAACCATGTCAATTTTTACTCAGCTGTTTCCTATTTTAGCTTAGGGGGAATGTGATAAGTTATTTCCAGGAAGACATAATAGAAATCAGTTATTTTTTGCAGTTTTGCCTCATAATGAGGTACACACACACTCTACTCTCTCTGCTCCAAGCTCCTACATCACACTGATGTCAAGCCTGACCTCAAGTACCAGTCATCAGCTGGGATCTGCTGGGAACAAATAGGAAGGTTTGAATCCAGCTATCAGCCCATCCCATTTCTGAACAAAATCCCAGCCTGAAAACTCCACCTGATCAAAGGCAGCCCCACTCCCTCCCAGGCTGTCTCCTAAAGCTTCCCATGCTCCTTCCAAGCCCACACAGCATCTCTGCTGGGAGCACTGCCTGAAGTCAGAGCTGTCCACAAACACTTGCTCATGCTCCAGGACTCAGCACCTGCTCAGACCATGAGGAGCTCGTTGTTGTCACTGCAGGGAAGGCCAAAGCTGGGCTCAGATGCTGCAGGGTTTGTCTCAGCTGCCAAAGCAAATGACACTAATGAGCAGAAGGGCAGAGTGTGGCCAAAGCAAAACACCAGCCTACATGTGAGTTCTCAAATACTATCCTGCACCATCAGCAGAAATTCATATGCCATGCTTTAGTCACAAGGTGCTGCTGCAATACCGGGGGGGTGAAGACTATTAAAATGAAAGCTTATTCTAATATTTTTGAAAGAACTAATCTCAAGTATGCAGGATACTTGATTTATAAGTGCAAGGTAAGAATTGTATCATGAGAACATATAATGCTCATACCCAGTACCATAACCACGTATCCCAAATGCACCAAACAGAACAACTGTAATCACAATCTTACTCAAAGCCTCCCACCATCATATTGACAGTGCAAGTGGTTTTTCTAAGAGATGCTGGTGTGCACAGTTCATGCCATCAAAACAGAGAAACAAGTTTGTCCCACTTGAACACCCCAGGGTGTTCACACAGCAGTGAACGATGCACCCTGAAAAAAACCAGAACTACTCTCAAACTTATTTGGGCACTTAGGCTGTTACAGTGCTCAAAAGCAATATGACCCAGTTTTAAGGGTTTCAAATGTCCAAGCCAGTTCTCCTGTTTTAATACAGTTTTAATGAACATCAGTCCAAGAGATCACTTGATAGTATGAGGTACATTCCTTGACCACATATGGCTGTGCTTAAGGAAAAAGACAAACATATAATTAAATTAAATACTGTAATTTAATTTAGTAGTAGTTTAATTATCATCAAGTTAAAAAAAATTATAATTAACTATTAACATTAATGACTTGAGACCTTTTAGAAAGCATGAGTCCGAAAGGAAATATCCACAGATGGTCACAGACTTGTAGTGTTTCCACCAGCACTGCCACCTGCAACAGTCTCTCAAAGGACTATTTGTTCAATGAAGAGATTGGTCTTCAGTCTGTAACAGGAACCTTGGCTCTGCTACTTTGCGTGGTCTTCTAAGAGATACACAATCAGCTCGTAGGTGGAGAGGACAATGGCTGTGTTTGGGATCTGCCGGATGAGCTGGGCAAAGAGTCCTCTGTAGAAGGCCAGGTAGCCCTCCTCACGAGCCACCAGCCGGGCTGTCTGGATGAAAGCCTTGTACTTGGTGCCTTCCTCTCGCAGCCGTGTCCGGATGACCTCTGCACAACAGGAACCACAGTTACCAAGGAGAAACGTGCCAGGACCAGGAGAGCTCCTGTGTGCAAACCCCAGGGACAGGGAAACCTTCTGGACCGGCTGCCAGCCAGCACATCCAGCCATGGAACCCTGGACACACTGCCCTTCAGGCAAGAGGAACAGTTAAAGAGGAGTTCCTGTTCATGTGGAATAAATGAATGATTGGCTCATTGAAGCTAATACAGATCTAAATGTTTTACTGATGCTCACATAATCAATATTGCTCCTTCTACACAACCATATCACTCACATCTATCCAAAAAGACTAACACTGTTCAGTCCCCAAGTGCTGCCCACAACCTGACCACAGAATCCCAGAGGCTGTGGGTACTTACCCAGCCAAGGCAACAAGAGAGAACAGAAACATTAGGCAACCAGCTTTTTGGTGGTTTTCGAGTGGTTTTTAAACTGGCAAGTCCCAATCACCAACCACATGTCTAACTAGGAGTAGTGGGACCAGTACTGAAAATGCCAGTGCAGAAGCCAAAGTAACATGTATGTGGCCCTTCAAACAACTAAGGGTTTTACTTTTACAGCCCTAGACACAGCATTTGTCTTGGATTCCAGGCAACAGCTGCTGTACTGCACTCATAAATGGAAGGGTTAACATACCATGAGGATAAGCAATACAGGAGGCACAGCCCTTGGAAACAGCAGCAGCAACCATCAGTCCAAAGAAGCTCGTCGAGGTGCTCTCGGTGCCGTTAGAAGAAGGGGGCAGCTGGACTTCCTTTAAGTGCTTTTTTAAACTTTCATAAATAGCAAAGCAGATAATGGTCTCAGAAATCCCTGCATAGGAGGCAGTCAGGCCCCTATAGAAACCACGGACACCTTCAGTCTGGTAAACATATCTAGCACACTGCAAAGCATTCATTGGTTTGGAGCCCCTCACTCTAAAAAACAAACAGAACAGAGCATATCATGAGTCAAGAAAAATAATTCATATTAAAAAAAACCCTTATGGTCTTCAATATTTTTTATAACTACAGAAGTGGTTCTCCAAGTTTTACTCCAAAATTCTCCTAGGAAAGCTGCACAGAGCAGGACTATGATGCTAAGAGTGCACACTTGGCTTTGCCACTTCACTAATATATACTCATAATTCCTTCAGCTCAAGTTCAATCTAGTCTGTCACAGTTCACACCAAAGCCTTAAAAGACAATAAGCACTGAAGACACACTGTTCTGTCAAACTGGTGACTCCATTTAAAGCCATCTTCAGCAGGCCAAGAGACAGAAGTCTGCTGCATGAGACATGATCCTTCATTTTTAGAGGCAGCACTCAGTTCAAAGGTGCCACGCTGCAAAGTGCTGGAATTAAGTCTTATAAATTATTTATAAAGTTGTCGTGCCTTCTAAGATCCTTTTTATCTGACCTAGCATGTCCTTGCAGGAAGGAATTTCCATTGTAAGCAGTCATGTTATTAGCAGAGTCCCTTATTGCTTTGCTATCCACCAGTGACTGTGAAGCATTCAGCTAAAAGAAATGGCTGTCAAATTCCCTCTGTCTTCTGGATGTGTGGTTAACAGTAACACAATGCTGAAGGAGGCAAAAGAACATTAAACCACTGCAGCAGACCCTTACTGCCTGTAGGAAGTTACATGAAATAAACTGCTGTGTGTTCATCCCCATTTGAAGGCAGCACTGCTTCTGTTCAGCCTCCTGAGTACCCCACTGTCTGCCCTGGATCAGTGACCTTGGCTGGCTGCAGTAACACACACCTGGCTGATCTGGGACCAGTACAGGTGATGCTGCCAAAAGGGACACAGACTCCACCCTAATGGAGCTCTCATGGTCCTTCCATAGCTTCTACCACTGCTGTATCAAAACCTTCAGTCCTCAACACATTTATCCTCATCATCAACCCCAGCACTACAGAGGATTCTGTAAGCAGCAGAGAGAAAAATAATGCTGTGCTAAACTAAAGATTTACAGTGAAACCAGAGGCTGAACTAACCCAGCACTCAAAGCAACTCCCACACCCTTCTCAACAATCTCTGTGCATCAAACTGCAGAAAGACACAGAACATGAACCTTCAGTCTGACCACACAGAAACATGGCTTGGAAGGTGGAACTGAGAGTCAGAGAAAAACTGGGCAAGATCTATCAAAGTACAAAGAGCCATGAGTAAAACCTCAACGGTTCAGTTTTCCAGAGGCTCCTGTGGCCACCCAGAGGCTCCTGTGGCCACCCAGAGGCTCCCATTACCCACAGCAGTTACTCACTTTCGTTCCAGCTGCATTCTTGTTTTCACCATCCATATAGGGTTCATCAGGGAATTTGTGATAAAGGCTGAAAAAACAGGACCAGAAATGCAGCTGAATCCAGAATTGTATTGCCATGAACCCTGCACCCTGTGCAGTGAGACACCTTCAAAAGCCACACAGGCAGCTTCCAATTTCATGTTAAAATTCAGGAGGCATCAACCCATGGATTCTTCCTTTTTGCACCTATTTTAACATGTGTGTCATGCTCCTAAAGGCTGTTGCAGACAAGATCCCCTCCTTACTGGCTGGTTTTGGAATTCCAGCTCAAAGGAAACCCGTGGGGACACAAATCTGAACTGGACTCGTGTTCCCCAGGGCTGTAGGTGGTGCCATTGAGCTGCTCATCAACAGAACCCACCCCTAATTAAGGGCTTACTTTGGGAATGATTATTTTTAGTGACCACTCTGGTGACTGGTGATTGAACTAGGGGAGCTCTTCTGCAGTATTTTTCCTACAAGAACAAACTATTTTTCCCAGCCTGGTAGGAAAAATACAACATCCTGAAACAATCTGGCAAAAGCAGTATCAGAAGTTTAATGGTGTTTACTAATATTTTTTCCTTGCATTAAGAGACTTGACCAGAGCATTGCAGTTGGAAAAAGCATCCTAAATTAGTAAACAACAATCCAGAAATGTTTCCCTGCTGAACAGAAAAACAGTTCCTCTGTAGACAAGGGCAGCTGGAGCTAGCAAACTCCTGTTTTTTGGCATATACCACCTCAGAATAAGTGCTCATTTTCAGCACCTGCCACACACTGGCCTCTGTTTTTGGAATTACAAACACTTACCTGCAGAACCTGCAGAACACACGTGCACAATGTTGCTGTTGGGCACAAACATGCTGTTGAACTGCTCTTTGGCTTTGGAGTAGCATGCAAAATAGACAGCTCTGTGGGGAAAAAAAGAAGAAAAGCAACGTAAACCAGACAATGTCAAACTTGACAATTATTGTTCTTTGCCCAGCCCCCTGAAAACCAGAACTCTCTGAAGAGGCCTCCACATGACTATTTCCATCTGCATGCACACAGGGGTTTTTGTTTTCCTTCCTCCCTTACACCACAGTGCCACAGTTTGTCTTGACACCCACAGGGCAGGAATATTTGCTATGGGAGGCAGCAGGGTGCTGCAGACAGCATGAGTGAGCTGCATGGAAAAGCAGAGTCCTGGATTCAGAGCCCTGTGCAGAGGTTACCTGCACAGAAAAGGATTCCCTGCTTCTGTGGGGGGACATCCCACTTACCAGGCAAGAGGCCAGAGGGGGAGTTTACCTCTCTTCAGGTTCCCTTCTGACTGGAAAACTGGTTCTAACTGGTTCAGTTTAGGCAGAGAACATCTGCCAATATCCAAACTGCTAATGAGTTTTATCATTTCCTAGACAGAGGGATCTTCAGCCCTGCCAAGAATGGGACAGTCACAGGGAGAGACCTCTGAGGTGCTGTAACACTTCCAAATGCAAGCAAATCTGGTGCTGCTGAAAGAGGGGCACACACCCCTTTTGGGGTTGTGTGGCAGCAATGAGACTCCTTCCCCCTCAGCTGCAGCTTTTCCTTTGAGAAGAATTTAGGCAGGCAAGGCCCAGAGAGCAACTCCTCTCCCCTGGCATGCAGCTCCCACTCACTGCTAGGCAGGCACTGCTATGTGTCCAAGGGAAGCAGGACATGAGAATAATGCCATTATTAACCTACACACTTTTCTGCTCTGCTTTCTCTTCCTTTTCAAGCACAGAGGTGGCTCTTGCAATGACTTGGAACTTAAGTATACTTGGCATTTAAGTGCCTTATTTACTCTGCACCTTCTGGTGTTCTAGAAGTGTAAACCAGATTTTTATCAGGATTTCTTGATGTGTACACTGAGCAAAATGCACACACAAATGTCAGTTTACAGAAGGGATAATTTCATGGCCTATAATTTTGAATCACAAATGCACTGTAACATTTGTGTTGGCACCTTAAACATGGCTTTTAGCAATAGTTTAACTATTTACCTTGATGGTGCAACTCCAACCAAGTTTGGACCCAGCCCTCTGAAGAGTGACCTTGGTCCTTCTTTTTCCAGAATTGACCTTAAAATAAAAAACAAACAGGGAGGGAGAAGATAGTATTTGGGTTAAAAGTTAGTTTCTTGTTCTGTTGGGCAGAGAGCCAAAAGAACTGCACAAAAGCACAGAGTATGACTTGTTAGATTTTAATCTACGCGATATACTTCAAAATAAGTGGAATTATACACTGAGTAAAAACCACTGTACCATAAAATTCAGTGCTCTACAGGCAAATGGGTGTCAAACGGCATGAGGTTATAGTTTCCATTCTTTGAAAGCTGTCAGGAATTGAATTGAAGTTTCATGGAGAACCCAGTGATAGCTGACTGATGAATAAAGAATATTTTTAGTCTTCTCTGTATCTAAGCAATTCAAAAGTTTGCTTCCCATACAGAGGCATGGAAAAAGAAATCCTTTTTCCTTTCACAATTACTTAGGGATATGCTTTTCCCCCCAAGAAAGCTGAATGTGGCAATCCCACTGCAAACAATGTGAGTGCACAGTCTGCCAGACAGCAGCTCTCTCTTAACTGAGCTCAGCCTGGGAAAGCCAGGCAAGACATTCTGAGTGGCTCCGGGCTCTGTGGGCAGCTCACTGCACCCACTGGAGCTGCCAGCCTTCCACAGTTTGCTCTCTGGGCCATTGCCACTGCTCAGAGTGCTCCCCACAGATTCCAACCCAACCTCATCAGACAGGAGACACATGAGCTTCTCCAACACTTCTGTTTTCTGCAGCAGAGCTGAACTTTCTGTATAAACTCCAGGGCTGAGTGTTTCCAAGGAGACAGATCCACCAACTACTTGTTCTTTGTCACTTAACAGTCACGACTGCAGCTTCCAGCTGGGCTAAGTCATCAGAATCTTAAATGGATTAGACAAAACCAGCCTGTCCTTCTGGAGTGCTTTCTATCAGCAGCAGGCTGAACCTGCCCTCTGGGTACCTGTTTTCTCTCTATTTACAGCAGTCAAGGCCTTTTATACTTAACACCTTTAACTCTTACAGAGCAATTTCACTGGCAGGGCTCTAATGGCTCCTTCCTTAGCCAGACACTTTTCCCAAACCATGAGGTCCAAGTCATGTCCAGTTGGACAGGACTGAGAAAGGGATGAAAGAGTAAAAGCAAGGGACTGAATTTCACTTCTTTCTTCAAACATTTGTATTTTCTCAGGTCATAATCAAGAGCATTATCTGCTCCTCGCAGATGCTGCCTGCAAGGGAATGACAGCAGAAATACTTTGCTCTCACTTCTCAAGCATCTAAAGTAATCAGGTTGAAAACTTGGCAATACACACAGATAAGCAATTCCTGAAGTGAAATGAAATCAAGATCCCAGTCACAAACTTAATGAGCTTAATAAATATATTAAAAGGCTGACCAATTTTAAGCCATTTCTTCTCTCCCTAAAAATAAAAAGACAACCCCAGAAAAAGATGGGCCCAGAGGATGAATTAAGATCTTTCTGCCTCAGAAGTTTTCACTTTCTTTAGTTACAACTGCCTGAAGTCCAGTGCTGCAAGGTGAAAAGATAGCAAAGGAAAGGGCATTAAAATCAAAGCAACTGGCACTGCCTTATGCATTCAGTCACGAATTGCTCTAGACTCACCTCTGAGTAGACAAAGAAATGTTTGGCAGGGGAGAGCAGGCTGTTTACAATACAGAAACTCAAGTCCCAGAATGACTCCAGCCAGAGAGCTCTGCAGAGAATTTGAATTAGCACTCCAGTGTTATATAACTGTGCAGCTTCTCCCCAGGCAGCCTGCCAGGCGTGCTGGCCTTACATAAAATCATTCAGCTTGCACTGCTGGTTGGTATTTTCCTTGGCACTCCTGCCACCTGATCTCAGCAGGCCCTCTGCATCACCCTGGGGTGCCCAAGCAGCCAAACAAACCAAATCCTTCTGCAGGAGGCCTGACCATAAATCCATGGTGCTTTGGTATTAAAATACAGTAGCTGAGATTGTCATGGATGCTGGTAGAACTTTGAGCAGCTGTTAGATAATTTCACATTTCCTCTTCTTTATGAGCACACAGCTGAAAGGGAGCAGCTAGAGCATCAAACACTGCAGTCTGAACCACTCCAGGCCTTTAAGAGAGACAGACAGGTACAGCCAGGACTGATGCATAGTAATGATCAGCAAAGACAACACCTGATAGCAGAGGGGAGCTCAGTAAGCCAGCGACAGCTGAGAAGATAAAAGCCCCCAGGACCCCCCAGGGCATTATATTTTAGTGAAGTGGAACTGGGATCAGTGTGTCAGGAATGGTGAATGAGAGGAGGAGCAGCACTCACTTGAGAACACTGAAGAGCCCAGGGGATACAGATGTTGGCCTGACCATCCCTTCCCCACTGATGGTCCCCAGCTGCACCTGGGGGTAGTAGACAGTCCTGAAGGCCAGTTTTGAAGATTGAAGCCTCGTCTTTATCACCTCTAAGGGACAGGTAAAGATGGCTCCAACTGTTCCTCCACACCTGCAAAGCACAATTCAAAGAGAAGACAGAATGTGACAAAGGTTGCTGCACAGATGTGCAAAGCACAGCACAGAAATGCAGCCTGAACGCTGCTCTCGTTATTCCACACTGGACAAGTCTTTGGGAATCAGGCAGCTTTGGCAGCAGGCAGGGCAGACTGCTCCCATGCCCTGGGGGAGGGACATGGGTGGGGATGAGACTGGTAAACACAACGGTGATACCAGCACCAACACAGAATCCCTGACTGACCTCGGGGTCATGGGACCATTGACGGGTCCCACGTCCTGCCACGACTTGGGAGTTCTGCCTGTAAAAACTTCCATGGCTTCCATGCTTCAGAGGCTGTTGTCCTAAACCAGACACAGCCTTGCGTGGATTTTTCTTATGGGAAGCAGGAAGCTGCCAGATGAGAACAAGCCACTGGGGATTAGGACACTACAGAATGAAAAAAATAATATAATTCTTCACCATTTCAGTACTTATGATTAAAGAACTGTCTTCAGAAGTAGCAAATATCAAAACTACACCAAGCTAGGCACTCTTAAAAACAAGGGATATCAACTTTTTCTAGGGGGGAAGGAGGGAAGGAAGCAGCAAGGATGAGAAGGAGGGCTGGCAAACAATAACAGGCTCCTAAGGAACAGACCTCCCATACTCAGAAAAGAGGGACAAAAATGAAATGACCCTATAACAGGCATATATTGATCTTAATACAATCAGACTGAGCCTCAAAAAAAAGCACATTGGGCCAAGAATATAAAGTGTATGAGTCCTAATTTTAATTTTTAGCAGTGATCTGGAAAGTGACTGGTCAAACTATTTCTCTCTCTGCTGCTGTTCCTCTTAGGTAATTGAATGTTCCTTCTGGCAAACTTCATGATTAAGCATAATGCTGAGGTTGGCTAAAAGGTAATATAGCTACATTTTATTACTCAAACAGACTGGGATTTAGGAAGGCTTAACTAAATATTTCTGGTTTCTTGCAAGGGAATTTACTACAGCTGAACTGACTAGGAAATATTTTCTTTGTTTGCACAAGTGTCAAAGCATGTGATTGCTTCAGAAACCTGTGTTTATGGTTTTCCTTAGAAAACACCAGGGGTCAACAACTTAAATCTCTTTGATGTTCATGTGAAACTGCAATTTTAGTAGTTTTCCATGAAAGGAAGATGGATTTTAAAAAATAATTGTACCCTTTTTCTTGTGTATAAAACACCACATTGCTTGCTAAAGAAGATTGCATGCACTAATTTGGGAACAGAGATCCACAGGACATTAATAAAGGCATTAGTGGGTATTTTCTAAAGCCCCTTCCAGACATAACTACCTTACTAGGAGAATCTTTTTTTAAACACAAGGGAAAGGGCAATAAAAGAATGGCAAAAGATGCAAGCTGCAGATACACACCAGCTCATGAATGCAGCTTATTTTGCCTGCTGAACTCGTGTATTTTATATGAACAGAAACATTCTCTGCCAAAGCCCCAAAGCCCCCACACGTGCATTAACAGCATGGCCACCCAGGCTGTGCAACCACAGAAATCCAGGTTCTCTTCCAGGCTCAAAGAACACCCAGACCTCATGGCCAGGGAACACAACTTCCTCACCACAGCTTTCAGGTTCTGCAAGATTCTGTCCAAGTACAAGCCCAAACTGTGCTTTTCAAATGCAAATGCACCCACCAGAAGAAACTGCTTTTGTGGGGACTGGCAATATGATTTAACAGCATTGTTCAGTTCCTGTGCCTTGCTGAAAGGGATGGAAACCTGAACTAGGGACAATCCACACGTCCACAATGACAGACACTGGAAGAAAAGCTTTGCCTTCATCCCTTTGAAAGCTTTTGGGTGTTGACTGAAGTCACTGAGCTGAGCACACAGCAGCTGGAATTGTGTCACTTGGCTCTGAAACACCAGGGCTCACAGACCTTATCAGGCCTCTGATTATTTTGTGTACTGAAGCAGGGCTTGGAGCTGAGCCCTCTGTGGGTCCACACAGCTCAGGAGGAAATGGCTTCAGCTCATCCTTCTCTCTTTTCTCAGATGCCTCTCACATTGCTCACACTTCTCTGAAATGACATTTCAAGGGGAAGAGACCCATCATGAAGGTGATTGGATTGCCTTAATTCCCAATTCCTTTATCTACCAATGCTCCACCACTGTGCTTTCAGTCCTCAATCCCCATTTATTCCACATTAAAGCAATACTTTGACAGTAACAATTCATAAATTCAGAGCATTGAAACTTTATTTTCTGTTTCTGAACTACCAGCTGCTCAGTATAGTGACTCCTTGCCCCACAATTTTTTAGCCTCTCAGGCATATTCTCTCCCACATCAGCTGTCTTCTTGCCTTCCTTCCAAGCCCACTCCTTGCCTTTCAGCCTTTCAGTCTGATAATCCAGTTAATCTATGCAGCCTTTAATATTTAAGTACTTCTGCTAATGCATAGGTAATCCTCTGATACCCAGCATGACGAGTCAGTATCTGCAACACCAGTTTTAACAGCTCCGTTTGTCAGTGGAACATTTAAGGAAAAAGTTATCTAACAGCAATTCTCAGAGTGTCAACAGGGTGCACACATTATGTCCCCAGTATACACACACTGCAGATAGCTCAAGTAAGGACTTTGATGTACTGGGCAGCTTTTTCAGATGAGATGATTTTCCTCCACATCGGAATTCCACACATCATCCCCTGGGAAGATGCCTGGAAAACAGCACACAAGAGAAACACTTTGTATTCCTAGGGTGTCCCAAAAGTCTTCATGTGGGAAAAAAGGAGAAACAACCTCAGCTACATAAGCAGCCATAGACCCTGACACATTCAGGGATATGAAGCAGGATACATTTGATTCAGGAAAATCGTGAGCTGCAATCAAGGCAAACCTCCAAGCCTTCATACTGTGAGTCAGGGTTTTCTGCTGCATCAGTGCAGAACAGTTCCAGAGATGTTAAAGCAGCCTTCACTGCACAAGCCTCTTGCAAAAATCCTGAAACAGTGTCTAAATCTGTCCTTAGTGAACAGCATAGAAACCCCTGGAAACAAAACACCATGGCAGAGTGTTTTCAACAGGTCAGACATGGTGATACACAATGTACTCTCTATTAACAGCTGAAGAAAAATCATTTACTTCCATAAAGAGAACGTGGTTTAAAAAGCATGCAGAGGATGCACTACCAGAATCCAATTCCCATTTTTCTCTTGCTGCCAGGTTTCTGTCTGTACAGAGTCCACCCCCAAAGCATCAATGAGCTGCATTTGAAACAAACTCTCAGCATCCACTAGCACAGTTGTTAGGGATGCCAAGAATCTTAATTAAGACTTACTTCATCAGTCCTAGACTTAATCACTGAGCAGTATTCTTAATACAAATATCAAGCCAATGCTGAATGGTAAAGGAAGTCCTGCAGAACAAAGTCCTTCCAGCAGAGGACTTTGGAAGGATCACTGACTTCAGCAAGACCACAAAGATGATGGAGCTGCCTGGTTACAGCAACCACAGCTCATAACCAGCCTGACACATTTTGCTGTGTACTTGAAATGATATTGATTTTCTAAAACATGCCACACGCTCTAGCATGACATGCACAGCAGAAACAGCAAAGCAGGTTCCACCTTTGATATTGCATTCCTGCATTGTCCAGACTGTGAACAAAACAAGCTTCTGCATTCTCAGATGCCAAAGGAAACAGAATCAGAACAATACAGACTGTTCCTAATGCTTTAATGTTATTAACCATGCATTCAATTTCCACCTAATCACGTTATCAGGTGTAGCTATTCCTGAAGCATTTCCTGTGCTCCTTCCTGCCTCACTGTTAGAGGTAGGGAATGCACAGGACCTGAACCAGGAGCAGGGTGGGACACTCAATCCCAGCACAACTCCCAGTCCTGGAGCAGGCACATCTTCAGGTGAGCACTGCTTCTCTCCACTTCACAGGTGGAAACATTTCCCAAGCTGTTTGTCAGCATCAGCTTAACATTGACATTACTTAACACTGCCACTTCTTAGGAAATCTCTGCAGCAACCAGCATTCCTCCAGCTGGGAAGGCAACATGGAGTAACCCCTGCTGCAGCAGCTTTTCCCAAACAAAAACAAGCAACAACTGCACTGACTTCAGCAGGGAAACAGGAGCCCTGAGTTGTAAACACAGCCGTGTCTGTTGTGCAACTGGGGCATCATTGCCTCTGCTGCTCCTGAAACCCCCCCAGAGCACCTCGAGGCCTCTTTGGCTTGCTGCTGCTACTGGAAGCCTGAAAAGGAACGAAGAGAAACTAAAGGGCCAACGAGCCTGTCTGCCTGAATAAGCTGGTTAATAGGAAACCATCTATTTCAACAGCTGGAGAGCACTCTGCAATGTTCAAGTGCATTTCATCACTCCCAGCCTCTGGAGTGCTGAACATTCTATTCTGGCCCCTCAGATTATCTCAGGCTGGCCTGCCTGCTTGGTGCAAACACAAAGATATGAATTACTCTTTAATCTGACACCACAGCCCATCCCCACCTTTCCAGAAAACCATCATAACACCAATAAAGCCTCTATCAAAATTATTTCAAGTGCATGGGTTCCTTTTACTGTCTCTGCAAAAAGCACTGAGGAGTTTAAAATTCTCATTTATTTATAGTCTGAGGAGTTACATGAGGACAGCAGGAGCTCTGGATGGGTGCTGTTACTATCCAAACAAATTCCACGTGTACACTCAGCTCCAGTTCCTGTCCCAGGCTCCAGGTACTGCTCTGATGCAAGTGGGGGAGGCAGAGGGGACAGAGGACTCAGGGCATTCACACCAGCAGAAGGGCAGTGTTGCTGAAAGACTTAAGATTTGTTTGGTTTCATATTATATTAAATAAACCTATTGCTCCAGGGACATGTCAGAGGAAACAGAAGTATCCTGTTAAGCAACAGAAAAACCAATGGTCTACTATCAGACAGAGTTAAACTAACAACAGGTCTCATGCTGGTTTCCTAACTACTGTCAGCTGACAAGCACTAAGGAATATTCTATTACTGAGATAATTTAAGCTGTTAAAAAACTGAAATAAAGTATTTCTGACAAGGCCAAAAGTGCACCTAATCCGCACAACAGATGATTAAAACCTAATTTACACCATACAATTATCTTCCTAGACAACTATTAAAATAACTGTAATAAGTTAATTTTCCAAGGCTTTCTGGTTGGTGGTTTATAGGTTGGGGCCGTTACTTTTAGCTTTTAACACAACAAACCCAACAGCTTACAAGTCCTTAAAGCAAGAACCAGGCAGAAGCGGCCTGCTGTGCTGGATCATGTGGCTACAAGTACCAGGACCCTCTCGAGCCCTGTTCCCCCATCCTCGACCCCCTCCCCATCCCCATCCCTTCTTGAGCCCTGTTCCCCC
>WBNO01017244.1:0-13373 GCA_013400575.1 Peucedramus taeniatus
GAAGGGAAGGGAAGGGAAGGGCAAACTTTTGCTTTCCCACTGGATTTAATGATGTTTGTATAACAACGATAATGACTAAACACGTGATTCTCAAATGTCCTCATCTTAAATTTATCTGTACTTTTTACATCAGTTTCCATTTCAGCTAGATCCTTTATTTAGCTTTATAAGTCTTGCTGAATGGCATATGGAAACTACATAATTTGAAGCTGAACCTTTTTCTCCTTTCCTTTCTATTATTTCTTTAGGAAAAAGGAAATCTCTTATATAGTCATGTTGTCAAAAAACTTTGATACATACTTCTACAGTATTCATGTAGAAAAAATGATCCACTTCACACACTGGTCTTCCCAAGTCTGTAATAGAGCAGATGTGCCCAAGAAAACTATCAAAGTCTCTTTGAGAAAGAGAATATTATTATAATTATTATGGCATTGAACATCTGGAAAAAAACCACAAACAAATAAAAAATAGCATGAGGAAAGACTTTTACACTGTAAGTTGTATGTATAAAGGAAACTGATTAAAAATAGTTCTTTGCAGTTGTATTCTTTTGCTGTTCCTATTCATTACTCTGTGTAACTTCTAAATGACAGACTGCACCTGGACTAAATTATGTTTCCCATGTTTAAAACTATATTTTCATATTTTTTCCTTTTTTTTCTACAAATCGTTATTAATGTCATAGTGGTTTTGTTTCATAAAAATAAATAATATTTTGTATAAGATTTAGGAATGTCTGGGGTCTAAACAAAGTTTGAGATGCTCTAATTTTCAAATAATTATTTTAGGTGGAAATTCTTATAAAGATGTAAATTATATCAAATAGATCTTTGTTGCTCACTTATACACAGAGATGTGGCAAACAAAAACTGCCTTGTTTCTTGTGATTTTGTTAGCAAAGCAAATCATTGCAGTTTTGAAAATTCTTAAGACATACATAGCTAAAGTTATATATGGAGATGAAGGGGAAAGATCAGTGTCAAAGAAGAAATGTTTGACCTCATCTTCTTAGATTGCTATGCTAATCTCAGAAAAGGAAATAACAAATGCATTCTCTCTAGCCCTTTCAAAATTCATAGCTCCTTTCAGCTCAACAAAGAAGGCTTTATCAGTGTTTTGCCACATATTTTGTTTTCCTTGAATCTATATATTGCATTAAATTTCTGAGCTCACTTTTTAAAAAAAAATTAAGATTAAAATAAAATTCTTTTTCATGAGGGATATTGGGACACAGCAGGTAGCCACTGCCCATATTTAGATACCCTTTATAAACAGCATTTGATTTCCTTTTCATTTCTATGTGTTTTACTCTTTAAACATACCTTTCTTTCTCAGGTTGCCATGTCAAAAGGAACTGAGAAATATCTACTTCAGGTTGAGTCAGCTCTCTTTAACTCTGCTCCTGCAGTAACTTTCCAAACACATAAAAAATCTTCACATTGTCAATGCTATGCTCCTATTTGTGTTCTTACTTTCCAGTGTAGCACCTACCACACATTGTTTTCTTGCTGATGGAGGTCTGCAGGATACAGATAGTGAAATGATTTCAGGAAACTCACAGGTTTCTGTATTTTTGGAGTTCATGGGATGATTAAAATAACCATGGACTGAGAGTACATATGCCATACTTAAAAGTGACAGAGAAACCTTAAAGAAGCCAGACTAAATTTTTTTTCCCAATTAAATTCCACTGCATTGAGAAAATCTCTGTAAACAGGGGCTCCAGATTTTAATTACCACTCTTCTTTTATGCAGGACACTAATAATTCAGTTTTAGCTTTCCTCATTGACCCCAGTAATGTATGTAATGGTTGCCCTTGTATACCAGGACTGATGTTCTCTGAGCTGCCTGGTGCAACATAAGTGAACCTTAAAGAACTTCCTCCTAGGTATTTTTATTTTTTTTTTATTTTATCAACAGCAGAACATTCAATTTTACAGTCCTAAATCCTTTTTACAATTCAGAGTGAAATAAAACCTTTTCACTTGCACTTTTTCTCCTGCTGAGCATAACTGATCTGGAATTGTGCTGAGAAAAGTGACATCAGATCAGAGGCTGTTATTCACTTTCTTGAGTTTCATCTCCTTCTTTTAATAGTATGAAAGAAAAATAAATCCTTTTCAAAGACATAAGTAGTTACATGAGTGCACATAATTTTAATTTTGAGGGATTTACAAAGAATCAGATTCACAGATAGAAAAATACATCCATAAGTTCACAAAAGTACAGCATGCTGCTCAGACTACAACAGAGAAAGAAAAGATGTTATTTCCTAAGCGAGAAGAGTACAGGAGTACCAAACTCTTAAAGTCTTTGTCCGCTGTAAAACTGCATAGCTGTACTGAAATCAAACACACTAGAAATCATCAGTTTATGTATCTACAGAATATGGATGATGTGAACTTTGCAAAAAAAAAATATCTTCAAAAGCTTGTTTTCTAAATTGTTTGCTACCCCATAACTGAACAGACAGTGTCAGAA
Source organism: Peucedramus taeniatus (assembly GCA_013400575.1). Lineage (NCBI taxonomy): Eukaryota > Metazoa > Chordata > Aves > Passeriformes > Fringillidae > Peucedramus > Peucedramus taeniatus. The sequence continues at coordinate 2,486 of WBNO01017244.1, forward strand.
GTATTCTTCAGAAAAAAAATCCCAACCCACTGGCACTTTTAGGTATGCAGACGGCCTGAATTTGTATAGAAAACCTGCAGAAAATGGTTTCTCTGTTACTAAGATAAATTAACTTCATATGTACGAGGAGAGGATAGGGTAAGAGTTGTTCACTTCCTAAATATTTGACACTCAAGTCTACTCTTACCCACTTAGCAATTTAGTAACATTGCTGAAGAATATTTCAGCTGTTAGTCTTTTTTCCTTACCATTTTATGCAATTTATCTCTTGTTTTGGGAATAAAATCTGAAATATCACAGATGTAAAATTCATTTAGGACTAAGAAGGAACAGAAACAAACAAGAACATAATTATAATATTTAAGAAGTTCAAAATAAACACAAAATACTCTGCTAACTTTTAGAGTCACAAAGAGGTTGAAGCTCCATTTCACATTGCCAGCTGGAGGCTACATTTCCTGGAAGAAATTAAACACCAGGTATAGATTCCATCCCAAATAGCCTGTCTCTTGCTGATAGTTTTATCATGACAGTAATTAATTTAAAAGCAATGAGAACTACTCATGTGTGTGAAATTTTCCAGGACTAGATATTCATTGACATCACAGCTGGTAGAAAATGAAACAAGGAAAAATTCACTAAAGTGTTTGCAATAATGATGTCCTTTCCTTCTTCCTTCAGCTGTCTCTAATGGAAATTAGTATTTTCTTTTCTTAGTTGATGAACTATCTTTAGTCTTTTTGAAAAACATTCTAATGATTAGATAGCAGATGCAACACAGTCTGACAACAAAGTTGTAAAACCAGTGCTTCCTCTCAAAAATGCCTGCTTAGATATACAAAATACGAAGTTGAGATAAAAGATTTAACAGTTTTGAAAACCTGCCAGATCTTTCACTGAATAAGGTTAGAAGACATATCTTCTCACTAAAGAAACAGAAAACAAATTAAGACCCAGTTGAAAACTTTTAACATGCTGTGAATCTTCTGGAGCATTCACAGTATGATTCACAGCTTTGGATTATGTCTTCCACTAGCCTTATTAACAATTATTATTTTATGTTCTCATTTCTAAGCTTATGTGGGGTTAGCTTCTGATATCCATATGCAAATCAGTCTGATTATTCTATGATACAGAAAATATCTTTAGAATAAATATTACTACTAAAATATCTTATGTATAGATTAGACATAAGATTTCTAGCGATACATTTAAAATATATGCATACGCAAATCAGAGTATCATAGAAAGGTTTGGATTGGAAGGGACCCTAAGACTGTCCAATTCCAACCCACCTGCCATAGGGAAGGGTGCCACCTGTTAGATCAGGTTGCTAATGGCCACATCCAGTCTCAATCTGGTTTTAAACACTTCCAGGGATGAGGAGTTCACAATCTTTCTGGACGATCTCTTTCAGGGCCTAACTACTAAGTGTGAAAAAAGCCAGCCTCCCTCTTTTTTATAAGCCCCCTTCAAGTACTGGAAGATCGCAATGAGGTCTCCTCAAAGCCTTCTATTTTCCAACCCTCTCAGCTTGTTTTCTTAGGAGAGGCACTCCAGCCCCTTCATCATCTTCAAGAATGGCCTTCCTCTGGACTCACTCCAACAGGTTTCTGTCTTTCTTGTTGACTAATTATCTCAGGTCTAAAGCGAAGTAAACAAGGCTGAGGGAGAAGAATGCATCCATAGGGAAAGCCAAACCCAGCAGCTGTCCTGAAAATCAGCTCTGCTTGGCTTCTGTTGGGAGAGATCATACCCACAGGCTCATTTGCCAAGGCCAGGTTTGCACACACTTCCCCAAAACTGAGGAGAAGGAGGAGAGTTTTGGGGGATGATGGTGAAACCAGAGGGGGTGAACACCCAGCATTGGAGGCTACAAGTCAGGAAAATGACACAGCCTGCAGAGAGCCCTCCCTTACAAAAACTGGCTCAGTTATAAAACTAGGCCCCTCTGCCGAGAAGGTCATTCCCACAGGACATTCACATGACAGGCATCTGTCATGTCTTAGGAGTTATAAACCATTAAAGACCTCCAAAGCACCCCTCAGACTGCTTTCTTAGGCCTTCCACCAGAGGACTGCATGTGATCCACAGGGGTTGCAATAGATCCAGACTCTTCCCCCATCCCTGCACAGGAGGTGCTTGGGCATTCCCACGTGTATCTGATCATTTACTGACCCACTGAACTCTGTTTCATGGGACCCTCCCCACCCTTCACCACTGAGAGGACCACAAGAAAACCAACGGGATGCAGCTGGATCCACAGGAGTGGTGAATATCTTTCTACTTCACCTCTCTATATCACTTTCTTTCTCTCTGCTTCCCTTCCTATTTCTTTCTCTCTTTCTTTACCTAAAATCTGCACTGTTGACCAGCATATGGTCTTATTTGCACCTTAAATCAGGTAGAGGTATCTCTCTAATTACTGGATCTTAACATAAGGCTGCCTTGAACTTGGGCTCTACAAATTAGAAGTACCATGTGAATTTCAGTACAGATTTTGCTTGCTGCTTTTACTTCACTGAATTGAATGAAGGAAATGGAAAAATATCTTTCTGTGGTTACTGGTTATGGCTTTCCTATCTTGCTTGTTGTTCAAGAGGTCTCCTTCACTATATTTTATCCCAGTTGTCCATTTACCTAGGCCTTATTAAAGACAGGGGTTTGATTTTCTTTCTCTTTTCTTTCTCTGTGAAGTAGAGTCTTAATAAAGAAAAGGACTAAGTCCTCATTTTTGTGACCACTACTGAATTCCTCAAAACCTAGTAAATTGGAGTAAGACAGGGTATTATAAGCCCTCACATTTTATCAACCTGATAAACTGCAAACCAAAATACTATGGATATTTGCTTTGAACTTTGTTGAGCTGATTTTGCTTCAAAATTATCAATTTAGTCAAGCTAGTTGCTAGCTTGAGTAATACAAATATTTATAAACTAAATTAAAATAGGTCTTCCTATATCAATTTCTTGTATATTTGCACACACACATTGACTGCTATATTGGCCTTGGTACTAAACTTTCTTTACATGAATGATAGACACAAATGTAGGAAGAGCTGCCACATCAGCAACTCAAGGGCAAAAATGTTTTTTTTTATAAACTGGTGAATTGCATTTTAGCTTCCACAGTCACCATCTATATTTAATGAACTGATTAATTGTGAGTGCATTGTAAAATTCTGTGTTCAGACCATTGACCTACATGACTCTAACAATTGAAAACTTTGGAAATTATAATTGAAAGGTTCAGATGCTCTGTATTGCCTGTATTAAGCATTTCAGATAAGATGATTTCATATTAATTATATGATCTAAACTCAGGTGAGTTTTTTTAACATTAAATTTTAGAGAAGAGAGATTTTTTTACCTTGAAACTCAAGGTGGATTTCTAGTTCCTAAGATTTAAACAGAGAAAGGTATTTGTAACATAAAAAAAAAAAAAAAAAAAAAAAAGCTTTGTATTTTGTTTCTGTCATTAAAGAATAACATGCATCGACAGGAAACTATAGAACCAAACTTGCAGTAGGCAGTTGTTTCAAACCAGAACACTACCTGCAGAAGAAATTTTCTCTTTGGTTTTCAGGCAAGTGGAAATAAAATTTTCATAAATCACCATCAGATCACTACCAGAATAAAAGTTATAGTGTTCACCCATTACCATTTCTCAGAATATGGAAAAAGTGCAAAGTGGAGCTAAATATGCTGAATTTTTTTCATACTTAAGCATATAAACTTTAAAACTATTAGGTATCAAGTTCTGAGGAAATGCAGCAGACTGCTAGCACAGGCTAATAACCAAGAATCTTTACATTGCCTCCTTAGACCACCAGACTGTTTCCAAAACCAGTTTGCAGCTCATGACTGCAAATGTGTGCAGGGGAATTTTTTACTGATTTCTGAATGAGTCAAAAGCAAATTATGATTGGTGATTTTCCCCTGCCTCTCATTGTTTTGAGTATTTGTTGGTTTTTATACTCTCTCTTCTCACTTTTTTATCCCTTTGTTAAACTCTTTTATAATCATTATACATTTTTGGCTCACATTCCCTTACAATGTTTCCATAAATATGTCTCTAAACCATATATTTTATTCTGTTGTTGAAGCATGAAATCACAGCACTGAAACCAATTAAGTTATTCTAGATGTATGCTGATATATCTGTTTTCAGTCTTGTTTTCCTTAAACCACCATCACAGTAAGAAACATCTATTTTAGGAAATCCTTTAGAATGGCAAAATGTATCATTAATAGAAATGGAGTGAGCTCTTTTCCCAAAAGAGGTACTTGTGAGATCAAACACACCCTAGTAAGGCAGTGTTAAGAAACTGCATTGCGGCTGTCTCTGTCAGTCTGTTATCTACATAAGAAATGACTTTACTTACTTCAGCCAACAATTCAGAACTTGTTATGAAGAGGGGTTCGGTGCTTTTTTTAGATCATGTTTTGAAAAAAGAAAGACTAAAGAATCCTCTCATTTCTTAGTGATTTGGATTTTAAATGAAAACAGCCAAATGTGTCAACTTAATTCTGTAATCTTTAAACTACTGTAGACAACAGATGGTAGATGGAACATGAATGGGAAAAATTTGATTACATTGTAAATCCTTTCAAGTTTGTAAATTTTTAAAATTAGTTATTAGGACAAATATTTCTGGGCACAGCTTCATGTATTAATCATCATCAAGCCCTGATATTTTGATCCCCAGGCTTCAAAGATCTACAACAAAATCTGGTCAAAAATCAGTTTGTTTTTTTTTTTTAACAGTCTTGAAGAGACCTATTGCTGTTTTTTTTTTTTTTTTTTTTTTAACAATCTTGAAGAGACCTATTGCTGTTAAGTGGCTCGCAAAGTATTTTCCATTTATATAGAATAGTTTACCTTCCTTCTTGTTTATTCATATAAGGCTTCTTTTCACTGCACATTATGAATAAGGGCAAATTAATAACACTGAAATGTAATACAAAATAATTCAGTGTGTCTGCAGTCAAAAGGGAGGAGATGTTTTTGAAAATACATGAAAAAAAGAATATGATATTGTTTGATGAGAGGGTTTTCATTGCCTGTTTTTTTTTTTTTTCAGTTTATTTAGCATATCCTTATGAGAAACAGGGAAACTATTTAAAAAATTATATCAGGAAAGATAAGAGATTTAAATCTGATTTTAGACGCTAATGATCTCAGTCCTATCTAGCTCATAATGGTAATAGGGCTCTTTTTCTAACAAATTGAGGTGAAACAATAAATTCATGTCGTGTGGAGAATACAGATAACATTATTTACATGATAAAATCATACTAAGGAAATGTCTGTATTTACATTATGTAACTTGTATAAGGTTAATGAAACAAATTTTTAAAACAGTGTATTAAACACCATAGCATTTCTGCACTACTTGCTTTTTACATAATTTTCAGTTACACATACATCTATCTTAAGATGTTCCCTCTGTTGATGAAAATTTATTCTAGCACTATGACTGAAAAGAACTACCACAACTGTGGGATGTTATTTAATGTTGGCAAAGGAAAAACTGACAGCTTGGGCAAAAATGCAAATGGCTGAGAAGTTTGCGATAGAAATGATTGTAAACAGATGGTTTGGAGTGAGCTGAAGTATTGTTGACTTTCTATTTTGGGATAATGGAAGAGCTCCTATTTAAGAATATTTTTAAATGGAAAGAAGCAAAAAAACCTAACTTTAAAAAGTCTTCACTATGCAGGATCAAGGAAGCTGAATGAACCTTTTCATAATTCTTACTTGAAATGTGTGGCTAAGATCCTGCAGCTGGCCATGAAAGGCTGAGTGCATCTGCACAAAGCACTGCTGGGTTCCATAGAGACCAGGAGAAAAGGTACCATGCTCCTGGAAGAGAACAATAACATTCACCTCATCATCTCTACTACTGCCCTTAAACACATTACCTTCAAGTGTTTTCACTTGAACTTGCTTGGACTTTTTTTGTATTTCTAGCAAATTCTCAAAAATTTATTTTGCATAAGCATTCACACACTTTCTAAAAATTCCTTTCAGTAAAACCAGATTTTACAGAGCATGATACATATCCAAAAAGTTTCTATTTAAGATTATAATATTTAGTTTAAATTGCATACAATAGAATATTGCTATGGTGATGTTCCAATTTTGTGTAATTTTGTAGAAAATTGCTTAACATGCATATACAGTCCATTCCACACAAATTATAATCAATTCAGCAACCCATTTCTTTCAGGAGCTTGAATATACAGACCAATCTGAAACATAATAGCCTTTCATTACTATACTGTAATGTAGTGAGGTTTCATAGAATTAGGAAGATTTCTTTGTGGTTTTCCCCTCTGTGTCATAGACTTGTAAATAAAATCTAGGGAAATAGAATGTTAACTGGTGATGGCTGTCTAAAATATAAGCTAATAAAAATAATGCAACTTATCCTTAACTATAAAAAGATAGAGAAGAAAAAAAATCAACATGTGATTATACATAGGCCAACAATAAGTTTAATCAAAATGTAGCTACACAGCTGAATACATCTAAATTGCATTAAATTACTTTTGGTTTACTTAAGGGGTAATTAGAACACTTCTGTTCTAAAGAAAATCAGTTTACGAAAACCCTAAGTGCTATCTAGATCTATATTAAATATCAAAGCTTAATAAGAGAGTTAGGTTCACCTCATGGGCATTTTGATGTGACATTAATGTATGATATGAAATTATTATATTTTTTTCTCTTTTTACAGGACTTCTCAAGACTTGTTGAAAACTTTGAATAGTTATTGCTTATTTCTGGCCTGATTAAGTGGAGAGAATATCAGGAGAAATTCAAATAATGATATTTTAGTAATTTTTTTGAAATTGTATTCTAGCACTTTTTAGGAGGACTTAACTCACTAATGTCATAATGGAAAACATATTTCCATGAAATGAGACTGATATTTTTTGTATTGCAAACATATTCACCTGAATATCCACTGAATGTCTAAATTAGAGTAGTACAGGAAGAAAAATTGTAGTAAGGGTAGTAGAAAAATGTAAACTGCAATCCCACAAACTATCAATTCCCTTTCAAAGCTATCACAAGGACTGGAGTAGAAAAAATAGCACAGACAGTGTAGGAATTTAAGAACCTATTGGTTTCACAGCTTCTTGATATCTAGGTTTTTGGATTTGGTATCCTGATCATTCTTTTTTATTAAATACATTTATGAAATGTTTTATGAATATTAGTATTAAAAAACAATTCAAACATGGTCTTCATTTTCATTTTTCCCCCTTATTATTCACTAGGAAATAATAAAATCAATGAAACTAAATAATAAAAGCAATGAAAATCACTAAAATATGAAATTACAAACTTTGCTTAAAATTTTTTCTAGTCTAGAATGGCAAGTCTGGGAAGTTCATTGCAAGGGATGTGGTCAGAAGAACTTAGCAGATTTTGAGAGAAACTATTCTAAACTCCACCCAAGGAAAAATGATACAATCATGTTCATTTTTTAAGCATAACTTCATATAGAAAATAATTTGAATAATTATTTCCATTATAATATTATTTCTCTGAAGTTTTTTATTATTAAAACTTTTAGTCCTCTGCATATACACTGAAATGGCATAAGGAATCATTAAAAATATTTTCTGTTCAGTCTTTTCAGTGAAGGGAAAGATGACAATAGAAAATAAATATGACAATAGAAAATAAAATTTCAGGGTACCAGACATCAGCAGGTCACAATACAAAAAAGGTTGTAAGCTTATGCTTTGTTTAGATTCTTCAGCAAATTATATGACATTGCTAGACTGGTATGTGTTTCTCAATTAGAGATGCAAAGCAGCAGACTCCATGGAATCAGCCATTTTGTTTAACAGAAAATATTGGAGCTTAGATTTTCCATCTACAAACAACCATTTCATACTCACTGTTACAACAGTTACCTCTTTGGAATTCTAAGGTACACTGTAATATCTAAAACCCAGGAATTTGTGAGTCACAATAAAAAGAGCACCTAGGAAAGCATAAAATTCAGAGAAATGTTCTCAATATTTTTAATTTTTCTTTCCTATTTTTGTTAGTGTATTAAGCATATTTTTCTGAAAGTATTATTTCTCTTTCAAGTTAATCTTCATGCATGCCTTGTTTCCCCTTAAGGTACAAATCTTTATACAAAAGTTATAATCTTTTTACAAAAGTTTAAAATTTTTTTGTAATATCATAAATGGTTGCTATGGGAATGTTGTATGTTGTATGTTTGTAGCCACAAAAGATAAAGTATTATGAGCCAAGACAGTCTCTTAGAATGATGGTCACTTCATTAATTTAATGGCTGTTTATCTATTTTTCATGTATTAATATATGTTTTCTCATTTCCTACTATTTTCTTGTGTGTTTTGTTGTGTTAATTATCCACTTGCTCTTAAGGAATTTGGATGGGTTTTGGTGGGATTTTAGTTCCTCTACCTTAGAAAATGAACCTACAAAATAATTTTTCACTACAGCTAGCAAAACATCCTAAAATAAATGGCTAGGATATGTATATGGGCAGATGGTCAGACAATAAATGTCGTCATCCTTCTTTTAATATGGCAAGTTAGAAATTGGCTCTAAAAACAGTAAAGCCAAAAAAATCTTGGTATTAAAATATGAAAAAAAGATTGGGTTTTTCTGATCAAGGTCTGTATCAGAAGAGGACCCTTATTACCCAAGGCAGAAACTCTACCGGTATATAAACATATGGAGTCTTTGGAAAGATGTAATGGGGGAAGTAAGGAGAAAGTGGCAAAAGCTGATAAAAGGAAATTGTTTTGAGAGCTGAAATCTATACTTGAATGTTATATGTTGGCATTTAAAACTGTAGCTGTGAAATGTAAATCATGCTTTCTTCTTCCTTTAAAACTATTCATTTTCTCAGGTACAGAATATTCAGGGAAAGGAGCCTGAGTCTCCATTTCACTTAATCCTCTCTATACTGGAACCAAATCCCCATCTGGAGGATGAAAGCAACCATTATAGTAATTAGCTACTTTGCTATCTCATTTATTTTATCTTTAGGAACTTTTTTTTTTAAGGAACAGTAATGGATTCTCTCTTGTAGTAATGACTATGGTATGAATCTGTGAGGGTGACCATGGAGAATTTATGCCTGCAGTGATCCATGTGTTTTTCAGTATCTTAAATGGATTCTGAAGGATTACACAGACAACTTCAAGAAATTTCCAGAAAAAAAAAGGTAAAATTTATCTTCAAAATTATCAAGATATAATAATTGCATGTCCTGGTACAGACACGCTCTCTCAGCACCTGGGCTGACAATGGGCTCTGAGTAACCAGAGAATATGATTCCAGAGCAGCTCAGCAGTGCTAGGAGCTGAATGTAGACACTTAGGAACAAAAAAAATGGGAGGTGTCAGATCAGGTTGAAAAAAGATTTCTAATAATATTTTTCTTTTTTTTAAATCTCTGAAGATCTTTTTCTAATTTAATTTGAAAATTGTATGCCTTCTAAGCATGTCTAGACACTTATACTTCAAAATTTTTGCGAAGTAAGAATGTCTGACATTTTTGAATGACGGTTTTAACTGTTAAATAATATGTTGATAAGTAAGTGCATCATGTTATGTAAAACATTTGTGTTTCATGATTCATATTATGTAGAAGAACTACATACAAATCAGAATACATTTGCATCTGAAGTTTTTCCAGTCCTACTAAGTAGGAAGAAATGAGCACAATAGAAAAGTAAGGCAAAGAAATCAGGGTTTCAAACACTAAAAATAAAATCTTCTGATATGAATAGCTTTATTAGTTGCTACATCTTCTAGTGAATTGAAAAATTAGCCAGAGTTATTAACATAAATTTTGGGGGCATTGAATTAGACTTTTCTAAAAGATTTGGGCCCATGTCACATAGGAAAAAATTAATGAAAGCACTATCACCTGTATTATTCAAGTTATGGGTATGACTGTTTATGGTTTTATAGTCTCTGAATCTACAATAAATAAAAAGACATTTTAGAATAACTTGCAGTGATGATTGTTGTTCTGATATTACCTTACACAACCCTAATAAGAAAGGAGATCTATGCGCACACAACAACATAAATGTCTATAACCACTCTGTTCTGACAGCTTGGGTATGTAAAATCCAACTGATTCTATATCAGAGGAAAAAAACATTTCCTCTTTTCCTATATTGGATAACCCTTACATTTTACACCTTGACAGAGACAACCCAAAATACTGATTTTCTCTCTCAACTACTTTTTCAAATGAAAAGTAGGCTGGGGAAAAATATGCAAACAGCCACCACCTCAGTGGGGAAGGGGAGATCACTGTCAATCCATTGTAGTTTACAGGTGTAGAGAAAATATTTACAGGAAGTAATTTTGTCTTTACCAAGATAATTTTGTAAATCAGATCTCACCCGTGGATAGCTGAAAGCAATGGGATGTCTTTTTGCAGATGACTGAGCATTAGCAGGAGATTGTCATAAAAGCAAACCTTTAAAGTATTGCTTCTTATAAGGCAAACTTGGGAAATGTCAGGTCTAAGTTTGCCAATGTGTTGATAGCCATGACCTAACTTACTGTGGACTGCACTCACTGCTGGTGTGGTGCCTTTCTCTGGCCATGTCACAGTCTGGACACAGGCTTCTTGACACAAGCAGGAATCTAAGCTCATCAAATGAAAAACAATTACTGCAGAATCTGATTTATACAATTATGTTGGTTTCAGTGTCAAAATAACCTTCTTTAATGAACTTATTTCTCAACAGCCCAACTCAATATAATCTTTGCAAAAACATGACAGTTTACTTGTCATATCTAACTCATAGGTTTTCTGAAATAAATGGTTATTTCCATATAATTAAGTTGAATATGATTTTTATTTT
>WBNO01017245.1:0-29477 GCA_013400575.1 Peucedramus taeniatus
CAAAAATAAAATTGTACAACAAAGTATTATAAGCCAAATTAGAAATGTCTCTTCTCTAATAAACTTCTTCATATTCTACATGCATTTTTCAATTATTTGTAGACTCTACAGAGGTTAACTATCCTTACTCCAATTTCCCCTGCCAGGTGTCTGCCTTGAGGCACTTTACTTCATGAGGTTTCCAAAAATACATTCTGACCATTTCTGAGAATAAGAAATATGTTGCTTTGCTATTGATAACAAATTCTTACAGTTCTTTATTGAAAAAGCTTCACTTTTCCAAGCTCTTATCTTCCATGTTATGCACTGAAATTTTGCAAAAATATTTTTCTGCAAGTGATGTGGTCACTTTCTTTTTTCTTCCTGTGAAAAAAATGATCACATTTGGACTTGCCATAAATTTCTGGAATTGTCGTAAAAAACAATGACTCATAAGGGAAATCTAGTACAGCAAATTTATTTTAAAAACTGCAAATCATGACTGGAATTTCTGACTACTGAGTGAAAAGGAATATCTAAAACTGGGTAAGACTTGATGAGCCAGAAAACTTAAAATGAGAGGCTTTAAAAGAAAGATCTGAAAGGGCAAATACAATGAGTGGAAAGGGTGAGAGAGACAAAAGCTGAGTGAGAGGAAGGTATAACAGTATTGAGACTATGGGACAGACAAGTTCAGGGTACCAAAGACAAGAAGAGGGCACCTGTTAAGCAGGGGAGAGAATCAAAATTGGAAGAGAAGTAACCAGATCCAAAGGCTATTACAGAAGTTAGCTAAAAATAACTGGAGGGAATAAGAGACCTGTATATCCTTTTAATCAATCTCCCTGTATTTTTGTTATGTGTTTTTCTCTCAATGGTTTTCTTTCCTGCCTGTGTTATAGAGGTTTTACAGGTAATTGGAGTGTTGCAGAAAGATTACAAAAGCAACAGAAAAGTAAAATGTGAAGTAACTCTGTAGGAGAAAAATTGAAGGAGTGAAAAAGAAGGGAGCAAACAGAGAAAGAAAAAGGAGAGAGGAAGACAAGGAATGATTGAAATAGGAAATCTGAGGAGGAAAAAAATGGAAATATTATTCATAAGAGTGACATAATTATTTAGGCTGGAAAGGAATTTTGAAGATTACCTCTGATGAAAGCAAGGGCAACTTTGAATTTATATCAGGTTACTCAGTGCTGTGTCTAGTTAAGGTTTTTAAATTTCCAGTAATGAAGGCCCAAAATCTCTCTAGGAGCCTGTTTCTGGACATAACCATGCTCAGTAAGAAAACATCTTTTTCTTTATATCCAGCAAGAATTTCCATTGGGGAATCCCCTTTTCTCCTTGTCCTTGAATGTATGAAGGACCTCTGGAATGGGTGTGCCCTTTTTTTTGCTATCTAAGTCCCTTGTAGGCAGAGGGCATTTATTCCCTTTCCTCTTCTCTCCTCTAATACCATGTGCTCAAGCTCTTAAAGCATCTCAGGATCCTTTTGCTTTATTTGCATTATCTCACTTGTACTGCAGGGACCAAATGTAGTGCTTCAGATGAGGCCTCATGAAGTCAAAGGATAATAATTTGTCATAGAACAATTTATTACTGTGCTTATGCCCATAAAATAATGTTACACATGAAATTCTGGAGTAGTGTCAAAATCACTGCAAACCACTATCAAAAATAACTAATCACAATGAAAGTATCTTGAAATTGAAAGTTCATCCAAACAAGGATTAAAAAAATCTGCATTTAAAATGTCAAAATTAATCAGTGATTCACAAACAAAACTCAAAAATGTTTTAAACTAATCTAAATTTGGTTTTGGTGAATCCTATTCAATTAACTGTGAGGAAGAAGAAAGAATTTATCTTCTAGACTCTAGGCTGAGTCTGCAGAATCTATGCAATAAGAAATATAGGCAAAATGGGAAAAAGAAAATATTCAGGGGCAATGGAGAGGAACGGCCTCTTCTTCTAAAACACATATTAGAGGAGTTTTGAGTTCTGAGCTTTGAGTCAGAAATTGCTGGGTCAGAAATTAACCTGGAGCCTCACAAAGCTGTTTCTTAAAAAATCACTTTTTAATTTGGGATAAGAATTCAAGTACCCTTACTAGGAGTGACATAAAAATGAACTATTTCAGAATAAATGGCAATTATGAGGTTCACCTGATGAGCAGAGGCTAAGCAAGCCATATGTTTACACATAGCTTCATGACATTGTAGACCTGGACATTTAAAGTCTCTGACAGCCATGTATTTAGAAAATAACAGACCTAAATTTCACAGAATGTTCGAAAAGAAGAATAACATGGTGATATCAGCACATATTGCAACAGGCCAGCTGGCCTTTGTCTCTCCCTTTCCTGAATCTGTTTCATTGTCTGTTGATAGTGTCACGTTTCAAAGGAATTATTCTAATTCAAATACTTGAAAAACTGAATAGATGTTCCCTGGCCATGACCCACCAGCAGAATTCTAATTTCCAAAAATGCATCTCCAAATACACCCTTTTTATATATTTTAAAAATTACTGTAATCTAATACTTCTTGAGAGACAACTGACAGCAAGCACTGAAGCTTAAAGTGATGTGACAAACATGGCAGCACACTGTGGTAAAACAATTGAAGCTTGTAATTAATTTCTATCTTTAAATTCCCATCAGTAATGCTTTGTTGGAAGACTCTGACAGGGTGGACCTATCAAAAGAGAGATTTTCAGTTGCAAAGGTTACAATACTGTTTGCATATTTACTATGGGGACCACCAGATAATGATTCAGAACAATATGCAAGGAATGCACAGACCTGTGCATTTCATGAAATCTCCACAGTATTAGTATTCCATATGAAACATATTTAATATTATGGGGACAGGAATCACCTTTGTGTTTCAAGTCAATGGAAGGCAGGAAAAACACCTTGTAACATTCAATTCAGAGGTATAGAAAGAAACCATAAATAGGTCACTGTAAACATTGTTCTAGGGATTTCCTTCATGAATCTCATCAGGCTGCAGCAAGGCTCAAGTGAAAGCACTCTGAAAAGGGAGACAAATATACTGACAGACACAGAATTTCAATTTAATTTCTATTCCACAAGAGGCCAGCTATGAATGATTCCCAATGTGATTTTCCTTTGAACACAATGCTGCTCCCTACCCTTTATAACAATAGGGAAGAATATGAAACCAACGTCTTGCTCCAGATGTCAAATCTCCTGTGGCAATACTAAGCAAAAGAGCCCAATCAAATTAAAAAAACGCATTTTATTTTCTTATTAGAAATTTTTGGGTTACAATTTCTTATTTATTTTAAATGGTATTATTCATAACATGAAATAACTTTAAATGTATACATATATATACATATGTTTGTGTTTCTAAATTTTATATATGTATATATAAACATATAAACTTTAAAAAAAAGGCAAATACCCACTTAAAGGTTAATTTTATTTGTCCAGAACTGAATATGTGAGTAAATATTTGACGTTTCCATTTACTGTTCAATGGTTTGTTTGTTTTCTTTTTTTTTTTTTTTTCCCAAAAGAATGTGGACATCAGAGCTCATATATGTCCAAATAACATTTGGACTTAATGTGGTCTGGAGTCAGAAAGATTATAATACAGTATTTTGAGCTTCCTGGATCCTTAGGCATCTTTGTGTTGCATGTTCTCTTTTAAGCTCATGGAGGTTTCAGAATTGCTGTGGTGATGCCTGCCTATCAAACAGAAGAGAGGTTAGAGATGCCAAGATTTAGCCAGAAGAGGACATTCCAGTTCTGTATGTGGTCTTTTTGGGGAGGAAAGCCAGTGCATACTTTCTTGAGTATTTGACGTGATATACAACATAGTTTGAGCATACAAACCCAAATTTTGCTAGCATTTCTTATTTTTCTCCATTGTGTATAAAGGCAGTTTGAACAAAAAAGCTCTTAGCTAAACACCATGGTTAAAGTAAGTTAGGAAAATTTTACAACTGAAACCTTGTACCAAAAGTACCCTTTGTCACACAGTACGCTCCTTATTGTTGCCCATTCACATTTTGGAATATCTGAGGTTACTTGCTTCTACAGCTCTCTTGGAAGGTTGCTTAGAATGGCGTTATCCATTACTCCCTCTCCCTGTTTTCCGTCAAGGCATGTTTATGCAATATGTTCTTGAGCACCATCTACTGGTACTGTTTCCACATCTGAAATATATACAGTCCTAAAGCAAGCTTTTAATATTTCCTCTGGACTCAGCAATCTGGTATTCAGCCACCTCAGTGCAATGGAGTAATGTGGCATTTATGCATGTAATCTGGTCTGAAACTGAAAAGAAAGCTAATCTTAGCTGGAGAACGAGGAGAGATAATATTTCCTAATACATAACTATTACAATAAGGGAAAAGCTTACAATTAGCATCTCTTTATTCATTTCCTGAAATGTAGTAGAATTCATCTTCTATTTACGACTACCTATGTAGCCAAAAAGGAACTGGAATTTAAAGGTCATATTATTAAGAACACCTAGAGTTTCATTTCAAATAGGTATAGTTTAGTTCAGGGAAATAAATATTAAATACTTCTCCAACTGTGAAGGAAATTATTATGCCAGCTTTATAGCAAGAGAAGTGATATGCCTGTAAAAAATGCTGATCTTAACCTGTTGACAAGTCTGGTTAAAATGTGCTTTTAGTATAACAGTCAGTGTTGCCCCAGAAGACCTCTGCTTGTAATTTATTCATTCTTATTTCAGAAAGGGAGGGAGTCTATGTTGAGAAAGGAATAATACACTTTTTTAAATTCTGTCTCAGAGCTGCTAGCAAGAACTTTGATTTATTAAAACTGAAATAAATTCAAGCACCTAATTTTGGTGTCCTCAGAAGTTGTATGACTTGTTACTCCCATTTTAGATGCCTGTAACATTGAAACTATGCCGGCTATTTTCTCATCCCTACAGCTCTGTTCTCACCCTGGAAGTGTGAAACTACAAATCCAGAATGACAAATTATTTGTGATTAAATTTTTGGATAACTCTCCCTGCCATATTTGTACATGGTTAAGTAGAATGTACAGCCCATTGCTTAAAAAAAGAGCTGAAATCTGTGGTTTAAGCGGAGGCTTCTTCACTACTTTGGTGCAGTGGCACTGAATTATGAGATCATTTTTTAAATGCTGTAGTAGTGTTCTTACTGATAGCAAAAGCATTTTCTTACAGGATTTAGAATGACATATTCAAACTGCTTGCTGCAGTCCTAATGTGTATGTATTACCCTGTATCTTAGGGTTGAACCAAAACTCCATCTCTCCCAGTACATAACAGGAAATTTCTAGAGTTAAACCAGGATATGAATGCAATGATGCAGCTTAAGAGTTTTCAAGAACTGGAAGCTGAATCTGGAACTCTGCTCTTTTTATTTCCTATGGAAATATTTTTCATAAATTTGCCTAGCTGTTTTTTGAATCACTTATGTTTTGGCCTTCATAAATTTTTTTTTGGCAATGAAATCCAAAATGCACGTACATGTGGGTAAAAGACCTACTTTTCAATTCTTTTTAACCCTCTCTCACCTTAATTTCTTCTGTTTCCTTTTCCAGTCTTCTATTACAAACCATTGAATGTAAACGTAATATTGTTTTTTTTAAGTCCATTCATAACTTCATTGGTTTCTGTGATATACCCATTCCTCATCATTACACGTAAGAAGAACTTTACACATCTAATGATTCCTATGTCCTTTCCTGAAGAACCTCTTGTGGAAACTTTCCTTCCTGCAGTATATCCTGAGCTTTTTTTGCGTGCAGACCTACTTGGTGTGTGCTTTTTTTCACATGCTCTGTCTACGTGTGGCCTACTGCATGATTGCAGGAACATAGTGATTCTCCTCTTTGCACCTTTTTTTGTGCATCACACATTCACATGCACTGTTGTAAAATAAAACCGAACAGATAAGCAGCTGTGCAGTTTAAAAACATGAGCATTAGAAAGTTGAGTTTCTATTTCCCCATCTTCTTCCATTCCTCTCAACCACATTTCTTTTGTCTGAAGTGTTTTTCTTACCGATACATTTCTGGTCCTGTTGCTGGTCAGTGTGAGTTATACAAGGATCCAAGTTGCCTGCAAACTTAATCTCAACTATCATTACATTTAAAAGTTCGCAGACTATATCTGCAAATATATATATCCTTTCACTAAGATATTGACATCTTTTCATTGCTTCTGCATTTCTGTTACTACTATTCTGTTGTAGTCCTACAACAGAACTTTTGAACTTTGGTTGGCTAAAACCTAACAAAGCCAAAATTCATCTTTTATTCATATTTTTGTGGATCATAAAATCAATGTCATAGTTCAATATAGGTGGGGGCAGAATTTGTTCTGCTGAAGTCCAAACAAAACTGAATGTCAGCTGCAAATAAACCCACCCCTACAGAAAAAAACCTGTATGTTTTTAAAGGGAAAAATCAGGATAACTTCTCAACCTTCTCACTCAGGTACAGCTCTCTACAGAGTGCACACAGCCACTGGAAAGTGCCAGACATTCATTGGCATTTGATGGAAGACTAATTTATCTTTAACTGGGTGTCCTGGTTGTTTGGAGGCCACTGACATCTGTGAGTCACACTGTGCAGAGCAGAACATGAATACTTTGATTTATTTATTGTGGCTGAATATTTTCAACGAGCTGGGAAAAACAATGTCAGAGTAATCTTTATATGCTTAACTAATTTGTAACGCTGATTGATAGCCATGCAACCAGGATCTCCTAAATGTGAAATGATGTGTCTCAGTGGAGTTTTAACCTGTAAATAAAGGGAAAAGCAATTAATGAATAAAATTTGCATTCTGTCCTGAGAGAGTGAATCAGGTTTGTTAAATTCCATCTGTATACTCCTGTTCAAATGCAGATCAAAACAGGCCAATTTACATTGCTCAAGACTTTATTGTTTCCTGTGTTTCTTATATCATATTTAGGGGAAAAAAAAGTAGACCAACCCACAAATATTTAAAGCGACATTGGAGGACATTTATATGGAGTCATATATAATATTCATATGTTTCTGTCAATTATTTCCTGATGACAGTCTTAGGATGTTTAGTTTTGTTTGTTGTTGGAGAACTAGGATATTTATTCTCTGTGAAATCTGCCAGGTTTATATTGATAACCTTCTGAAATTTTACAAAATGTTTCCCAACAAAAAAAAAAAATCATATTTTATTTCAATTTTTACTGCTAATAGATTTTTGTCTACTGTGGTGGAAGTTTCATTGTCCCATGGCTTAACAAATGATCCCTGACTTCTGAGCCCAGATCTGCTGTGGATATTAGTAACTCTTGGAGGCAAAGCACTTACTGAGCATTATTCAGCATCACTTCACATCACAAGCATAAATTTGATTACTATAATTACCCTTAACATTTTCTTCGTTGTTTAGTTTTGGTCTGAAATTGATTGGGAATGTTTAAAGAGCCAGTGACAATAGCAAAACAACCCAAGAACCAGGCTTTTATTGTTTCTCTCCTGTTAGTTACTGCCTCTCATTTCATAAGCATTACCTGAAGAATATCTGGAGTTGGGTTATAGGTTCTAACATATCAAGGGAGAAGTGAAAAATGTGTATCATTGTCAGACATGCTCTGGCTGCACTAGGACCACAATAATGATTACATAGTTATGCAGACATGTTTATATTCAATCAAATGGAAGCTGAGTAAAAAAACCTACCTCCAGGTGAGAGACCAATTTCAACTTTTCATGCAGGGACTCTATTGTCGGAAAACTTGAAGTGCATGTAAAACAGCAGGTGAAACTACTTGTCCTACCTTGGTAAAACTCACTTTTAGCATGAGTACAGCTCAATCCTTGCTAATGAAAATAGTGATCAACACAGACACTATTTTCATCATGATGATTTGATCTATGCTCTTCCTATTAATGAACATCAACCCTAATGATGCTCTCTCCTGTGACTTTTTACAAGGGTACATAGACATAGCACATGGAATTATGGTTTCAAACTGAAAGAGGGTAGGTTTAGATTAGCTATAAGGATGAAACACCTTTTACCTATGGTAAGGGTGGTGAGACACTGGAGCAGATTGCCCAGGGAAGATGTGGATGCCCCATCCCTGGAAGAGTTCAAGGCCAAATTGAATGGAGCTTTGCACAACCCAGTTGAGTGGAAGGTGTCCCTGCCCATAATAAGGATGTTAAAGCTAGGTGACCCAACCATTAAACCCAAACCATTTTGTAATTCTTCAGTTTGATGGGGTTTCTAGCAGGCTGCCCCTCACAAGACACTTCAGCAACTGTTATGGCAGCAGGCCAAATGTTCTTTGAATTTTGCATCTGATACAATAGGTAGGGAGATAT
Organism: Peucedramus taeniatus; assembly: GCA_013400575.1. NCBI lineage: Eukaryota > Metazoa > Chordata > Aves > Passeriformes > Fringillidae > Peucedramus > Peucedramus taeniatus. The sequence continues at coordinate 8,332 of WBNO01017245.1, forward strand.
TAAGTGATTTGAAAGGATCTCTTTCAGCTCATGGGATGAGAAAGGGTTTCTCAGTAACTGATTGCACAGAGTCTGGTGAGAGTCTCTAGGAGAGGGACTGAAGTGTAACTGAAATGTTCACAGAATAAAGCGAGAGGAAAAATATGCAGCTTCATTTCTTTTCAAGTGTCATGTTTACCTGTTTCCTAGAGATTCATGACTGGCACTAACAATTCCTTGAGGCAGTTGACAGCTTGTAGAGGTTTTAGAAGGGGTTTCCACTGTCCCTAACATTGATTAAGGTTCAGGCCCAATAAAGCAGAAAGACAGCCTGAATCAGTGAGAGGTTCAGCATGGGCTAGGAATACCTGCTGTTTGTGTGCTGAAGGAGATGGTGTAAATGGGTCCACATTCCTCCTCAAACTCTCCTAGGGCACCCACGGGAGATGTGGGAGACAGTTTCCTTCATGGCACAGTCACTGGTGTCTGATGACTTACCTTTTAAGATGTATGATTAAAGGCTCATCTGCCCAGGCATGAAGAGGCAGAGGCACAGCACCAACTGGGGGAAACCCAAAAACCCAGTCAGGGACACAAGCTCCTGCCCTGGCCACCCCAGGCCATGTTTGGAGGCCATCATGTACTGCGGGGTGAGACCCTCCACTGGGAGTCCTTGGGAGGGGCTTCCTGAGCACCTACATTCTGGGACTCACTCATTAAGACTCAGTAGACTTATTAAGGGGTGTTTAAGAAGATATCATAAGACTCATTATGGGGTGTTTAGGGAAGAATCAAGTGAAAAAAGGAAAGGAAGGGGAAGAATTGAGTGTGGAAAAATAGAAGGTTGGCTGTGAACAGCTGGCAGGTCAATACACGTGTCTGGCCATGCCTTGTGCCTGGTGTCTGCAGTCAGTCCTGGATTCTCTCTAAAGTCCATTCTTACCTCTCTTGCTGTGTGAGGGGTTCTGTGTGCATGTTTGTGGGGGTGGGTATGTGCATGGGGGGCTGGGTGCACACATTGCAGTAGGACCAGGCTCATATCAACAGTGCATCAGCACATGGAGTGACTGGGGAGCATCCAGTTTGTGGGCCAGCCTGTGGTTGTGACCCTGTCTCTGGGAGAGAGACAATTGGAGGAGCTGGATGCCAGAGGGACCAGGGATCCTGGCTGACTGACAAGGAGACGATGGGGTCTGGGATGTTGACTAAGAGACACCTTTGCATACGTCTGTATCTATGTGTGTGTGTGTGTGTGTGTGTGTGTGTGTGTGTACATGCATGTTGTTGTGGGAGCCTGTGGCTGAGGATCCAGGGCAGCTGCTGGATGTTCTGGATGTCTAAACCTGATTAGACACACTGCATGTGCGGGTCTGCACTAGTGGCTGCAGCCTGTGATCTCAGGAGCTGGCCTGTCCAGATGTCAGCAACTGGGAATACTGGGATCCACAGACAGCTCCTGGACAGATAGTGTTAGCCCAGTTGCTGGAGGATCCATATTGTATGTATGTGTTGTATGTGTGTTTGTCTGTGCCTCTGGGCAATACAACTTTAGCCATGCTACTGGTTGGAACTGGATATTTGGAGCTGGATATTTGGAAGTGCAGCTGCCCCACCCCTGACGGGGTCCTGGATTTGGCAACCCCTCACAGTATCTATTTGAATGCATAGTCACAAATGAGAAGCAGCAATGTCAGGAATGGGGTGTGGAGTTCTGAGTACATCCATCACTTTTTGGCATGAAATAACAAGGCTCCTTCAGCACTAGCAATTCACTGCACCTAGAGAACCCAGAGGTATGTGAACAGATCCTTAGGGACACATCTTCAGCCCAGCTGATGAAAATTCTGTGTCGTAGCCCCTTAGAGAAACAGACCTTGGGTTTGAGTTCAGATGCTCACCTTATCTATCTATGAGAGGCATCATACATTTTTCAAATCTTGTTGAAGCTACAGAAATAATAGCCTTTATCCTATCTGTATAGATGCAATCTGTTTGTTCCCTTTACATTGCATACAGAAGGCGATGTAAACCAATTGTGTGAAAAATGTGTGGCAATTAGTCTGACTGCTACCTAGGAGAGATCCATACACACAGTGTAATGAAGGTTCACAGTAAAATTACTGATTATTTCTTTTATTGCACTATGAAAGAGACAGGCCAGCACTTTATCTGTGAAGATTTTGATTTTTTGACATTTGTGATGTGCAAGTAGGTTGTAAAGGCTATAAGAGGAGACAAAAGCACATTGAAAGGATTTCTTTTTGCTTTTTCAAAGGATCTTCACCTAACAATTCCATACAGTGTGCAGCTTGTGTAGATGGAGGAAAATCAAGAATTCAAGGCATTCCCATATGGTACAAGAAAATGTACATTCTTACTACTTTGTGCCTTGCCAAGGCAATTACACACCATGAATTGAGTTTCAAGGTTGGTCACCTCCTGCAATTCTATCAGAAGTGTTGTGGTATTTGTCATCTATTTTTTAAACCAACTCCTACAGTCTAATAATTATATGTGAATCTCTGGTTTGATTTTGAAACATATGTCTTTTAGCTCACCAGACTGTAGCAAAAAGTCTGAGCAGTCAATCTCATTTTGGAACAGCAAATACTCATTTAAGGAAAAGACTCCAAACTTACCAGTAGGTCTGCCTTTAGGCAGTGTGGTTTGAAGGACAAATCATATTTGGAAAAAAAAAAAAACCCAATCCACCACCACCACCACCTCCAAACCACAAACAAAACCCCCTCACATTATCTTATTATTCACTTCACAATAGCAAGTTTTGTATGCACCAGGAAGTCAGTGTAGTATTTGCATAGGCAAAATTCACTAGCAGAGTCATGTCATGACTGTAATAGGACATAGCAGACTATGACAAGTACATCTGATGACTTCACTATTTGCTTCTTGGAAATATTTGCTGCTCACAGAGTGGCAGCTAACTGCAGAACCCAGCCAAGCAGTTCTGAGATGGTGAATATGTGTCCCCTTGTCCAGTGAAACTGAGCACAGCAGCTGTTTTTAAATAAAAAGATGGAAATTAATAATTCCTTTAGCCACTAGACATAGAAATAATGGCCTGAATTTTAAGGAAAGGGATATTTAACTTGTAGACAGACACTATGCAAAGATATGAATACAGTACCTTATATTTCTGTCTCCAGTTCTTTTTTTACTGCTCTTCTATGGAAGAAGCCCCACATCAGAAGACACAGACCAGAAGTGTGACACCTTCTCAAGCCTCCTGATTCAGACTAGCTGCTTGGTTCAAACTACCTCCTACAAATGACTGACTTTATACCATGAGTTTTTAGGAAATACTTAACCCAGCTATAGTCTCTCTCTCCTCTGATGTAGTTGCACTGATTAATTGAAGTAAAGGGCTTTGGCTGATAAGTCCCAGAAGATTTAGTTGTTGGAAATGTACCAGCCCCACAAAAAAGGCATTACTAGAGTTTCTGCATTAACCTCAGAGTTCTCATTTGTGTCCATCAGGCTGTGCTGCTACAAGTCTGTCCTAAGTGATAACACCTTCAACTGCAGCAAGTAATCAGCCCAGGCTCTGAGACTTTTAATAATTACATTAATGGTATCAGCAGCTCCAGACAGACACGCTCAAGTTGTATTTTCAGGTTTTGCTTTGCTACATGGAAAGGCAGAAGAATTTTTCTTTCTGTAGCAAAAGGCTGCTGACACTCTAAACCTATCCAGCTGCTACAAGAGCTTTGGCTCAGGAATTTGGTTCTGAGGATAGACCTCCATGAACTTGTGCACTCAACACAAGTTTCATGGCCTCATGCACATTGCCCTTTCTCAGACTCTGCCAGAACCAGGGTCTTGCCTGCACATTTTCAGTACAGTGCTGCAGTGGCTGTACCTCTATAGCATGTTCAAATGCCATTAAACCTCCTAATCTGGTGATTGACTCTCCCTGGAAGAGAAGGGTTGGTGAAAGAGAGGAGTGTTCATTGGCCTGTATTGCTCCTGAGCCCTGCAACTTCTTCAGGGATTTCTCACTAGAAGGAACCCCTGGGACATCCTCCAGATGCCACATAGTTCTGTGCATCCTCATTGTTGTATAACTTGGCATGCTAGATCCATCACGTCCTTAAATGCACGCCTCGTCGCACAACCACATCCTCAGAAAGTGAGGAAAATTGAGAACTGGTAAATATTTCACAGTCTTATGCTGACAATGAGGCACAAAAGCAGTCTCCAACACCCTTCTCAGCATGTAAGAGTGCCCTTAACTACCAGTTGGAAAAAAGAACTATCAAAGATGGAAGTCTTATTATTTTAGGCAGTCTTCAGAAATCCAAATGCAATGATTTTTGTAAACTTCAAAGTGACTCCAATTCTTATAAGACACATGTAAAAACAAGAGCTACAGGAGTATTGTCTTCAACATAAGGCATCTGTTTTCCAGCTACAGTACACTCGTGTTTTTTTATTTCAAATATGCGTGAGAAAATGTTTAAAATGTTTATGTGCTGCTTCCTACAGGAAGTATGGCCTTTTCCCTGTTTGAACAGAAATGTTGTGTGTATTGGAGGATGGGAAAGGGAATCGATGGCTTGATTAAAATTTTAATTATTATAGAAATCATCGTGTTTGTACAAGCTTCTCCATGCCCCACCCTTGGGCATTATTTGTTCTTCTTTAAAAGTACCCTGCAAATGCAGCTTTGGGGATACATTGTATTTTTATGGCAGCTCTTTAAACAACTCTACAATTATTACATTCTGGTGTGTGAGAGATCCAGTATTATCTCTTAGGCTTTTACAATCTTGTTCCCCAATCAGTGCTTTTGTGTAACAAGCTAGTGAAATTAGAAGTATGATTAGAAAAATGTGACTACATTATCTTAAACTTATACACACTTTTGTATTGCTTCAGCTTTTTAAGTCCCGAGGGAACTGACAATGATTAGGATCTATTTCTTGTGAGGGTACTGTTGGGAATAAGGCTGGTTTGAATAAGTGAATCAACCTTATTATGACAGAAGCTCCAATAGAGATGTGCATTAGACTAGATTGAATTCCACTTTTGAAGCCACAGGAAACCTTTGCATAAGCACTCACATTTCTGCCTGGACTAAGCGAATAGAGTACTGCAAATAAAAAAGAAATAGAAAGCCAAAAATCCTTCCTATCTCTATTTTTATTCTAATACGTTGCAGATAATATCACATAATCAAAACAATTTTTTTTCTTTGTGAGTGTAACTAGGATTGGTATAAACCTTTATCAACATGGTTATTCTCTTGTAAACATCCAGGCCCACATGTAAAAATAGTGTCTTTTTTTACAAGGCTACAAAAAATACAGTTCTTCTTACTGTGGACTAAAGTAAAATAAATTAAAAATCCAAAAACAAACCCAAGTAAAAAAATAGCACAAAAGAAGCAGGATGCAATTTTTACTCTGTCTGTTTTTCTGTTGCAAGTGGGCCAGATGTCAGGGGACCACAAACAGGGCCATATCCACATGTTTACATAACATGGTTCTCATATTTTTTAAATGCTGGTATTATTTTAGAGATCATAAATTAACTTTAGCATGGATGAAGGCAGAGTGGGAAAAGAAAAAAAAAAAGAAAAAACCCACCAAAAAACCAAACCAACCAAACAAACAAAAACCAACAAAAACAAAAACAACAAACTGAAAACCCAACCCCACAAAAAAAAAAAAACCACAACCCAAAAAAACCCCAGTAGAAGCAGTATTCCTAAAGGGTCCAAAGAGAAATGCTGCTGGAATTAAGGACTGAGCCAAATAGTTTGGAAAGAACTGAACACAGACTGGCACAGACATTAAGTAAAAAATGGAGACTCTGTGGAGAAAGAAGGTACATGTTTTGCAACAGTAAAAGACTGACCTAACTGGGCTAAGCCAATGGTCCACCTAACCTAACCTGGGTTGACTGGGAATAATATGGTCTCAGAAAACAGTATAATAATGAAGGCAAGAAAAGAACAATCTCACTACTGGCACACCTTGCCTGTTTCCAGCAATCAGCATTTTATCACCAGTATATCTTTATCATGATGTTTAATATCCACCAGTATATATAATGATATAAATTATGCGTATATCTTCCATGTAGCTCTGAAATCTCTTTCCAAAACTAATTATCCCTTTGGCCCTCACAGCATCCCAGAGCAGCCAGTTTTACAATGTATTTATTATCTCCTTCTCCATGCTGCAAAGGATTTCATTAACTTTTTCATATTCCTCCTCAACTGCCTTTTTTCAGAACTGAAGTAGTGATACCTCATTTTTTTTGTGTACAATGTTTATACCTCCACTCACACTGTTCTGTTCCTTCCTGAGTTATGCCATATTCACCTAAAGTTGTAAGGACCAAAACTGCAGCATTAAAAAGGCACCTAACATTTAGTCCAGTACTGACGTGGTGATTTATACTTTCCAAATAAGTCACCAGCTAGGGTCAAGGAAATGAAAGATGACTGTGTAGATATTTGAGGAAATGACTGCTGAAGAAGAAGGAGGGATGAGTAATCAGATGTGGCACATGGTGTATAATAACAAAGGAAAACAGTGGTTCTTCTCCTTGTTCAATTATGAACATGCAAAGCACTTCATCATACCCTAAAATGTAATTTAACAGTTCATTTTATAACCTTTTACTCCATATTTTATGGATATTTTAAAATCATTTTGCTAACTCAGAAACACATTTCTAAACAAGGTAATTTGAATAATGTGTTGAAGATTGTGAGATAGTTTGCATAGAAGGAAAGAACTGATACACTGTCTTCAGTGAGAGACACAATGAGATATTCACAGTATAACTCTTGCTCAGTTGTCAACATCTAGATGAATTCCTTCAATTCCTGGCAAATATGCCTCCAGCCCCTACTGGGGTTCCCTGAGGTTCACTTTTGGGGCCAGTTCTGTTTAATACCTTTGATGATGGTCTAGATGAGGGGATTAAGTTCACTGTGAGTAAGGTCACAGATGACACCAAGTTGGGCAGGAGTCTTGATCTGCTGGAGGGCAGGAAGGCTCTGCAGAGGGACCTGGACAGGCTGGACTAATGGGCCAAGGCCAGTTGTATGCAGTTCAATAAGGCCAAGTGACAGGTCCTGCCCTTCAGTCACAACAACCCCAGGCAGTGCTACAGGCTGGGGGCAGAGCAGCTGGGAAGTGTTCCAGAGGAAAAGGACTTGGGGTTTCTGGTTGGCATCCAGCTGAAACTGAGCCAGAGTGTGCCCAGGTGGCCAAGAAGGTCAATGATATCCTGGCTTGTACAAAAAACAATGTGGCCAGCAGGACCAAGGCAGTGATTGTCTCCATGTACAGGTGAGAACACACCATAAATTCTGTGTCCTTTTCTGGGTCCCTCAGTACAAGAAAAACATTGGGGTGCTAGAGTGTGTCCAGAGAATGGCAACAAAGCTGGTGAAGGGTCTGGAGAGTAAATCCTATGAGGAATGGCTCCTGAGGGAGCTGGGGTTGTTTTGCCTGGAGAAAAGGAGGCTCCAGGGAGACCTTATCACTCTCTATAACTACCTGAAAGAAGAGCAGAGAGAGGAGGGAGTTGGCCCCTTCTCCTAGGCAACAAGCAACAGGACAGGAGGACACAGCATCAAGCTGCACTGTGCAAGGTTCAGGTTAGATGTAAGGAAGAATTTCTTCAGGGAAAGGATTGTCAAGCATTGGAACAGACTGCCCAGGGTGTTCAAATAATGATTGGACGTGGCCCTTGGTGCTGGGGCCTAGTTGACAAAGAGGTGATTAGAAAAAGGTTGGACTCTGATCTTGGAGGTCTTTCCCAATCTTATGATTCTATGGTTCTATGACTCAAACATACTGTAGGCAGAAAAAAGGGATACTCTACTACAACACAAGCTATGTGTTTTGATAAGCCTGATATATACTGCACCATATATTTTAATTTTCAGTAGTGTGTAACATTTTGTGTGTGATCTGTGTACTCACTAGTTCAACCACACTTGTTCAAAGAATCAGTCATGAATATTTCATATTCTTGTACAGTTCCTTTTCCACAACATATGATATCTTTTTTTTTTTTTCCTTTTTCTTCCTTTCTTTTTAATGGAAAGACATCAGTATAATTCTACCATGCTGAATTCCTTCATATATATTTTCATGTGTCCCATGGGTACCTAATGATTTCTGAAGAGTTTTCTGTAATTTTAATGAACTCTGTTAGAGCACACAAAAACTTACATAGAAAAAGAAATTAGGTACTTCATCTGTTCTTTAAATGTTCTTATGGCCACAAATGCTGTTCTTTTCTGGGCTGCCACTGCAAAGCTCTGTCTCTGTACGAACAAAGGCCATGTATATGAAATTATATGAATTTGCTCTCCTACAGCTCTCTGGGGTAATGGGATTTGCTGAGAACTATTTTGCTATCTGTATTTATTGATGGACCTACCCTTTTTTCCCTAAGTTCTTTCTTTTCATTTGCTTAAGTTTCAGCCCTACCTCCTTTAAAAAACATTCTACTCCAAGATATCTGTGTTTCTCTCTTAAGTATTCATAACACTTGCCTCAAAGAACTTATTCAATTCATAGAGGAAAGAATATATAGTTACATAAAAACATGTGAGCATAATAAAAAAGCAGATGTTTTAATATGTATCTCATAAAAGTGGGTCTATTGAGAGGGGGATGAAGGAGGAATGAACAGAATCAGTGTGTCAGCCCTGGGGGAAAAAAAGTGGCAATTAAGAAATGCTGAACCTCCATCGTGTCAATGAGCTTCTATGGTAGATAAAAAAGTGTGATGGAGAACCACACACTCATGCCTATTGTTTTAGAACAATGAAGTGTGTCCTGCTTGTTATGCTGCTGTTCTAAGCATATCTCATAATATTTCCATTATTGTGCGTAAGCGCAGCAAACATGAAGGATAGACAAGGCGTTTTTGGCACAAGGACAAAGAACATTTTGCTTCAGCTAGTAACAAATTGCTTTCATTAAGAACAAATGATCTTGGAGCAGTTTTCTTCTGTATGGTCTCCACAAGATGTCAAGCACAAATGGTAACCCAGTGTTTCCTCTAAACAATGGAATAAACCTAGATGGAGGCAAGTATATGGCTTGCTTTAGCACATGTTTTGTCTTTCTGTGTCTGGGCAAAAGAACTTGAAGTCTCCACTCTAAAAATAACTGTGATTAGGTTCTTACTTTTACACTAACTAGTTTGGACTTGAATTAAGACTGACTATTTAAACAGTTAACATAATTAAAATGGTGATTTGTTCAGGGTACAGCACCATTTAGTAGTATCCTGGTTCCCTTTGTTAATGTTCTTTAAATGACGCCTTTAGTGATTTTATAGAGATGTTGTACAGCAGGACCTGGCTATCCTGAGGCAAAATTTCTGTCAATCTATATTTTCAAGAGTGGGTAGTGCAGCTTGATACTTTTTTAAAATACATTGCCTTCCCCTTATCATGAAAGAAGCATTCAGCTGATATGCAAACACAGTTTCTGGTTAATAGGTTCTTACTGAGCAGCTTTGGAATGTTTCAATTTAGAAATGAATGCAATTTGGTATTTGAGGTTTGAAAAATTGTTTTTGATCATGTGTTCTATCCTCTGTATAGAATAATATTTTGTGAAGTATATTACCACATTACTTCTTGACTATGCATTTGTAATCTTTATTTTGAAAGTTCAATATCTTAGCTGTATAAGATCACTTTAGGATTCAATTTCAGATGCAAAAGTCTGATAAATCTAATAAAAATTGGGCAGGCAAGAGTATTTAAAACTCTCATTGGTTCTGCAACACAGGCCTAATACAAACATTGGAAGAAAAAGGATGGAAACGTCAGGGAGCCGGCTGGCTCAGCAGCATCAAAGACTGCATATTCTCCTTCTGCTAACACCAGAATTGTAGAGCACATTAGGAAGGAAAAAGATGATATGTTATGTACCAAAGCGTGCCTTCTGTGCTTCCACTCACAATGTAGCTGATGTATATTGAATAGCCTAGGGTTAAATCTCATGCTTTTTTCAAGTGAATCTTACTCTTATATTTATTGTTTCCCACATAGCATATTTCATAATTGCATTATTAATGACCCAGGGAAAACCAAAAATAATCAATCTTGTTGTCAGGAAAAAAGAAAGCAGAGCACTTATCTTTATGAAGAGTAAGGAAAAAATATTCTAAAAGGTCATAATACATTCAAAAGCCATTGCAAAGGTGGTTTAAAAGAAAGGAAGGTAGTCCTTTCTGTTGGAAAGGTAAAAGCTGAATCTGTTGTAAACATAGAGCTTCACAGAAATTTATAAAACAATACAGTGATAGGCAAAAAGGCCAGAACATGTAAAAGGGAATAATATTTGAACCTCTAGGAGTTTTCAAAGATAGTCCACTGGTTCTAGATGCTGTGAAAAGAACTGAAGGACAAGAACTGGTTATCATAAATTAAAATGTAATAAAACACACTGGAGATCAATTCTTATGTTCTCTTATTCTCCAAGTGTCTGGAGAATAAGCTTTCACTATATTTTACGTTAAACTACTGGTGGAAATCTGAGAAAGTCAGAGACAAAGTCCCAACCTAGACATACCAAAAGCATTGACGATCATTCTGAACTTGAAACAAAAGGGCACATTTTTTTGGAAAAAAAAGAAGAAGAGAACATTTCATTCCATTTGTTTTCACTAAAGAAGAGCTGGGAAGTGTCCAGGATTATGTAACAGCTTGACATGAATCGTGATGGCTGTGTGTGGCATGGAAACCTGAGGACATGTAGCTGCAAGCAAACAGCTTTTGAATTGCAGCTGGGTTTTGTGAGGCCACCTAATGTCTCTGAGTACAGTCAGCAATCAGCCACCATGGCTGGGATTATGGTCCTTAGGGACAGAGGAGTCTTTGAAGTCATTAAAATAAGTGCCTGTCTCTCATCTGAAAGTCCCTTAGGAGAATAGAGTGGCTGAAATACTGGGGAGATGTTTCTTTTTCCTGCAGGGATCTGGAACAGGATAGTTTCCACAGGAGCACTGCTGGTTCCCATGCCTAAGGCTAGAGAAATATTGATGTACTTCAAGAGCGGGACAAGATGACCAAACAGACAAACTGTGGGTTAAAGTAAACTTTTGGGACTGACAGAAAAGTCAGATAACAAGGGCTTTGGGACATGGGGTGTTGGCTCGAGGATGGGTTTATGGTTCAAAAGATGAGCCTGATCTACTGGAATGAAAATCCAAAATAGTATTCAAAAGCAGAAATAAAACATATGCAAGTTCCGCTTCACAAATACAAACTAGCCAACCTGTTTGGTGCTATTTCCAAGGCAGGGCTTTCTACAGATACACTTTCTATTGTGTAATTTGTGCTGCTTTACTAAATAAGCAATAATTGTGTTTAAAATGCTATGGAAAATCTGTCATATATTTCTGAAGGATTGACTATATCCATAATACTGAAGCTGTGAAAAGGTTTTATATTTTTGGTGTTATTAAAAAAAAAAAACAACTAGCACTTGAGATTTTAGGGATTAATGAATTTATTTCAGCCAGTGGTAGCTATGCTGTGAAGTCAAGCACTCTTTGCTACCTTGATGATACACCCAAAATTAGAAGTGATGCCTGGAATCTACCTGGGCTTTGTAAACCAGAAAGACAGAATTCTGTACTAGGATGAAATCCTATGCACCTGCTAACTTCCAGTCAAGGGGAGTTGGACCTTTGTCCCAGGTTTTTAATAGAGGAGGACATTCATTTTTCCTTCTATTCCACCAAAGTATTTCCTGCTGCCAAAGACTGTCACTTCTGTTAAACAAAATCACTTCATGAGAACTGACCTCAATTCAGAACATTAGCTGCTAAAAAAAATGGAAAAATAATTGGAATATCTTCCCCTTGTAGCATTCCATTCCATAAACAGTAATTTCTGGCATTAAGGGTTGATGACAGATAATGGTATCAGTCCATTACTGTCCTAGTAAAGTGTGGATCCTACCCAGCAGAAATCTAAGAAATTAGAAAGTAACCAGTATTGACTTGCTATTACTTCATTAAGGGATGACTGGAGAAAGGTATTTGTTTAGATCATTTATTTATCAGCAATACGTGATAAATGCATTGAAAATTTACAAAGTATTTGTGATAGGGTCAGGTGTCATTTATACACAAGGTAATAATGTTGCACTGCATTTCTTACTATCTAAAAAAAGATTTGTACAACTCTTGGAATATGTTTGATCAGTCATCCATTAAACACTATTGCAACCTATAGTGTGAACACTCTAGAAAGAGCCCCTCTGAGAATGAAGGTAATAATGTTCCCCTGGACTGCTTATAGGAAACTCTGCATCAAACACTTGAAAAAATTCAAAACACAATTCCTGAGATACTGATCTGGATTCTTACAGTTAACACAGCTGGATTTTTTCCTATGTCTCTTAAACTTTTGTATTCAGCTGCCTTGTAAATTTCCTCTAGGCTTTCTGGACTTAGAATCACAAAATCATTAAGGCTAGAAAAGACCTCCCAGATCACCAAGTCCAACCTTTGATTGAAGATCACTGTATCAAATTCAGCATAGCACTAAGTTCCAGGTCCAGTCATTTCTTGAGCACTTCCAGGGATGTTGACTCCAGAATTTCCCTGTGCAGCTCGTTTCAATGTATGACAGTCCTTTCAGTACATTTGACCTCCTTGTCCAGATCATTGATAAAGATATCAAACAGATAAATGTTCATATTTATGGTCAGGACTTCTGGGCTTTTCTTTCAAAACAGAGAGTTGAAGATGTGCATGGTGGTTTGTTACTCAAGTTGAATTGTACTGAACTTCATTTATAATAACGAATATTCTAAATACAAAGCTATGAATCCAAAACAGTGGTGATGTTTCAATATTTGTTTTATTCAGAAACTCATGAGTAGAAACGAAAAGTGCCCTTTCTAACTAACTGGTTAGCAAAACGTGTAAAAAAGGTTGAGCTGTGTCAATCATTCTCACTGTGTGTATAATGCAACATACTCTTTTTTGTAACATAAACACAGATTATAGAGTTTGAGAAGGCAGCATGTAAGAGTATAACTGTGTCTGTGTTATTTTCCAGAAAATATAACAAAGTATTTCAACTCATCCTGTAAATATTTAAGGTACTTGTTTGGAATACTGTCATCCCATGATTCTCTGGGAGGGAAAATGAAATACAGCTATGAGACAGATTATATCAAAAGCACAGAATTATCATACTAATGCACAATAACTCATATGTGGAAGGCAAGATCAGTGCCTGATAAACTTGATTATTATCCTAAGCTTCAAGTGAAACTTGGCAGTCTAAAATAAGAGAATTCAGATACCCGTCAGAAGAAGGAAGCTTGAGCTTGTTAAGGTTTTCCATGCTTCTGCCTCAAATATGATAAACCACAAAAAAAAAAAAAAAAAAATCAATTGCTAGGTTTTCAAGAATTCTAAAAGGCTTCTCATTTCAAAGTAAGGAAGCATCAGTGAAAACAGATGTCAGAGAGCATTCTACCTTTGCCTTGGCAGCAAAGATGAACAATGCTCACCAAAAGGTAAGTAGAACTCCAACTCCCATTCCTAAATCTGCTTGTGGGCACACATGAGAAGCACAACCTTGGCACAGGCTGGTTTTCCCCTCCAGCACAATAGCAATACTTTTTTATTAATAAAGAAGTTAGTTCAGAAAATTCTTAGAGTGTGACAGTTCTGATTTCTCTTAATAAAATTATTTCACTATGAATATGCCAAGGATAAATAGGAATTACAGAGAACTAAGTAAACTGAGAATTTTTATTGATTATTAAATGGCATGTAGAAAACACCTTTCTCAAGGCTTTTATAAACTTGTTCTTTTGCAGATGTCAAAATCCTAAATTTTGTGCTGTAATAATGTCCCAAATTCCATTTCAGGCAATCATTTATTTTAACTAAATTACAGTAATGGAAAAATTATAATATTAAAGAAAACAATGTCTGTGCCACCACTTTTCTCCAAACTCCCACCTAAAATTTTATAGGAACAAGAGGTGGAATAATAGAATTGGAAGGCTTTTAACAGTGTAGTAGTGATTAAATGAAGAATTTTCCTTGCATATTTGAATAAAACATTAATAAACTGGAGGAAAGAAAACACTTCTTCATATAATGTCAGCTTAGTTCTGCACAAAACAACTATTTCTGAGAGTATTTGACTTAATAGAAGTACAAACTTAGCAGGCAGAGGAAAATGGAAGGGTTTTCTCATTATGTGATAGATATGCAAACATAGCTGTACGGTGCAATTGATGAACTACTACTGCTGAATCCATCTGTTTATGTTCTACCAAGGGCACCTTTTTATGTCTGTCTGATGCCTGCATCCAGCCTCCTTGAAGGATTCCCATGGGTGTGCACAACCCTCTCTGTGAGCTGTGCAACACAGGTTCAGGCACATCTGCTGCTGCAGTTTACCTGCCAGTGAGAGCAATTCTCATTTGAAAACTGCTGAACTCAGATAGCAAAGCTCCTGTGCCTGTGTGCAAAGATTATACAACATTAGGTGGAGCAGGATAAATGGATCCATGTACCTCCAGCATCACTGTCAAAAGCTGTGCTATGAAATAGCTTGACACATAGAAGAGTGCTGCTGAAGGCAGCATTGCACAAGGACAGTGATTATCTGAGATGTAGATGTAGCACAGCTGCTATTAGAGCAGGTAGGAATGCTACCTGTGTGCTGTGTAAATATGAAATGCTATTTTTTATTATCCAGCAGATTTCCTCTACCATCACATTTACCTCGGAAGAGGGATATATAAGCATGGATCTTCACATGACAAAAAGTTAACAAAAGGAATGTTTGTTCAAAAAGCCTGTGGTTGGTTCTACCTGCAGGTTATTAGCAGACATCAAAGTCTGGACTGCTTCTTTATCAGATTGATTTCATGGTGGGGTCACACTGGACTGTGTGACAGAAATAAGGTACAATTTGCTTAGGCGTTTTCTGGAGTCTTTTGGTATATTCTTTCTGGAAGTCTCTAAAACCAGTGTTTATTATTAATTGAAGCAAGTCAATTTTCAATCTAAAAATATTGTTATGCAACAAGATATGATGCACATTAATTTGAAAAAAAAATACAAAAAACCATGAATCAAATCTTCCCTTCCTAACTACAGTTAGATTTCTCTGCATAGGTATTTCGGTTGTTTGGATTTACTTTTCAGTCAAGCAGTATTCCGTTGTTACCAGAAAAGCTTACTAGCTTTACACTGTGCACTGCAAAAAAGATGAACTGATTTTCCAGGAAAGCCTCATTCTTTCCACCATCTCTTCGGACTGTTTCAGAGACAGCCTCTGGAAATACATCTATTTTCCCTCACATCACCTCTCTATTTCCAGTACTGCAGTTTTCTGCTTTCCGTGTCAATCTTGCTCTGCCTGTCCTCCTAAAATCTGGACATTTTTCCAAAATGGAGGAGCAGTTCTCAGAGAAAGAGCAATTATCCCAAGTGGATGTAATTGCACCAGAATGCAGCTGGCAACAGAGTGCAGGAAGCCACAATAAACTGTAAACAAATCCATTAAATAATCATGCTCCTCATCACAGATTGGTTTCCAGTGTACTGAAAAACCTTACACACCTATTGTAGAAGAATATTTCATGTTCTACTTAGTATTAGCATTGCTGTTTGGTTTTTTTCACAATCATTTAACCAGAGTCATGGGTCTGAAACTTCAGGGTTTGCCATGCCAAATATCAAGATTGGACAGAGGGGCATCATGCTCTAGTTTCAGGTTATGTTCTAACATCTGTAAGAAATCTGGATTTTTTTTAAAACCATACTTTTCCCTTGTGAACAATCTTGAGCACAGTCCTACATAGCCAGACATCTACTGAAGCATGTAACAATTTTTTCAGAAGCAATATAGAAAGCAAACTAAGGAAATCTGCTGCAATTATTACATAAAAGAAACAGGACAGATAGCTGAACCTGCAGTTGTATAAGAAAACTTCAGATTTTTACATTTTTTAACTTGTTGTGAACAAATTATTATTGATCCAAAGAGACAAACATTTCAATACATTATGAAATGCACCTTGCAAGAAAGAAGAAAATAATTAATGAATATCATAAAATAAGCAGCTATTGGTCATAAACTGTTAAAATAAACCATATGTTACAGTAGTATTATAAAAATGAGTCAGCAGCCTGACAATAGGATTTTGAGTGCCATTTGATATTTTCTCATTGATCTTTATAATCTACTGTAAATCTAATAATTTGACCATGAACAAACCCTTTAGTAATTTGATCATGAACAAGCCATTTGCTTAAAATCAAAAATATTTCACTTGAGGGCTCTGTGATAATGAAAGACAATATCTCAGTCTGGATTCTTTTCTTCAGTAAGTAAATCAACTGGCTTAGTAAAATAAAAAAAAAGTCTTGGAATATTGATCAAAGTCAACAGAAAATTTCTAAATATTATGAAGCAAAAACTTCCTCCTTTACTTTTTGTCCTTCCGCTTTTCACTTGAAACCAGCTCAGACTCAGAAAAACACACAGAGAAGTCAGAAACTTCTACCAAGGACTTTTGAAGTTTTTTAACCATTACAACTTACAAAAATTTTAAGTAAGTATCCTGAAAATGGTGTTACTTCTGTTTGAATTGCATGTTTGTCTTGACAGTAATTGATATTACCTTTTTTAAAAATATTATGTTAACATAAAACAGGTTAAATAAGCATATTCAACCATTAACACGATTATATTTTCCTCTCATATTCATAACAAGATCTTTTCATTTAGAACTACAACATCAGAGGAACTCTGGTAGATTGCAGGAAAGTTATGGATCTGTTGCTTGACTGCAATTTCAAAAATTAATTCGTAGATTTGGTTTTTTTCTTGTGAGGTTCTCTGTGTGGCATGGCCCACTTACTAGATTCATTTAAGTGTTTTTCACTCAGGACTCTGCCCACTTCTTGTGATACTATAATATGGATGTTCATCTTAATATCTTCAGTAGCATACTGTAGTTTTGAGGATATTTGGTCTTTCTTCCTGTGAAGCATTAAGTTCAAAACCAATCAATATACTTTTATTTAATTCCATGGTTATACAAGTTTAAATTAAGTTTGACTCTCTTGCCAACATTTATTTTCTGTTTTTATCATTCCATCTGTAATATTTTCTTCTTTGTTTTACTTTCTTCTCCTCCCAACACACACATTGGAGAATAATCAGGACCTTAGATGTACTGCAGTGGATGGTTCACTGCACAGTCAAGAATTTAATAACTCCTCCCAGTGTAATTTCTGTAACTCAAAAGACTGTTTTCCCTCCAATATGGTATCAAATAGAGAGTTTGGTTTAAAAATAAATGCTGAATCTTTCCAAAGGCCATCTGATAAGACTAGTAATTCAAGAGTGAAAATAGTAATAGCTATGCTTTTATGAGAAAAATACTATTGAAAATCTACTGCATTAGTTCAAGTGTATTGAACTGAAAAGTTTTCTAGAACAAACATCAACTAAAAAATTTCTTCCATTACACTTTTCCAGCAGCTTACTGCTGGCAACAGAAATGTCACTGAATGCAATTGTCCTTGGAGTTCTTAGGGTTACAAGGATATTACATCACCTAGCAACAGAAACATCTATTTAGGATACAAGTTCAAATGCATTCTTTTAATGTGTTGCAGATCCCCCAGGATATACACAAATAAACTCCCATAGAAATCCACATAGTTTGCAAGGCAGTGTGTTTTTTGTCCTTGATGCATCAGTGCTTTTCATTTGGAAGACTTTGACCTTTTGCTAGCAAAACTGGTAACAGTCTCCTTATTTCCAATGTGTTTGTTTGTTTATTTATTTTTTTTCTGGCAAAAAAATTGTACTTAGAGATTTACATATTGTTCTTTGAAGATCCTTCCATCCAGCTCATTGTTCCGTCTTCAAAATGAGATTTTATAGAATTTTGAATCCTTATATATTTAATAGCTACAGTGGGGCAAACAGCAAGCTAACTGTCTTGTAGGAAACACTCTTTATTTAAATTTAAAGTATTTAACTTCTCAGCAAGCAGAAGTTATCAAACCAGAGTGTCCTCAAACACACTGGCATGTGCTGGGTTTTTCAGTCAATACCAGCGATGACACATCACAGAATGGCCCTAAGACACTCTCAGGGTCCCTGCAATCAGAATCTTCATTCTCATCTGCCCTGTTGCCATGGATCTTGTAATTTTGTAGAATCGGGTCAGACTCACCAGGACTGAAGTGTCCTTCACAGGATGATTCAGAGCAATGAAATGGTTATGCAGACAAGTATTGATAAATCTGGGCTGAGTTTAAAAATCCATGGAAAACCTCTTTCTGGGTATTAAATGGTGAAATTCAATACTTCATCTTGTTTCATCTTAGCCATCCTTTGTAGTCTGCAGTTGGCTGTAGCTTACAGAATACCACAATGATATAGGACAATTCCACTCTTCTTACACCCTCTGAGTACATGCTAGACTTCTGTAAATCTCATTGAGCTGGAAAGTGTGTGTGGGGGGCAGAGCAACCTGCCTTGTTCTTAACATTTGATGACTCACAAGTGAGTTCAGACTTTTCTGTGTGATTCTCTAAGTGTGCCTTTTCTCTTTGTGCTTTGTCCTCGAGTTTCCAATTTGCTTCTTTACTTTAAGGACAGATCTTCAAAGGGGTTAAGCATCTTTGAAAATCTTCTCCTAAGCCTGTGAAATTTTATGATCAAAGTCTTTTTCTGGAGACTAGTCTAAACTTCTTCTTACTCATTCTTAATTGATAGCCGTATGATCAAAAGCTAAAGTGTAGAAAAAGCCAAAGATAGACTGAAGTATTCGAAAACCTATGCAGATGCATAGTGACCCATCAAGACATTGTGTGTGAACATGAATCCTAAATAATTCTAATCCTTCTAGGAATCCACATAAATGTGCAATTGTAGAGTAAATGAAATTCGGTGGGCAGAGGATCCCATACTGTGGGATTCTGGTGTCTTGGGCAGCTTCTATTGGAGCTTCTATTCAGCATAAACAGAATCCAGACTAAGTTCCTGTGGTTTATTCCATCATTTGTATTACTTTAAAAAGGGATAAGTGTATCTATGGCATAACAAAGCACTTTATACTGAAGTTTGTTATAAAGGACCAGAAGTTTTGTGGTCAGGTAATTGACAGATTTTGTCTCTCAGACATCCAAACTTTCAGTCACTCTGGCAAGACTGATTATTCTATCCTGCTCACATAATGTAATCATAAAAATAACAACACTTTATTTTATTTGGAGGATTATGATATAGTCTAGACACACACTTGGTAAATACTTTGAAAAATAGGACTAGTGTTCTAAGTCAAGCACACAAATGTTACTACAGGCAAACAGAAGTCCCTTGGAGATAACTAGCTGATATATCAGGGAATTCTCAAAGTCTGATTATTAATGCACCAAAGCCATATAAATTCAGTGAAACAATCAGAAGACATTAAAGAAAGGCAGCTTTATGTCTACTTTGGGCCCATTCTTCATATGACATAACTCAAGACAAATCCCTGTCACAACATATTTTCTTGCTGTGGGATGATGTGGGGGAAATAAGGAGCCCACTTAGCTATTTTGTGTAGCTCATTTAAAATAACCCAGATTAATGGGGACCTGTCTTTTTTACCTTTGTATGGAATGATGAATACTAAGAAATATTATTGTAGCCATTCAGCTGCCCATTAATAATACATTAGTAAATACCATATGATCAAATTTCAGCTTGCAGCTGAGCTGAGTGTTAGCTTAAATACCAGAAATATTTCATTAATGAAGGGTAAGGATCCTGCTAGCATCTACATGTATACAGGACACAGAAAGGAGAAAAAATAGGTCCCACAATACCTGAAATACTATTTTTTTCACAGCTGAAGAAGCATGGGGGAGTTTCCCAAATGGACAGAGCACAGAGTATCGCAGAAACAATGATGGTTATTCTCTTGACTTTCTCCAAAACCCAACAATGTTTTACTCTGCTTGCAGAGCCCAGTTCAAACCTGAATTTTGCCTGAAAGAATTCTTCAGATTTCAAGCATTTCTTTCCTTTACATTCTTTAGCAAGATTAAAAGATAGCAATTTTAACCCTTTGGCAATGACTACTGTTTTTGCTCTCGCTCCCCCAGGGACAATCACTGATTTGCTCAAGAATCTTAAAAACTTTATATTCTTCCCTGGACTTGTTTCACTTTTTGAAGGATCTGTACTCTTTTTATAACTTCTGAGAAGATCAAACCTTTTCTTTCCTGGGAATGGCCAATATTCTGTTTTGTGAGTAATGATTGTCCTTCCTTACATCTAAATTTGCTCTGTTCATAAGAAATATTCTGTTGTCAAGTTCTGGCTTTTTTTTTTTCAGTGAGTGTAGGTAACACCCTTCTTCATACAGTAATATTGATCATATCTGAAAGGAAGATATTTTTATTCCCACCTTCCAAAGAAATGAGGCAAAACTTTTCTTTTTCTTTTTTTCTTGTTTAATATTCTTCAAGTCAAATTAGTCTCTATAAATGCATCAGATTTCTTTATTGGTCTGACATTGTACTGGGTCATCCCATACCGGGAGATGTCCTACAGTAGCTGTTCACTAATATGTGTTATTCATATAATTAATTCTGTCTTTGAAATTGAGATTCCCTAAAAAATAATAATAATTAAAAAACCTGTAATTTGCAAACAATGCTGCAGTTTGCCTATTTTACCTATGGATTATAAAAGTCTATTATACTTTCAAGTTTGTATTGCTTTAATTTCCTTCTATTAAGAAAACTTCTGGTTCTACAAATGTCTCTGTTATCTGTGTGTGTATGTGTGTATATTGTAGGTAACACACATTTTAATTCAAGGATTTTTGGAGACCCACAAAAGAATTTTTAAGTGATATAAAGTCCATGACATTCAGACTTTAGATAACTTTCAAAAAAGAATCTATTAGGGACTGAAAAAAAAAAAAAAATTGCATTTGGTTTGATGAAATAAGATGTTGAAATATTAGGTATATAAAATTAGACCTATAAAATTTTATGGAAGCATAACTGCCCTGACACAAAAACATACTGCAGATTTAAAATGCTCTCCAAAGGAACTTTTTCTTGTTTTCAGACTTTTCTTTTTTTCTTTT
>WBNO01017245.1:29490-42001 GCA_013400575.1 Peucedramus taeniatus
GTTTAATACTATGGCCTACAGAGCAGAGATGAAAATTCAGTCAGTGGTCATATAACTTGACATTAATTAATCCTCTACATTATGTGACGGACATGTAAATCAAATACTTCTAGTCTCAGCCTCTTGGTTTTCTTAGCTCAAAAGACACAATTCTGTTCAAAACTTGCATGTTTTTTACCATAACTACTAAGTGCTAAATTTTCTCTGCCTTACTGTTCCTATCAAACCAAACAGACAGAGATGGCATCTTGAAATTTGTCTCAATAATTACCCTAAGCAGCAAATTCCCCTTGGATACTGTAAAAAAATTCTTGAGAGTCCCTAAGAGCTTTTTAACCTACCACAAGGAGTAAGACATTGTAAAGCAATAAATAAGACAAAACTTATAACTGGAAGGAATCCTGAAACAGGGTGTTCTTCTGCTAATATGAGGAAAAATATGTGTATTTCAGCTGCAGATTGCAGGGCAGGAGAACATAATTTGTTTATTTAAACACTTGGTCCTCAGCAGAGTGAACACATTGTGTGAATTGCGGAATTCACAATTTTCTTTTTCAAACCAAAATGATGATCTCTCTTCAATTTTGAGGAGGCACTTGGACAGAGAAGGTACTCTTTGCTTCATTGCATTTATGAAGTTAGTAATAAAGTTGGCTCCTGCCTCAGGGAGTAGGGGTATAATTAATTCTAATTAATAATAATAATAATAAAAAAGTCAAGCTATCATGTTTGTCTTCACACTCAAAAACAAAGGCTTCATTATGAAGATGAATGGGAACAGATACTTAAAACTGCATGAAAAAAACCCATAGGGTTTTCCAATTCCTGCACTTAGAGAAGGAAAAAAATGCATCAAATAACAAAGCATTTTACACATTAGTTAATAATTTAATCAGAACAAAATCTGCTGCATTAAAAACCAAATACACTATCCCTGAATCCAAAGATTAAATTAACTATAATCCTTCAGCAAAATAAATGCAAAACTTTACAAAATTTACAGATTTACATGAATCATAAGGCTGGGTGAGAAAAGATCAAGTGAGTAAATTTTGAGAGAATGTGAATACAGATAAATATATTGTCCTAACATGAATTTTAGGATGTCAGAGGTACCTAATTACTCTGTGTCCTGGAAAAATCCTTGTGAAATGTTCCAAATATACACTCGCATGGAGTTCCCCTTATGTGATTTTGTATACTGCCTGAAAAAGCAGTATAAAAAGTATACTTTGTACACAAAGTATGTGAAGTGTACATGTATACTAGTAGTTATCTTGAGATGACTATAATTTTTGCTAAAGGATTGATGGTTTAACCCCTAGTTTTCTTCTTTAACTCTTCCTGAAGCCAAGATAAATTACTTATTTTTCAGTTGATGCTCTGTAATGAAATTATAACTTAGCAACCATAACAATTTCTAAAACATTACTCATCTTAAAAGATGGAGTGTTATTGTGTTGGCATAAACTCCTGGAGTAATTCACCTTGATTGATTAAAAACTCCTATTTTATCCATTGTACTTAAATATTTTTTCATTCCAGAGTAAACAACAGCAGCTAATAGACGTGGTATCTCACTGCTGTGTGATCGAAGACTAGCTTTTAGGACAAGAAATAAATGGAGGTCTAATCTTTCTAGTGCCTTTTAGAGGTACTTAACATTGGTCTACAAAGAGCATTGAATGAAAAGAATTAGTAATGGGAGAGACCTACAAAGTCATTTGTCCAGTCCTCTGCCAAAGCAAGATTGCTTGTCTATGATATACTGTGTTTTTAAGTGTGATGTCCAGTCCAACCCTAAATTATTCATCTGACCTGTTGCTCTTTCCATTATATCCTTAGACATACCAGATCATTTTATACTGTAGCTTGGATTTTATTTTGCTTTATTTAATTTTGTTCCTATAACAACATGCTTGGCAGCAACTTACATAGTCTTCTTTCCCCTTTTACTTGTGCTTCTCAGATGCTTGCTGAGTTAGACAAGCCACACCAGTATGATCATTTTTCTTGACTACTCAGGCTGTGAAATCACTCTGCCTTGCATGCAAAATCATAGGCTTTTACACAGTGCTGCACTTGAAGGTCAAATTTCATTTACCATCTACTAAATTCATCAAATGCTATTATGTTCTTACGTGTTTCTAATGGCAGAGAGATCTTCTATGCAGGATTATATTCATATACATTATCCAAGACATATTTGTAAACCTGTGCATTTAATGTAGGAAACCTGTGCCAAGGGAGAAAACTGCCCTGCACATACTGAGTGAAGTTCTGCTTCAGTTTTTTGAATTACACATACTAAGCAAGAGAATCTCCTTATCTCCATAGGTGATATATTGATAAACTTTGCTATAATCATCATTATAGTGTCCTGCCTTTAAATATCTGCAGGTTTTGTTGTCCCTCTCTTCAATAGTATCTTTTAGGAGATATTTCCTCTTTTCTTTAAAATGTCTAACCTAAAAAAGCCTAACTCTGATTCACAAAAAGCATTGAAGAAAGAACTTTATACTCTAGTTTAGAGGAACCCATTACATATCCTATCTGTGGTATCATTAAGGCTGCCCACACAAATACAACTGAAATGAAACATCCAGGGAAATTTTATTGTCCAGGATGGTTATTGGAAGCAGGGTAAGAGAAGAAGAGCTTTTATCTTTCCTAAAGCATTCTGGACAGTGTCCTGAGTAGATATGACTTGAAGGGCTTTAACCCCTTATCCTGGCAGTGTTTGTGAGAAGACAGCTGAGGAGAAGGAGGGAAGGCAAGAAGGATGAGGAACAGCATGCTGGACTTCTTCCAGATGCCATTGTGCTTGAAAGAGATGACATCTCATTATTAGTTGGAGAAGGTCCTGTGCAAAATGAAAGTACAAAAAAAAAGGCAAAAACCTGAAACAAAAAACAAAACAAAACAAAACAAAACAAAACCCCAAAATACTCGAAACAAACTCAAAAAGCCACCAACCAACCAAAAAAATTGATTCCATTAATAAACTACAGCATTCCCAGTTGCCAGAATCAATAACGGTTAACAGGTACATGCTAGTGAAAACTAATAGCTATGTATTTTTCTCTTCCAGGATGACTCTTTATAGGGTTTATTAGAGCACAAACTCTTTTTTCAAAATGGAGAATACCACCATCGATCATAGCGTGCAGCATTCGTGGAACATCAAAGCACAAAAAAACCACAGAAATCTTTCTTTAACAGCCTGCTTCTTTTCACTTATGGACTTTTTATAAATAGAATATTCAGCACTCCTCCTTTTGTATGTTAAAAATGCAGAGTTTTAGGTAATACTTGCAGTAGGCAACCTGTTTAATAAAGTGAATTTACCATGTTGATTCAGGATTTCAACTAGTTTCCAGGTTTTCCATTCAAGAAATTTTTCACATCAGCTCTTAACGTGCTCCTAACAGGCACCATTTTTTGAGCTGCAGACTGCATCTAACCACCAGTCACAGTAATGAACAGTTCTATACTGTATCTGTCCTATAACTGCACATGCCACCTAGATCTAATTAATAAGTCACATAGGAGAATTTATTATGCAATAGCTAAACCACAGAATATTTACATTTACATAAATATTTACATATTTACATTTACATACCTCATCCAAAATTCTGATCCAATGTCTCAACAAGTAANNGTGAGTGTGAGAAGTGAGGGGAAAATAAATGATTGTTTATCTCTAATTATATGGCATTGATAACAATTAAAAATTTGATTACAAAACAATAGTTGGGTATTTAACAGCACTCCGGAGCATCACTCTGCCGGCCTTTAAAAGAGAGAGGAAAATACTATTGTAGTGACCTTAAGGAAGGTGAGCGGAACAGAAGAAAGAGTAGCATTTCTCTGGGAATAGCTGGACTGTGCAGGACAACATTTTCCTCCTCCTTTGTCTTTGAAGGTCCATCTTTGTCCAGCCTAGCAGAAAATTTAATAGACTGTAATTGATCATCCCTGTAGCCAAGTCACTGATGATGATTTTTGATTTTTTCTTCCTTAGGAGAAAGTTCATGCAACTTGTCCCCTTTTCCCGGTATTGTATTTCCCAGCTATATACATGCAGCAGCTGCAAATGCTTTATTTACTTCCTGTAATGGCCAGTTGCAGTAATTTGCTTTACTTATGCCTTGTTTTGACCTTTAAATAATCCCTTGATTGTTTTGACCATTACTAGATAGGAAAAAAACAGGCTAAATTACCACATGGTTAAATAAAACAAGTATCATTTTCAACATATGGTTTTAGTGAATGGCTTTCAAAATGCTACACTTATGGGAATTTTAAATGATTGAGTCAACCAGAACAGAATAAAGAAAGAAAAAGAGAATATATCAAAATCAGCTTACTTTGAATGATGGCTATCACCAAGAAACCTGAATATAGCATGTTTTGAGAAGACTGAACTTCAATCACTTTATATGATGGTCTGTAAAAAACTGAACAAGGAACTGCCATTTGTAAAGTAATATATTTTTCCCTCTCAGAAAAAAAAAAATCATGGTCACAGAGATTTTTTTGATTAATTATTAATACAACGTGTCATTCTACTTTTGCAAAGCTGTTAATAGCACAAGCCTTGATGGAAGCAAAATGTTCTAGCGGTGAATACATGGGCTTCTGAAGTTGTATCCAGGAGTATCTGTGTTTGAGAAGAATGGAGCAGAATAGATTACAATCAGAATCACAGCACCTTACAATACCTACTTTCTGAGAGAACTGGCAAGCCCAGTAAATATACACAGCACAAGTTTTGTTTTATTCCTTTCCATGAGGCCTGATACCTTTCCAGCAGGAATAATTCAAGGTGAGAGGTGTGTCACAAAGAGAAGTGTTGCAAAAGATCTGTTCCTAATTTAGTTGTCTTCCAAGTACTTTTGAAATCTAAACAATTAGCTCAGCTGGTAACAAAGTTAACAAAGATGAGGAAAATGTTATCTGCAGCAGATAGGAAAGAGAAAACAGAGAGGTGATGGATGCAGTAGGATTTGGTGACAGGGCAATGTTCTTTGAGGAATGTGGTCGGGGAGCAAAGAGGAATGAAACAATGTAAAAGACAACAGCACTGTAAAGAGAAGTGAGGCAGAACATAACATTATTAAGCTAATGGTTTGAAGCATTCGAATACTGAATTCACTGTGGATGGAGGCAGTACAAATATGCACAGTACGAAAGATAACATTATGATAAAGAAAAAGGAAGGAATGCATTTCCCTGAAGGATTAGGTTATTTGTTTGGATGAATGTATTGCAGGTTTTGAGACTACATTTTCAAGCATAGAAATGCCATTTATTACAAGAGTTATCTGCTACCTACAAAATACATAGATATGTTTGTTTATGTATTTATGCACATATGTATGGATACAAACAATGACTTTAGTAATTTTTGACACCAGAATGAAGAGAACATGAATATGTTTTTAGCACACAGATACAATGAAGATTATTTTCTGGAAATAATAAATTCTCAAAAAGGCTGAACAACAGTTCCCAGAGTGAGACACTCTGCATGTTTGAATTAATGTTCCTGAGTGCTCCCTTGTTAGTGCTAAGCATATAGTTTAAATAAAGAAATCACATTCCAGGCTTCAAATACAATTTGTCAGCTTTGCTTCTGGGAAGTGTGAAAGCAGCAAAAGTGAGAGTCATTTATTCACCATCTGTTCAGCAGCTCACCTCTTTATCACACAGAGATACAGAAGATACAAAGTTTAGTAAGTTTTCAGACACCAGGCTGTTAGAAGTGAAGATAGGGCATTTTTTATTAACCTTATGAACAGAGATCCACTGGGTTTCCATATGTCTTATAACTTAACAAGACCACTAGAAATATTAATCATATCACCCCATTGCATCTAATTTTTACAGTAGTATGTAGTTAATATCTTAATATTTAAAGGGATTAACTGAAAAATATGGCAATTGAGTGATTTGGGGAATTTTTTTTTAAGGTTTAAGATGTGAGAGAAAGGGGAGATCATGAGAGAAAGAGTGTAATTCAGAAAGGAGACTGAATAAGCTAAGCTATTCACAGCTTGCTTACTATACAAACTATATAAACTACACTAGTTCTTAATCCAGTTGTTAATACCATTCATCTGTGTATGTAAACCTAGAGACTCTATCTAACTTACAGTGTCTATCTACAGATATTTCTTCTGGAGTCCTGATTACTGGCTGTCATTTCTATATATTCTCATAATAAAAAATTGTATTTTTGATCTTTTATAAAAGTGGGTTTCTTTGCACTTGGGAAAAAAAATATTCTAGGTTTGCAGTAGTTCTGCATATGCAGTGTATATACAAGTTTCACAAAACCTTATGAAAGCATGAAAAATGCCTTCTTGAAAATTTAGCATTACTGCGATATGAAAGAGTAATTTGTTGCAGCAGAGGAAATACCATTTTTCCTTATCCAGAGTACTGATCATAAAACAGATTTTTATCAGAAAATAGAGTGCCTCATATTTATATAAATTAGTGACACTCTTCTTGTGTTGTCACTCTTCTTGTGTTTTCACACTCAGTCTCTCCAGACTGTGCAATACAGAGTGAGACCTAGCACACCCCTGCTGTCAGACTCAATCTGCAGTAACTTGAGAGTTTCCATAGGAGATGATGAAACCCAAGAGTGGTTTGTTACCTCACAATATTGTGAAGGCTAATGGGTGTCATCATTCCACCTGTGCAATGCTCAGGTTTACAGATCAGTTTGAGTGCAAACCAGACCTCTCAGTCAATAGGAAGTGCCCTCTCTTGCCCCATCTACCTGGTTACGCTGTTCACGATTGTCATTTTCATAGTGTTAGCACTTTCAGCTGCTCCTGTTCTTATGATTAACACAACAACTTCTGTTTCTGCTGGAAATACAGATTTTTGCATCTGTTCTTAGCTGATCAACTTTGTTGCCTGTTTTCAATCGAGTGTCAAGGATGAACAGGTGGGGCTGAGAAACACCTCAATGTCAGACACAACGGGAGAGGGAAAAAAACCACAATAGGAGTCAAAGAGACAGGCTTGTTCTGCAGCTGGGGAAGTAAGAGGCAGTTCTTGGACTCCCACACAAACAATCTCACAGTCTTCATTGGGATTGCTTGTGGAGGAAAACCAGTAACAGAAATCTGTCACATAGATAAAAACTGTAACATATAGTGCTATTTGAATCCTTAATGAAGCTACAGGACAGCAGAGCTGTACTGACCTGCAGGTGAATTGTACAGAACCCTCCCTTCATCCCATCCAAAGCATTGAACAGCACATTTGCCCAGGTACTCCAGAGTAGCTTACAACAGAAAACATTGTGCTACTTGAGTTATTGTTCATCTCTGCCTCCCTCCAGTAGCTAAAAGGAGAGGGTAAATCATGTTTAGCCTCTGTAGCTGCCAAGCAGTACTACCGCTTTGGGAAGCTGCCTGTCGCATCTCCTATTAATGAGCACAGAACTCAGAGCTCCCGACCCGGGAGCAGCAGTATCAGCACATCCCCCGATGCTCCTCCTGGTGTGATAGACAGTGAAGTACCTGTTAAGTCTTGTGGCTGCATGCCAGCATCCAAACACAGCAAGTTCATATTCTGTTAGAATACATCTCTGACCAAAACCAAAATAACTCCATGAGTTTTGAGAAATGAAAGAATGCAGGTGATGATAACAGCAATTTTCAGTACATTGAAAATAATAGAATTTTCAAGAAATTAAATGAGGAGGTTGCCCACTTAATTTAAGTCTTTTCTGCAGTCTTTCTAGCAAGGAACTGTGTCAATGGCCCTTGACCCCAACAAGCCATGAAGCAGCTTCTCCAGCCCTGTAAAGCTTCTTGCCCCTGGCAGCAGAGAAGGCTAACAGCATCCTGGGTTTTAATACAAGGATTGTAGCAAGTAGACTGAGGGAAGAAATCATAACCTTTCACTCAGTGTTTTGAATAAATTAAAAAGAGATCCTAAGGGATAAAAAATCCCAACAGAACAAGAAGGCTAGTAGGGAGAGACCATAGTTCCTACACAAAGTTCTGAGATCAGATGAGATGTGAATACTTGTTTCTGAGACACGAGTCTTACAAGTCATTTCTAGAAGGACTCAATGATCTATTGTCTCTAAGTGCATTTCTCCACTCTGCATTTATCTGTGATAATTTGGGGTTGATGTATGTTTGCACCACTTATAGGATGCAAGCCAATGACTCCTCCTCTCTCTTTGCTGGAAAATTACACCTCTGGAAAAAGACAATGAAGCTAAAAGACAAAACTGTATTAAAAAAGCGGGTTTATTTTTCCATGTTCCTGTTATTAAACATTAACTTTTCATTGCTTGAAAGCTTTACCCTAAAGTCTAGTAAATATAATCAAGCTCTAATTAAATGTTAATGTAGAGCCAGTGTGTTAAAAATTCATAAGGAGTGAGCAGATGCTGTGTTTTAGTCAGCATGGTCGAATCGACACGATCAGATCCCAGCTGTGGAAGTCCTCTCACTTGACACACCAGCAGAGCAGTTCCTGTTGGCTGTACATTCTGAATCACTTCTGTGGCTGGCAGCACACTAGTTTAGGACACAGAGGCAAAGGAACAGCTACCTCCGACCTACAGGTGTGTTCAGCCCACACTGGAGCACCTGGGCCATGCTATTGGTAGCTGATGTAAGAGTGCAAAAAAGTAACTGATCATTCCCTACTGACACCCAACACAGACGCTCATATTGCATTTCTAAAAAGTCATATCTCACTTTTGCATTTTACCAATCAGTTTTAAGTTCCAATTCTGAAAATAGAAATGCTGCACTGTACTTCTACTTGACATAATGATCATTATTTCCAATAACATTTTTATGAAAAAATCATTTCTCATTAAAAAATTTAATTTTGAAACTGTTAATAAATAATGGCATTGAAAAAAGATCAGATTTTCTCTTTTATAAAAAGTACTGATGAAATGCCAATAAGAGTACAAAATTAAGTCTTCACAAAAGCTTTTATTGTTATATTTGTCAGTTCCAAATGAACACTAAATAAAATGAATATATTTTTCACTAATGGAAACTGACTAAACTATTATTTCCTCTATTATTGCTCATTTGCCTGTTATCTTGGTCCAATTTTAGTCCACAATTTAGGTTAGATATGTAACTGAATACCTTACCAGGCAGTGCCACCACATAGTCATAAAATTTCTTCTAAAACATCTTTTCCCTCCTTCTTATAATTGGTTCCCAGAACTGTGCCTGACCCTTTTGTGTATGCTATAAAGTTGCAGGAAGTTTCCTTACTCCTTGCTGCAAAAAGCCTGCCCATGCACAAGACAAAGCACAGCTCTTCTGCAGCCATCACAGCCTGAATAATTAATTATCTTGGTGGGAATAACCCTGACAGCCATTTTGCTTGACTCATGACCTTGTGCTGTGTCTGCACAAAAGAAAAGTGTTACAACCAAGTCTCTCTTTAAATTTTTATGTTCTGCAGCAGTGCTGAGTCAGGACGTGGTTACTATTGCAATTGTCTGCTGTGGGCACATTTCTCTACTGTTTTTGGGGCCGTGATGCAAAGAAAGCCAGAACCCGGCAGAAATTATGAAATAACAATGTCTGTCACTATGGTTTTTCATAGAATCATAGAATACTTTGGGTTGGAAGGGACCTTTAAAGGTCACTTACTCATTACTGATGCTGCACAGAATCGCTCAAAATGCTTTCACAATCATTATACCTGCCTAAAAAAATGCTGAAAGTCATTATTTCTTTTCACAAATGAGTCAAGCAAGAGATTATTTCCACAGATATTTTAAAAGTGTGTTGTCTCTGAGGGAATCTTACTATATACAACATTTTGATTAAACCTTAAGAAGCTTTTCCTGAGGTACCGCTCATTATTTCTCTGAATTCCTTCTTTCCTTTATGTGCATATTCCTGAATTTTACTAAGACAATGTGAAATCTGTTGCAGACAGGCTGCTTTGATTTTTCTAAAATATTTTTTTTCTCCTATGGTTTTAATTTTGTTATAAGTAGAAATTGATTTTACAGGTATTGTCAAATATCAGTATGGTGGAAAAAGGTAGAGTTTCTGGACAAGCTGGGGTTTTTTGCTAATTGTATTAATACATGAAATTCAGTTTTCCTTAGTACTGGCATTTAAGATTCCCTACACCAGTCATCATTACATGAGTGGGTGTACAGTACAGTAATGCATGTGTGTTGGGCATCTGGTGATCTTTCCCTGGGTGGCTGGTTTACTTGCCAGGGAAGAATCAGGGAGTGGGACTATATCTCCTGGGCCACCTCCAAGGGGAATATGCTGTTCTGTAAATATGTGAGCTAGAGCTAGAAAGCTGGTGGCAGAAGTAAAACACATCTATTGCAGGAAGAGTGAAAAAAATAGGATTCTTTAGGCACATGAAAAGTTCACAAGAAAATGTGGGTCTTAGAGAAATTCTTATTGATGTGTAATGTTGAAATGCCTCTGATGGGATTTTCTCAAGATCTGCATTTGTATGAAAATGCTTGGTGTTGCAAATATAAGTGGATGTCCTGGAATCTACTTTGGTTCTGTAACTCAGTGCAATCCCCCTACCCCTTAAAAATCTCCAACAAACAACCTAAACCAAGCAAACAAAAACCCTACCCGAACCAACCAACCAAAAAAGCAAAAGAAGCCCTACTCCTCACTTCTTTCCACTGGAAGTAGATAATGTTTTTTATCCTTTTGCAACATGGGCTACCTGACTTCTTGATGAATCCATAGAAAGTCCCCATTCCATATTCTTTAATTGTGAACACTATAAAATAGCTCATGTTCTTCCTGGTTTTTTTGCTTTTTTCTTCTGACAGACACTGTGCCTGAAGATCCCAGATGTAAGAAAAGTTAGCTTTAAAATTAAATTCTGATGGAAACAGAAGCCTGACTTTTCTCCGGCATGCACATTTTCCTGGGCACAGAAACATCCTTGTGTTTCTAAGCTTGATTTTTGTAGGAAGCATTATTGTTGCCAAAAGAGAGAAAAAGATCTGACAAAGGCAGCCACACCTAACTTGAACTAGCTGGCCCCATTTGTAAGTTTTTGGAGCTTGAGACTGGTTTCTAAACAAGATGTCATCCAAGTATTCAGAGGGGTGTTGAGTCCACCTTGAAACCCATATTTAGGTATTGCAACACCAGTGTCTTCCAATTAAAATTCCTGTCCAGATGATATGCTGAGAATATTTTATATTCTATCATCATATCTTTTGCAAAAAAGATATCACCAATCTTGTGCATTTTAAAGTTATATCAGATTTGTAGTTTTATTTAATCCTAATAGTTAACTAAATCATAGTATGATTTTTGTTTTTAAATCACAATAACACCAAAACATCTTTTGGGCAAAAGCATGTGCTGAAGTAGAACATTTTAGATTGATTTTGTTTTGTTTTATTTTTTGACATCAACTTAAAGGATTATGCAATTAAATGTAAAAGAAAAGGATAAAATCAAACTACAAACAAATGTATGAGAACAACCAAATGAGTAAATGAATGATGAAAATAACTCTGTGAATTAGGTTTTTATATTCTGAGATATTCTGACAGCAAAACTTATGCGAGTTTTAAAAACCATAACATTTTTGTTTCTGAAAGACATGGTGAGAACAGATAGTTTCTTTTCTGTGGTCAATTGCAGTTCAAAATCACTGAAAATGGTCGTTATCTCTGTGCTGTTTAAATCAGTGACAAAACTTGTTCAGTGCAGATGTGATTTAATTAGGTTACCTTTTTTAATGTATCTTGGATGAACAGAGGTGTATTTATAATGTAGTAGTTTCTCTGCAAGCACATTTTTACGGTCACACACATTAAATCTGTGTGTGTGGTTTCCACACAGCTGAAATCTTAAAAACAACTTTACATCTTCTTTCTTTTAAAACTTGGGGTTTTTTGTTTGTTTGCTTTACTAATTCTGCCAGTGCATTTTAGAGCTCATTTACATGTATACAGGCTGTCCTGTAAATTTGTACAGCTAACTATTTATGAGCATAGGTTTATGCTACATGGTAGGATACTCAAAGGCAGGAATGCTTTGGTTTTTGTTATATACAATGTTGAATGAAAATTGTTGAAGTCACAGCAAAACCAAGTTGAATGAAGGTTAAAGAGCATTTACCATCTTCAATATTTGCTTTGGATGTGAGTTTCCTCAGCATTTTATTTTCTGCTCTACGACCAGCTGAAAGCAGGGAGCATAATCTCTCTGTCTCTTGTTCCCACTTTAACACTCCCCATGGGACACATCCTTTTGCAGGATCAACATAAGAAGAGTGGTTATATCTCTTCATACATCTGGCTGCTAAAATCATTAGAATTATTGCAAGCTGGAGCAGAATCTGGTCCATGCAGTTGACTAGGCTTTCTCTTGTGCTTGACTTCAAGCACCAGGAAATAGAACTTGTGTGTTGAAATGAGAAAAAGAGGGAAAGAAAATAAGAAAATCCTAAATCCTACAGGGAGCGATTTAAAAAAAAAAAA
>WBNO01017246.1:0-11872 GCA_013400575.1 Peucedramus taeniatus
ACTAGAAGCATTTCTCTTAAGGACTTAGACATGATTGAAGCTCCCTTCTCCCAACGACTGAGACTGAAACCCCTAACACCGGGGAGGGTGGGAGCTGACCTGACCAAAAGCAAGGCAGGTGTGACCACTGGACCAAGAAGACAATGGCTCCCGTCTACTGCTGAGGACATGGACTATTCTTTATTGTATCTGTTCTTCCCCCTTGCAATTTTCAATAGACTTATTCTTATGGCTTGTTCCCCCCTGCAATGGATCATCATAATAAAAACCCTGAGTTAACTAGACATTTTTGAGATCTCCCCAACGAACAGGCGGATCCTCAGCTGCACTGCAAGGACTTCGTCTCTGTGTTGGTAACTATAACCTCCCTTCTTTCTCTCTCCCCCTTTCTCTATTTTTTCCTCTCCCTTAATCCCTTTAACACATTTGCTGTGGTCATTCAATAAAGGTGCATTTTGTTCTGGCTGATACTGAAATCCTCTCTGTGTTGTTTTTGCACTCTGAGATCAATAAAAGGAACCGTCATGACCCCCGCTCGCACGAACGGATCATGACACCGCTCCTCCTCAACTGCTTGTACCACTGAGCACATTACAGCCTCACAAAAGCAAAAGATGCTGAGAGATGTCACAGTGCACAAGTGTAAAACAGATGCTGAAATGCAGCAACACTGAATCCCCTCGGTCAGCTTCAGCGCTGTGCAGATGGCAGAGGGGTGAAGAAGGAAGCAGCAGAGCATCTGGCTTTTGTGTGCAGTGAAGGGAATTGCAAAAATCCAGCAGCTGCTCATTCACAAGCACAGGCAGCAGCGTATGTTCTTCCTTGTTGGGAAACTCATAGTTGCCCTTCTTTTCTGCAGCAGCCATGGAGTTCTCTGCTGCTCAGAACCTAAAGGGAGGTGCTTGATATTCCACAAAGGGATACAGAAGGAGAAGGCAGAAGCACAGGAAAGTTGCTCATGAGCTGCTTCCATACAAATGCTACCATCAATTCAGCAGGCAGGCGAGCGGCAGCCACCATCCCCTAGCAGCTGGAGTGCTGCGCACACAAGCTGGCTGCTTTGTGGCTTCCTTCTTCCCTTTTTGTGAGCTGCTGCTATCACCGTCTCTTGGAGGCGAAGAAGCAGCTACTTCGTGCAAAGTTCTGGTTCCATTTTTTTAATGGTGGCGGTATAGTCAGAATCGGTAGAGATGGATGGTTATGCATTCTGAAAGCTTGGATTGCTGCAGCTTTGCATCCTGGCCTCCACTTCTTGTGATCAATGAAGTATCTTTTAAAAAATGCAACACTGAAAAAGCTTCACATTGGCCACTTGAATATTCCAAGTTCTTGGCTCTTTTGTTTTCATGTGAATGTTTTTACACAGAGCTCATGGAGATGAGATAAATTCCAAGACTGGTTCATGTGCCATTAAATAAAAATGACCATTTTAATAAGCCCAGTTTGTATTTTTTGTGCTCAGGTGTCATGGTTTGACACTAGCCCAATGCCAGGCACCCAAGTGAGTTGCTTGCTCACCGTCCCCTGCCACAGCTGTGTTGAGGAGAGGGAAAAAAGTTAACAAAGGGTTCATGAATTAAGGAGAAACACTTCAAGGGCAAAACAGGCTCAATTTAAGGTTGCAAAGTGAATTTATTATTAACAGAATCAGAGGAGGATAATGAGGAATAAAAGAAGACTTTAAAACACCTTCCTCCCCCAGGACCATCCCCCCTTCCCTCCCTAGCCCTCTCTCCTTCCAACAGCACAAGGAGACAGGGTGTGGCAGTTTTGGTCTGTTTTTCTCTCAAAATCTTTCTTCAGTTCACTTAGGGAGAGAAGTCTCATCTGCTATGCCGTGGGGTCCTTCCCATGGGATGCAGTTCTCTGGAAGTGTAGCAGTGGGGTTTTGAGGTTTAGCTGTTTAGGAAATGTGTTCAAAATGTTGCAATAGTTTGTTCCTGTTCACCCCTGTTCAGTTTTTCCTAATGGTTTCTCCCAAAAATTAGTTCCTGAGAATTCCAAATCCTTCCCTGTCTATAAGGTAGACCCTGCCCCTGGTAGCTTGTCTGTCTGTGCCAGATTTACATTCATAACGCAGAACATGAGCTGTCAATTATGATATTTCCCCACAGTTATTGGCATTCATGTTTCCAGCCCCTTTTTCTATTGGTTTCACCCCCCGATTTCCCTCCTAGCTAGCCCCTGATTCACTGCGGGGTTGTCCACTCCCAGGGGACAGCCCACACTTAAAAAGTCCCCCTTTCCCTTTGTTCTCCCCTTTTTCTCGTGGTTCGTTCCTGTGACTTGCCCCCCTGCTCTGGGTCTCTGTGGCACGGCCGCCTCTGTGTCTGTTCCATCTCCGGATCGCTCGCCCCATTCTGCTGTGGTCCTGCTGGGGGACCGGCGTGCTGAGCCCAGAGCCAACCACTCCCACAGCGAGCCCACCACCAGCTCGGCACGTGGCAACCGCTTCCCGCATGGCACTGCTGCTCCAGACAACACGCCATTTCTGTCTTTGTAGTGGCACTGCTCTGGACCGCTCCTTGCTGCTTCAGACTGCTGCTTCTCACGGTGGCAGCCACCCCGCATTGCCGTGTGGCTTTTTCTCGCGGCTGTATTGCCTGGCAACAGCCGCTCTACCACGCGCTCTGCTCCCACCTTGGGAAATAAAAGCAGCTTAGAAACATGCGCAGAGAGACCCCTTCCTTCATGCCTTTGCCTCTGTCTCAGACGCAGGTCCACAAATATCGGCCGTGTCTGTCGGCATGGACCCCACCGAGAGGCTGAACCACTACACTTTGCCCACCGGTGGCAGAGGTGGGGAGCGGTCATTCTTGACGCACACCAAGGGGAGATGGGTTTGGAGCCAGCCAGCTTCTAGCGTCGCCCCCTCCTCCCATGACCACAGCACGGCGTCATGGAAGCAAGGCTTTCTTTCCCTCTTTGGATGTCCCACTAAATTACACCTTTTCAGCATCCACCCGCTCCATCATGAGCACCTTCTCCCACAGGCTGCAAGTGGATCTCTGCATCCCCCCATGCACTTCATGAATTACAGGGAGACAGTTTCTTGTATTACAGTCCTTACCACGGCTTGCAGAAGAATCTTAGCTCCGACATTCGGAACTCCTCCTCCCCCTCTTTCCTTTTACTGACCTCAGTGCTGCCACGTTGATTCTCCTCACAGGTCCTCACCTTCTCCTTTCCTATGATTTGGAAGAAAATTGTTGTCCGTAGGTTTTTAGTTCTCAGGTTCTTATAGGGTTTTGCAGCACTGAACGGTTGATCTCGTCTGGGCTATTGGGGAATCGCTCACCATTCCCCTCACCACCGGCCACATGGTTCCCGCCATTCCGGGCTTCTCTTCATGCGGGATGCTGAAAAAGAAAAGCCGCTGCTGCCGTCCTGTCCCATCTGCCCACAGCACAGCTGGCTAAAAGCCGCCAAGCAGGTATAGTTTGCTGCAAACCATGTCAAGATGGCTGCAGCTGTGTGGCAGCAGCAGGAAAGAGAAGCCGCTGCCCCTGCCTTTCTGTCTGCAGTGCAGCAGGCTAGAAGTGGCCAGGCAGGCAAAGTTTACCACTGGCCGTGCTGAGATGGCATTGGCCACATGGCCGTGGTGGCCCCTGCTTGAGGTGCCGGGATGGCCCCAGCTGTGGCTCCTCCCCACCCCTCAGAACCCACACACACTTTTTATTTCCTCCTTAAATAGTTAATCACAGAGGCATTTAAAATATTTAATCACAGAGGCGTTACCAGCTTCTCTAATTGGCTTAGCAGCATGTCTGTTCTCAGAGCCATCTAGGGATTGGCTTTGCCAGGCATGGAGGAAGCTTCTAGCATCTTCTCACAGAAAAATCTCTTTAGTGGCTGTTTTCTTCCCTCTCCGCCAAAAACCAAGCAATGCAAAACCAACACATCAGGCATTACAAATAAATTATTTGCAGAGATTCCAAGCGTAAACTGAGACCATTCATACATGCAAAGGCTATAGACAGTGCAGTTCTAAACTGCAAGGACACAAATACACTTTGGATTCTGCTGCTGCTCAGCTTTTCAGTAGGGCTGAGGCTGTTTCTTCCCTTGCCTTCTGCTCTTGCTGTGCTGTGCACTTTCTTGCAGTGCAAATCACCTTTATGGGCTGCAGACATCCCACTCACTTGCTCTGTATTCATTGCACAGAATGCAAGGAAAAGGGAGGATATGCAATCTCCCTTGAACTTGCACTGTTATCCTAGCTTTAAAAAACATAAAAATTCAAGTTTGTCTTAAATAGGAAAGTTAATGCCACTTTGGGCATTTAAGAAGAAACAGTGACAATTAAAATACACTATAAACTCAGCAGTCCTTGTATTAGAAATAAATCTGTTCTGATTAAAAAAAAAATCTTACTAGAACTAGGAAATCTGAAAGAAGATCTCTTGGTTTAGATATGTATTAGTGGGAATGAAAACCACTTCTAAATCAGAATGGACACTTTATAAGACTTGGCAGGACCCCAGTTGAAAGAAACATTTCCAAACTCAATTTGGGACAGAAGGGATTCAGATGCTCACTCTTTGCCATTTCTCTTCTGAAAGCAGAGAAATTAACAAAAGTTTTTGATGCCAGCAACCCTCAAATCACGGATGATTGAAAGAAAAAGAATGTAATTTTCTTGTCTGCCTTTCTTTGACAAGTTTCCAGCAATGTGACAGTATGCGTTGCTTTAATTTATCTTTATCAGTTTTGATTTTCTGTATCTTTTTTGTGGGACAACTGATGGGGCAAGTAGGAGGGGAGCTTAACATTTTTAGCAACAGTATATAAATGCAGAGTGTGACACAGTTGTGTCATGTCACTATGAAATTTTGCCTACTCCAGTGAAAGCCATCTTATTTCAATGTGGAATGAAGTGCCTGCTTGTTTTCATTTATGATTATTGACATTTAAATAATTACTCAGTTTCATTCTCAATTGCAGTATCACTTTTTATTGAATATAGATGTCTTCTCTGGAAGTCATTAGCTACATTTTTCTGTATAGCACTTAATATTTAGAATAAAATTTCACTCTTTTTGATATGAGGATTTTAGAGCAGGGTGGTAAAACTCCATTGATCTCTATATCTGTTTTTCTGGTGAAGGGTAGGGGGCAGTTTGTGTGAATTACCTTACCACAGGCTCTGCAGTGGTGATAGAATCTAGTGACATGCAGTGTTCATCACAAGTGGGCTGTCCAGGCTTGTTTCTCTCATCCCCTCACAGTGCTCTGGCAGTGCTACTCTAGGGTGAATATTCTGTATGGACTGTGTTATTCATGCTATTCATGGCAAAATAGCTCAACTTGTACAAACAGACAAAAAAAAAGTCTTTTTACAGAGACAGCTGTAAGGGGTCATGCTGTAAACAGGATTGGATTGAAGAACATTGCTAACAAAAATTAAATAGACTGCTTTAAAATTATTTCTTGATAGGAAAAATGAATACTTTGAGCTGTAATGATCAGGATTACCTTCAGCCAATTTTGTTTTCTCATTCTGTGACTCAGGTGGTTTTAGCATGCATTTTGTCTGCAAAAAGGAAGACACAGTGATTAATTTTATTTTAGTCTGTGTAAGTTGTGTTGGCTTAAGTATAGTAGTTCTAAGATCTGGGTTGTTTTTCCCCCAGTGTCTGAAAAGAAAGATTCAGGGTTGGAGAAGGTATTTCCAAGGCTTATAAGTCTGTGTACTTACCCATCACAGGGGAATATCCAACAACAGGCATCAGGTCCCTTTCTTCCTTCCTGTCTTGGGGTGACTTTATGATACTGTATCCCCTATCATCTGCTTTATGCCCAGAAATGGGTCCCAACACTTTAAGCTAGGGCCGGGAGAT
Source organism: Peucedramus taeniatus (assembly GCA_013400575.1). NCBI lineage: Eukaryota > Metazoa > Chordata > Aves > Passeriformes > Fringillidae > Peucedramus > Peucedramus taeniatus. The sequence continues at coordinate 5,841 of WBNO01017246.1, forward strand.
GGGGGGGGCAAGCCAGAAGAATTCTGTCGGCAGTCTGTGTTCAAACACAGGGGCTCCTTTGCGCTTGCTCTCAGTCTTCCTCAGGAGAGAGAGGGAAAGAATACATGCTTTGCTTTCAGCTAGCTTTTTTTGTTAGCTGAGGCAAGAATTTTTCCTGGGACTCTGGCTTCTTCTGGAACTGTTCAGCTTAGCTCTGGTCCAGAACACCAGAACATCCCTGGGAGGCTCACACTGCGCCCCAGTGTGGGGAGGCTTTAGCCATGCCACATCCCAGCTCTGGACCTCAGGAGAAGCTGAGCAGAACTCTAAACTCCACCAGCTTTCTCTGCAGCAAGAAGGTTTTAATATCTAGCATTATTCATTCTTTTCCCTGTGCCTGTGTGCAGTCTGCTTGTTGAATAAACAGGTTTTTCACTTTCCACCAAGAAATTCCTGTAATAGTGGTGGGGGAAGGGCGTGCCTTCCCCTCCCATTCCCAAAACCTCCTTCTTCAGAGGAGATGCCCCTTTCAGGATGTTTTCTCCTAACTTTCCTCTGTCTCAAACTGAGACACTTCCCATCGCTTGTTATGAGACCCTTGTTGGGATCATATGCTAATGCTGTTCACATTGTGTGACAAGGGAAATGCCATCTCTTAAATAATGGATTTAGGTGGCTTTCACTTGACCAACTTAAACAGAGAGCACTAAGAGCAATTAACAGATTTACAAACTTCTAACGCAAAGTATCCTTTTCAGTTCACGTTTATCCCCGTTCATCAGTGTACCCAGGCTCACTGTTTTCCCCCATCAAGAGCATAAGTGCTGTTGACTCATATTTCTGTTTAACAGAGACTGATGTTAGTACCATGGATTGATTTAAGAATTGCTCTAATTTCTTATTTATGATCTGAGCATCTTCTACTCACAGAAAGGAAAAAAAAGTGACTCTTGCTGGTGCGGTTCATTTACAGTAGAAGAATATAGCTTTTTCTTTTTCCCTAGGAATTGTACTAACCTACACTTAATTATGTGTCCTGTCATTTGGCTGGGTTGTCCAAAAATGTAAAAAGCACTGGGTATATTTACTTTGGCAGTTGGCTTGTTGCCACCTGTGATCCAACAAATTGCTGTGTATTGATTCAATTTCACCTGGCCTGGTAAATGAATTCTGGAAGAAGCACAGATATTGCCTGCATCCCAGCTTTTTGCAGATTAAGATAAAAGTTGCTTTTCCCTCTCCAAAAACATAACCAGCAAGGGCTTAGTGTTATGTGCCATTACAGTAGCCTTGATGGGATGCAGAGCCAGACAAATACAGCTCTTGTCTGTGTTACAAATAAATATCTTTAATAAGACTCTTGAAAGCTTAGCCAATAAATGTATAAAGCTGTTAATAATTTATATTGATTACACTGTAGTCCTTACAATGAAATTCATATCAGATAAAAACATTAATTATTAGCCCAATTCCTGAAAACCAAATTGGAAGTGTTTATGGATATCTGTTTTCTGAAAGAGTTTTTTGTATAGAACGCCTAGTCAGTAATAACCAGCACAAAATTTCACAAATTCTTGGGAAACAATTGCTGAGGACTGCACCTTGATGAGCTAGCAGTTCCCAGCTGCCACTTCCCAAACTGTATTTTTAGACAGGCTGTACTATAAATCTAATGGAACAGTTTTACTACAGTGATGTTATTTGCTGCAAGTTTATTTAAGTGAAACAAAATCTAATGGAGAATAAAGCCAGGGGTCAAATATATCATACTTGGTTCCTTTAGTAACCACACATGTTAAGAAGCTTAGATGTTGTAGTTTGAAATGTCATACTCCTTCCAGAACTGAGTGCATGGGCTAAAACTTCAATATTCAATTCAACAGGCAAGGGCATATATTCCTAGGAAGAAACTAGGAGCTGTATTCAGCTGAACTCCAGCCAAACCTTTAAATCTAGTCAGTGAAGCACTTTCAAGCAGAGCTTGGGGTCCTTGGCAAAAGTCCCTGAAACTTGTCTATGAAAATGTACTCCAGTCGTATGTTATCAGTTTTTTTAGTATACTGACCTAAATTCATGTGAAAAATACTAGATGATGGGTTCAATAAGGAATTTTGTTATTATTTACTGACTTTTCATATATGAAGTACATCTGCAACCTGAGTGAATTTGCAAGAATGACTGAGTATCCTTCATTAGTGTATGACTCATTTATTCTAGAACAAAGTAAAAATTCTTGATCATGCAAATAAACCCATGTGTACTTTAGCTGAAATACTCAAATGTTTCAGTCTGGCTACTTACTTGCATGAAAAAAAAAAGTCTATCTGGTCTTCCTCACTCATATATAGAAACATATAGTAGTGCCTCCAAGGCTGTGGCTAGTTTGCCAACCTTCTCAAAACTGCAATTATATGTTTTGTAAGAATAGCACAGGCTAATATTTTAGATTACTCTGCTTCCAGTAGGAATTCCCAATTCAGACAACATGTGAGTTAAATTACATTATGTGCTGTGTGTCAGGAAAAGCACAAACTGGAAAGAAGGAAAGGGAGAGGCAAATGAGAGTTTTACCAAACTCAAAAAGCAAGAAGTACCACAAGTCTCAAGAAAAGTAGCAGTTCTTGGCCCCATCCTATTTTGTATAATCATTGAGATAAATAATTTACTTTGAAAACTGAGGTCCAATGAGATCCTTTTTCAACATTTTTCTTCTCTAGATGATGTCAGATTTCAGTTAGTCCACAATGTTAGACATTTTTTAGAAGATTAATGTTAAATAATTCAGAACTGACTCAAGACTAGAATCAGATATTTCAAAATACCGTGGACAGGCAGTGTTGAGTCCCAATGGCTTTCAGAGAAGTGGTAGGAGCAATGGTCTGCATCAAAATACCTTAAAGGAGTTTAAGTGTTCCGACTACAAGTAGACGGCCCCTTCAGGAGGTCAGCCAGCATCCAGACTATCAAAGATGTGCAGAAACTCTACAGTCAGGGTAAGCTGTCATCATACCATTGCCACTATCAGTGTGAGTGCTTTGTCCATCCTGGTTTGGTTGGTGAAACAGAAATGCAACTTCTTGCAATTAATTAATCAAAGCCATTTCTAACATAAAATAATAAGAGCACTAGTAGAGCAACCTGAGAGATAGCAATAGTAAGCAATACTTACTGAATAGCAAGTCATCTCTTGATGTCACACCAGAGCTGTAAAAAAATCTGTAACAGCTAATGAGGTTTGTGTCAAAGAAGATACATTTTTTCACAAAAAAATGTAAAAAAGTATTGAGTCTATGCACTTTATTGTAGTTACAGAGTACAGAGTCCCTGTGTCATCTTGCCTCTGGTTATGGCAAAGAAATATAATTTTACCTAATAATTTATGAAATGTAGCGAAGTAATTTTGAAAGTCACTGTGAAGTCATTTTATGAATTGCCTTTATGGGGAGAACCTCTTTTAGGAAAATTAATAAAACTCTATGCAAATGAAAAATGCAAAAATAAAATATCAGGAGTTACCAGCAGCAGAAGGCCAAGAGGTTTTCTGTTCAAAATGTTGTATGAAACAGTTTTCAAGGAGTAGTTTGAAGAAAAAGTAAAACATATTGAATGCCCATTTTGCTTCTTCTCCTTTTAGGCAAGTCTGTTAATTTTGATGATTATCATGATATCCATATTCCTGATGTTATCTTGAAGATGGTTTTTGTTTTGTTTTTGTTAGTGTTTTTTTTGTTTGGTTTGGTTTGTTTTTTTCAGTGCAACTATTCCCATAAGATAGCATCCTGGGAAATAAAGGATCTAAAGCTATGAATTATAAAACTTTAATTATGTAGCCTTTGTCAGGGAGTAGGAGTTTATAATGCCAGTATATAATGCCCTTTAACGCATGGGGCGGGAACACCTGAGATACTAGAACATCTGGGAGTTAGTACCTACGTACAGAGAATGAGATTTTGCCATCCAGGCTATAGCCAAGCTATCAGGGAACCCAGAGTCACTTCCAGTCACAAGCATGCATTTTCCACATCAAGGATTCATCTCTTCACACAATATCTCAGGGCATTCTGAAGAACAGGTGTGTCCACAGGAAGGTAGTGGAAACTGAGGGATTAAGGATTGTCACTCAGAACTGGAATTCCTAGGGGAAATTTGGAAAATGAATGTATAAACGTTAATTTCTAGTGATTTAATCTTGTCCTGACTTTCTGAATGTGATATTTTTACTTTGAGAGAGAATAAAAATGAGAACAAGTCTGAAAATAATCTGAGGGCAGTGCATTGTCTAGGAACACTGGAAGGTTTTGCTTGGCAAAGTGCCTGTAAAACATTCATCCCATGTAATTGTTGTTTACCTGTGTTTTCAGTTTTCACAAAATATTTTGAAAAGTGGAGTTTAAAATAATTACTCCTTGGGCTTCCTTGTGTGCATGCAGTGTGATGTCTGCTGTATTACACTGATGTTGTGGTGATACCCCAAATTTTAAAGATCTTAAGCTTGAGAGCCAACCTAGACCACAGCAAAGGTACCTTCACAGTGAATACAGTGAACAAGGCAGCTTTGAAAAGGTGTCATCACAGACAGCTGTCTTGGGATGATTTGAAAATTCTCGTTCTGTCTTCTGGGAGTGTTTGTGTACGTGTGTGTGTGATGTATCTATTACATTTCTTAACCTGAAAACCCAGAAATCCAGTATTTCTGCTTTACAGCAGTCTGAAGTGATAGTGAAAGTTTTCTCTTTACTGTCTCATTTGAATTTTTTAAGTGTTATTGATGGGAGATGAAAAATAAATTAGCTGAGTGACAGATTTAAAAATTAATAAAACCTTGAAGTTTATAAAAAGATTATAAGATTAAATGTAAAATATATATAAGTATATATATATAGAATGTATAAGTATATATAAGCACAAAAGAGTATAAGTTTATATACTTATAATAAACATATAGATATAATAAATATAATAAAGTTATTTAAAGTTTTTAAACATATTAAAAGTTTATAATCATAAAGAAGTTTATGGAAGTTTCATGACCTTTGGTCATGCAAACTGCAAGCAAGATTTCTTTTACCCAGGATTGCTACACTTGCTGCACTATTTAATCTGCAGAAGGCTGACAAAAATACTTACTGGGACACAGACTAATGTGTTTTATGGAAACTGATAATTTAGCAGTAGGAAAAATGTCAGTACAGTTTATCACAATAAAACTTCATGCATTTAATTCCGTACTTTATGAACACTTAACATGCTGCAATTTTGTGCATGTGCACATATCCATATGCAGAACTCTCCGGGAGAGAAAGAGAAATGCAACAGATGCAGAAAAAGTATCAGCAAAAATGGTCTGCTTTAGGTTAGGCAGGATTGGCATCATCAGATTATTCTCCAAATTTGTGTTAAACTCATAGTGCTAAAATAATTACAGTATCCCAGGGGGAAAAAAAGAGTAACTTGGTACAGTATTTGAAATGTGTATGTCAATGTAATTCTCACCTGGACTGTCTAGATGATGGAAGAAATTTGGGGTCCAGTTCTGGTTTTGCCCATTTGTAAAAATGAACCTGCATCACTTCATCTCTAGAAAGTTCTCAGCCACTCATATGGACATCTCATCAATTTTTCACCAAGACAAAAAAAATTCCTGTGGAGTGACAAAAGTGGGTTTTTTTTTCAGTTAGTAGATTACCAAAACAGCATTTTGAGCAGGACTATGTCTCAGCAAGAATAAAATCAGAGAATAAAAAGTAGATGTCTCAATTCAGAGCATGGAGAGATAAGGAGATTCAAATCAAGACCTTTCCTGCATAGAAAAAAAATATTTTTGCTGTTTTGCTGCATTGAGAAAATACTCTGGATATTAGTCTTAGCCAAATACATGATAATACAAAATATGACAAAGGCATTCAAAGGAATAACCCTCACTATCACTGGGGTTGTGGTTAGTAGAGCTGAATTTTGTGGTCAGTTTCAGAGATGGTTATAAAGTAATTCCAGCAGATGTAAATAAGGTATTATTTCTTGGTAATACTGTTGTCCTAGTTTAGGGCAAATTT
>WBNO01017246.1:11882-42837 GCA_013400575.1 Peucedramus taeniatus
GGTGTTTTCCAGGTCCCAGTCCAGAGCAGGTTCGTATGGTTCCAAAAAAAAAGAAGGAAAAAAAACAAAAAACAAAAAACAAAAAACAAAAAAAAAAAAGGAAGAAAACAAACAAACAAACAAACAAAAAAACCAAACAGTCCAGGAAAAAAAATTCGGACTGCCTAGCTAAACTAGCTAACAAGAAGCAAAAGCAAGAGAGAAAAGCAGAAGCCAGAGCAAAGCAAGGGCAAAAGCAAAAGAGAGCAAAGAAAACCAAAAGCAGCCCTATGTACAGTCTGTGTCTCGCCGTCCGTGTGGGAGTGAGCAGGCTGATAACAAAACAAACTTTGTTTTTCAGAGCTGGTCTGGAAGGTACAGAGCATAATATCCAGCATAACAGATCAGACTACTGGGGATATAAGCATCATAACGTCACCCTAGGACAACTGTGATGCTTCAGAGTTAAGAATGACTTTGACATTGCAGGTGTGGAGAGCTGTTTATGAGTCACCAGATGCAAACAAATCATTCACTTCCTGAACACAGTTATGTTGTTCTGAAGTATCTGATATGCTTTCTCCACATGGTGAGTATGGGCATTGAATATCTATACAGAAGGGAAAACTTAATAGTTAAAATGGTCTGGTGAGGTGGTTGTCCATAGGCCAAACCTGGGGTACAGAACCCTGCAGCTGTGATACGAGTCAGTGCTAAACCATAGTCTGGCCATCCCTTCACCGTGAAATTCTTAAGACGTCATGAAAACTACTGTGTACATTTAAATGAACTGTGCTGGCACTGGTATATTTACAAGTCCTGTTTTTCCACTCCACCTTCACAACATTTAGGTTTTTTAAATTTAGTTTTGTGGGGGTTTTTTTCCTATTTTGGAGTGAAAACATGAAAATAGTGGTTGTATAAATTTAGGTGCTGGAGAAAACATAGGTGAAATCAGCTGTTTTCCCTGAACTATAAATCTTAAGCAACTAAACCACCAAATAAATTACTGTTATTTTAGAAAATTATCTAATATTAGTAAGTTTTAGAACAACCATCAGAAAAATATTTCATATTAAATCTTTAAAACAGCATTTTCCTGTTTAAAATAGCCATTCATTACTAGTGTTAAATGAAAAACTTAGAATTGAAAGGATTTTGCAAGGATTTCTTTTATGTTTCAGGATAAATTAAATCACATGCCTTCTGTCCTACTTTTTGATTTGCTGATTTATTTTAACCCATTTCTGGAAAACTCGTGAGGGTGAGGGTTTGGGGAACAGCAACTATAAATAGTTCTACATTCAGCCTTGTGACATAGTTTGACTGTGCAGAAAAAGACAGTCACAGGGCTGTATGTTTCCCTTCCTTCTACCTTATCCAATGCATCCGCTTTTTCACACTGCAGTTTTCAAACCTAGGTGCCTAAAATGAAGGGTCGTGGTGTAGCTGATACCTAAAGCAAGTGCTCTCTCCTTCAAAAGCCCTAAGAACCCACCACAGCAATCATATCTGCAGAATGATACTGATTTTCACCGGTGAGGTAATTGGCATTCAGTAGCTCTTCTTGGGCTACAGTCATGTTTGTCATATTTTAGCCAACAGTGTATTTCAGAAACAAGTGCATTTAATCCCTTTTTCTGTCAAAATACTAGCAAAAAGCAAGATTAAAGGATAAACACATTGATATAACCAGCAGTTGCTATAATGCCCACGTGTTCAGTTACTGTTGCCTAGTTGAACTCTAAAGCTATTAAGGAAATCCTCATGTCATTTACTATTATTTTAGCAACTGATATCTCTCCTCAATGTTATGAATCGTGTAAGTCACTTTGTTCCAGTAATAGATACATCATCTTAATGCACTTCTTAAGAGCTGAGCACTTCATGTGTTAATGAGGTGTGCAAAAGTACCACACAGTATTTTCTGTAATTGGGCAACAGAATACAGCATTCTTTTTGAGTAGGCCTTATTATGTCAAGCACAGCATCAAGTGATACTAGTGCTCACATCTGCAATTTTTGCTGATCCATAGGTTTTCTTCCTTAATGTCTCAGGGAATATTTGCATTTGGAAAGGTCAAGGGAACATGAAACATTCTCAGAGCTAGAAATTTCTATTCACTGCAGATTGGTGTGCTGCACAAGCTTTCACAATTTATATTTTAACACTAATCCTAGTCTTTACCTGCAGGCATCAACCTTCTGCCTTACATATAAAAAGCAATTTAATTCTTCCACAAGTTACATCTTGAGTAGTGCAAGAGGTACTTGTAGCAATTTCATGAAGTGGGATAAATTGTAATGACTAGATACAGGTTGTGAACACTCCAAGTTTGATACAGGCTTGTGAAAGAAGAAAAAAAAATCCCTATTTTCTTTGCAGTCTCAACCACCTTGCTTCCTTCTAGTCCAAGAGTGCTACAGCAAGACAGCACAACTTGTACAGAAGTAAACGATTTGAATTCCAAAAATGGGTCCAAGTTCTTTAACTTTAGATTAGTAGTGATTTTGCCAGTAATGAGCCCAGTGGTATAAGGGGCTCATAATTTATACCCAAAGGTATAAATTAGCCAGCCCATCTCTACTTTACAATCCCCCTAGCTGCTAGAGAAGGATTTGTAGGGTCTTCTTGAAGCTGAAGTGGACTGAGGTACATGGCAGAAATGGCCAACCGGGAGCAAGAGGGAAAACAAAGACCTGTTTTCACAAGCTAGTCCCTGAATAATGCCTGTGAAGCATGTCTGTGCTTGCTCAGCTGATTACAGGAGAGATGAGTGTGCACAAGTGCTCCTGTTGTACAGGCCCTGCATTGCACTGGCAGTGGAGTATATTTATCAATGCACATGCAAACTTTAAAGGGCTCAAAGAAGTCTCCTTGCAAAGAAGATGACTTAGCAAAGCAGTCTGACATCTACAGGTACCCAGTTCTGAAGCTAAAAATCATTTAATAGAAAACTATAATTGTATTTTTCCATGACAGTTTAAGGCTAAAGAAGCAAGAAAATCTGTAGAGGCTTACAGTTTCCCTACCTGCTGCTGAGTTCTGTCCCTGCAATCATGCCTGATGTGGGGGTAGGATGGATGACTTTCCTGGAAGAACCATTGCAAAAACTTGCTGAATTCAAACTGTCAAACCCGGACTTGGACCTCTCCTTAGTCGCAGGATGGGGGCTGAATCTAGAAGCTGGCTAGCTCCAACCCCTGCCTCCCTTTGGCAAGCGTCACGAGGGGCTGCCCCCCCGCCTCTGCCCTCAGCAGGCAAAGGGGTGACGGTTTGGCCAGGCTCGGTGGGGTCCGGGCCAGCCGAGATGGCCAGGGTCTGTGGACCCGCATCTGAGATAGACATAAAGGAAATGAGGGAGGGCTCTTACATAGTTTTCCAATCTGCTTTATTCCCTGCACCGGCAGCGGGGCCGCACCGACCCGTTGTTGTGGGCAACCCCGCCGCGAGGGGGAAGGCCCGTGCGCGATCTGTAACAGCTGCAACCGCCGGGAGCGGCGGGAAGCGGTGGGAGCAGTCCCGGGCAGCACGGCGTGGTCTGGGGTGGTTGCGGGGCAGAGCTGAGTGATGGTCTAGTGTTGGGGCAGCAGCAGGAGCTCACTGCCGCCTGCTTGGCTCGCTGCCGTCCTGCCAGTACCGTGGGAGAGTGGGACGAGCGGGCTCTGGCTATCCGAGGCAGTGCCGGGGTGAAGCGGAGGCGCGCACTGTCTGGAGAAGCGGCGGGAACTTGGCAGGAGCAGCGGGTGCCGCGCAGGGTGCGGCGCAGCTTATCGGGACCGTGGTGGAGAGGGGCCGGTGGGCTCAGCAGGGCCAGCCCGAGCCGGGAGGTGGTGTAACGCAGGATCAGCAGCGCAGCACTGCTGCCCGGAGCCGGGGGGACAGTAGCTTGAGCAAACAATGAGGTAAAAGCCCAGAACAAAGATGGAATGGACCCTTTTAAAGTGCGGGCTGCACCCCCGCGGGATCACCCCCCCCACCCCGTGGGGCAGCCCCACGGTGAATCGGGGCTAGCTGGGAGGAGGATTTTGGGGGGTAAAACCAATAAATGAGGGGAAATATCACAACTGGCAGCAAATGTTCTTGATTATGGGTGTTACAGACAGTCTGCCAGGGCTGGGTTTCAGTAGAAAAGCAGAGAAAGCTTTCGGGAGAGGCCACTATGAGGGACTGAACAGGGGTGAACAAGGAGCAAATCACTGTAACTTTTTAAACACATTTCTAAACAGTTAAACCTTCTAGCCCCACTGCCACACTGGACCAACTAGAAAACGGACTAGGTTAGGGGCCCATGAGCTGTGCTTCAGATCTATAACCAAAGGAGCAAATTTAAAACCAAATGCAAGCTGTAATAAATTGCTCTGAATTATTGTTTTGTCTGAACCACTTGTCCAATTGAAAAGTGTAATTATCTTCAGTAAAGCTTGGAGGGGCTGGAGATGATGGGGCATGTTGGGAAGGATCAGATGACTAAGCCTCATAGAGCAGATACATGCAGTTGGCACATCTGCAAAGTAGTTGAGAGTGGGTGGTAGAATCTTAAATTTCACTCAGGTTGTGGGGGTGTTTTAATATCTAGTAATTTTCTTTTGAAAGTGTTTTGCAGAGTTCCTTTCAGCATTTTAATTGAGAAGCCAAAGAGATGGTGATGTTGCTATATTTTGAAAATGTAGTAGTAATTGGCTGTTTCTATCCTCTGTATTTCACAGTTTAAGTTCATTAGGTAGTGTAGTGCCTGCTTCACTCCTGTGGTATCCATGAATCATGGAATTATCAAGGTTGGAAGAGACCTTCAGGATCAAGTCCCACCATCAACCCCGCATCACCATAATCACCCCTAAACCATGTTCCAAGTGCCACATTCAGATGCCTCTGGAACACTTTCAGAGATGGTGACTCCACGACCTCCCTGGGCAAATTATTCAAGAGTCTGACCACTCTTTCAGTGAAAAATTCTTTACCAGCTGTTATAGCTTGAGGCCATTTCTTCTAGTCCTTTTGCTTGAGACATGGGAGAAGAGCTTGACTCACCCCCCCAGCTGCACCTTCCTGTCAGGAAGTTGTAGAGAGTGAGAAGCTCCTTTCTAAGCCTCCTTTTCTCCAGACTGAGCCCCTTAAGCTCTCTCAACTGCTTCTGGTACTCCAGACCCTTCCCCAGCACCATTCTCTTCTCTGGACATGCTCCAGCCACTCAATGTCTTTCTTGTCATGAGGGCCAGAACTGCCCTTGGAACTCAAGGTGGCCTCAGCAATGCAAGCACAAGGGGACAGTCACTGCCCTGGTCCTGTGGCCACACCATGGCTGGGACAGCCCAGGTGACATTGGCCTCTTGCCCACCTGGGCACACCTGTGCTCATGTCCATCTACTGTCACCAGCACACCGTTTTCCCAGTTTTCCATCCCTTCTGCCTCAGCCTGGAGCTGCAGGGGGATGGTCTGACCCAAGAGCAGGACCCAGCTCTTGGTCTTGTTGAACCTCAGACCATTGGCCTCAGCCCATCTCTGTGCAGAGCCTTCCTGCCCTGCAACAGACCAACATTTCTGCCTAATTTAGTGTCTTCTCTGAACTGACCGGGTGTAGACTTAATCTCCTCATGCAGATAATCAATAAAGATATTAAACAGGACCTTCCTCAATACTGAGTCCTGGGGACACCACCTGTTATCAGCCACCAAATGAATCCATGAGTGTGCTGGGATGAAAGCATGTGGTATCAAAAATCATCACATTTTTCTAGGAGGATATTTTTTCTGGGGTAGTGAATGTGTATGTTTTGCATTTGGTGATGTGGCGCCAAAACGTCAGTGTTTGGTCCCAATGATGATTTTTGCAATGCATAAATTTTATCTTTATAAATTACTTCCTTACAATATAGGCTGACATTACTTAATGATTTTTCTATATATGTTTCAGTGAAAGGGGGAAAAAATCAAACAAAGTGAACTTATGTAGTTCTTTGTAGTGATCCTTTCCTGTGATGTTCAGATGATTGATTCAAGGACATGGTTTAGGTCTTTGGAAAATTCTATTAGCTCATCAAATTGACAGAGCATGTATTTTCAATTGAAACAGAGATGACAGTTACTAACTTTGTGAGGGAATCAAAGAAGGAGTCAAGTGGGTTAGTTCCAAATGCTGAATGTGAATGCTTTTGTAGTTCTTAGCTAGAATGCAGTTTGGGTGTAGTTGTTCAGAGGGGTAGCCCATGAAGATGTTGCCCAACTGCATGCTGTCCTTACAAGATCTAGTGCTGGAAGAACACATCAGCTGCTTGTGGTGGTGTAGATGGAGTAGATAGGTTCATATTGTTTGAGAAAGAAATCTGGCACTGGGAGTAACAGGGAGGTTGAGATGGTAGGAAGCCTGATGCCTTTGGAAGGGGATAAAGCCAGTACCACTAGTGTGGCAAGATTTCCTTGCTTGCAGCTTTTGTTGAGTGGGTGAAGATTGCTGTAAAAAGTTGGATTCAGTTGCACACTTTTTTCTTGCATCTGCTAAGGAAAGGATTGCTATGTATTTTGGAATGAAGTAATGTTGCCGTATTTCCCTTGAGCTCCTAAGTCATCCCCATTAATGACTGAAAGATAAGGCTTAGTGAAGCTCTGCCTCAGTTAATAAAATCACTGTTTCATTTTATCTTCAGAATTTTCTCTTAAGAGGACAAGTTGCGTTGTAGGTATTTTTGTTGATCATTTCAATGTTGACTGTCTTCTTGAAATGCTTACAGAATGGTGGCAGGTGGGAAGACATGGTTTAATCTTGGAGTTGGGAACATTCTTGGGAAATAGTTAACCTGAAGACAAAAAATTAAATCTAGCTCTACAGCAAGTCACAGTGTTATTGCTTTGAGCTGAAACACTGGCCTTCCAAAGTAGCAGCTGGATTAAGATGTATGTTTCAAGCAGTGCTTGAAGAAACTCCTGTATACAACTTGTAGAGTGGAAGGTGTCAGGAGCACTCCCAAAAACGGAGTGAATGCAACTGCAGCAGGTTTGGCTCCAGTACTATACCACATGCTCTTGTGCCATTCCAGACTGTCTGCCCTAGGTACCCTTTAGGTACACTTTCTTGGGATACAGCACTTTCTTGTGCTTTAGAAAACACAGTTGATGGGCTGTAGCTCTCATGATATTTTAGAGACTTTCCACTGAAAGAAGCACTAAAATATAATTTGTCCTTGATCCCCAGTGTGCAAGATTACAGAGTAAATGCAGCCTGTATAAGCCACCAAAGGCAACCCCCAACCTTGTCATATTTCTTAGTATACAAACACCAGTTCATTGTCCATTACCTTCAGGGTAATACCCAGTTCTGTGTCTCCTTGTTAACAGAGTGGTCATTGTTCTTATTTTTTCCCTCATCAGTTATTTTGGTACTAGCTTAGCTTTTGCTAAAGTGCTGTGGTATAAGGAGCTCTTGTTTGAGCTGATCTCATCTGAAGCAGATTAAATTTCTTTATGCTTGTTTTTCTCCACCCTAGCAAAGATAACAATAGATTCTATGATAGAAGGATTGAAAACTAGGCTGAGGAAAAAAATCAGCCTTTTTGCTTGATCTGCTGTTATATTCAAAGGACACAGCCTTCCAGTGCCACCATAGCTCTAGGCTGCCTCATCAGCCCTGAGGTTAAGAAACCAGTGATGTACCCATGGCCAGGGTCTTCTCCCCTCAATGGTTCCTCCTCAATAGAGGGTCAGGTCTTGTCACTTGGCTCCTGTCTCCATACACCTACTCATGTTTATGTTTTGCCAGGATTCACAGGAGAGCATCTATAACAGAATGACAGCATCCAGCCTGTCCTGTGTCATTGGTTGGAATTTGATCTGGCCATTGAAAGGAACCACCTCCCTGAGTGCTCTGGTACCTGTGAATCTCTTCACTGAACTGCTGATAGATTTCTACATGAATATATTCAACTCCCAAGCAGTGCCTGCTGAGATCTTACCTTAATCCTCTCAGAAGGGAAAATGGAATAAGGCTGCCTGAGGGAAAGGTCTCTTAGATGGGACCTCTATGTTTAGGGCTCTCCTGTGAAAAAATTTTCAACACAGAGTAAAGTTTATATATCTTTCCAAATACCAAAGATGTTGGGAGAAGAGCAGTGCCCCATATATTGCCATCACACAGAGAGAATATGAACATGAACATTCGAGGACCAATAGATCAAAGTTAATCCCCTTACTAAACTTGAGCAGCTGACAAAAAGTGATATGTTAAAAAAAACATGACACTACATGCCAGTCTGTCATTTCTTTGGGGATCTGGAGACTTTATTACTTGACATTATTTTCTGCATGGGTAGAGGTAATTTCTGGACCACTCCTGAATGTACATATTCCTTTTATTTTTTATGTTTTTCTATTTTCTACTTTTTATTTGAATACAAGTTTATTAAGAGTTACCCTATTAAGTAAATAAATGTGGAATCAATTTTTAAGATATTAATGTTTTTGAACAATTTTTCCATATACATAAGTATCTTCTTTTATACAAAGTGGTGTGGGCAGTTGTGGCACATCAGGTGGACAAGTACCATGAAGAATAAAATCTTTCCTGTGTAATTTGAATAGTGCATACAGTTAACTAAAAATGCTTCCAAATATCTAATATATGCAGTTAATTACTGTAGCTGCACATGCAAAGTGTGTCCAAGTTTTTTCTTATAAACTCAAATGAGGAGAAACAATCCTCTAAATTCTTGGAATTTTCCTCCAAATTCTTGGAATTTTAATCAGTGGAGTTATATTGGTGAGTGCATAATACAGAATATAGACTAACTTTGAGTACCCCCAGTGTTCGGATTGCATTGCTTTTGCAGATTGAGTTGATAGAAATTTCAAATTTCTTTAGAAAGCATTAAGAACAACAACTTGGATAATATACCTAATATTTTTACACATTAAAAGTCCGTTATTAGTCCCAATGTGAATTATTAGCCAGCATAAAGGGAGAATTTCCAGTGTTTTCTTTCTGACTATGCTGCAAATATTGCTTGTGTTTGACGAACTCCAACAACTTACTATTTAGGTTTAACTGTTGTTTAGTTCTGTTTGGTAATGGCATGTATTCAACAAGTTATCATCATATTTGCTTGTAGAACAAAAGAAAATTAGCGAGTGTTAAAAAAGGTAAGTGGTGTTTTCTCTAATGCTCTGGCCTTCCTGCTTCTGTACAGAGCAAATAAAACAGAGGGAATATTTAGATTGCAGTAAAAGTAATAGTCTCAGGAGGACCTTCTCCTCTGCAAACACAACCACTTTGTGTCCCACAAGTTTTAGTGAGTTGAGGACTTGTGCTTCTGTTCTTCCTCTTGGCAGCTGCAAATTGCCAGCCTGTGTGAAGAGTGCAACAAAATCTTGTCACAGAGGGTGAAGAGGAATTGTTCTTGTCTCGGGAAACAACCAAATATTCGGGAGGCTGTGGAATGCTCGGTGTGCCAGGCCTTCATTTGCCCAGTAGGTGTCCTCTGTAGCATTAGGCAGTGATTAAAATTTGAAAAACAGAGGCTTTAGAGCAAGGTGGGTTAGGGACCAACTTTTGATGGCACAGGTGCATGTTTTCTCCTGTTCCTCAAGTGTCATAAAGACAACATGTGGCTTTTGAATATCTATAAGTAATAACCACCTACAACTCCCATTTAAATATAAAATCCAGCATAAGAGAATAATTAACAAGAATTCAGGACTTTTCAGCAAAATGAGATTGCCAAGGACAAAACTATCATAGTTTTGTATTGCAACTCATCAGCTTTATATCTGTGTGAGAACCTCCTAGCCTTGCTGTATTGAAACTCAAACATACTTATGCTCAGCATTGCTCAGCAACTTCGTCCTGTGCATCAGCACCCTGTTTTGACAGAGAAAGAATTTGGCCTCTGGGAATTAACAAAACCACAGTATTTTGCCACCCTCTGACTTTGGTCAAAATACATACGTGTTAGTTTCACTGTCTGTAAAAAAATAAAGGAGCACCTGGCATTAGAAAAGTTCCTTGGGATTAAATACTGGTAAGTCCTATAAAAAGGTTGTTTTCTATTTCCCCGCGTCCTTTTTTAAAAATCCAGCCAACACCAAATGGCCTGCAGGCTGTGTTGCATAATGGGAATGGGAGTCCTGGACAGCTTTAGCACCGTAACAGACCAGTGCCCTGTGGATTGAAATCCTGAGTTCATGAAAGTCAGCTTTGCTTAAAATGTCCTCAGAGGCAGGTAGGGGATCCCACATAGATTTGGTTCTCCCAATCATCCTAGTTTGGGAGTCAACAGGAATTTGCCAGCTGCAGTTGACAGAACACACTTGTCTCTGACCCCTTTACTTTTACAAAGAAAAAGTACAAGTCTCAAGTACCCCTTCAGCTGATTTGCCTGTCTGTGGACACTTTAGGTGATAGTTAAAACCAGACTCCCTGTTTCAGTATTGGTCACATGATAAACACCAGGTCTTCCTCTTACTGCACTGTAAACTACCATTTCCTAACAATTAATAGCTCCTCTCATTTAGTGAATGAAGGACAAAATGGTGCTCTCTCATGTCTTTTTTCCTTTAAAGAACAGGTAACACCTGTAATCCCAGTGCGGGTCATTTGATGCTGCTTAAGAAAACCAGAAGCTCTGGTTCTGATTGCCATTAGCTCTGCTGGGGACAGAGTGATGGGGGACCAGGGCTTCTGCTCCCCTTTGCCTTCCTGCCTCCCCAGCAGGCAGTCTGGGCAGAAAGAGGAAGGGACTCGCCTCTACCCCAGCCTTTCCCTACAAGGCTGCTGATCACAGGGAATGGACTCTCCCAAACTAAAGGCACCTGGTTACAAATCCCTAGTGATGAGACCCTAGCTCTGTCCCCCAGCCCTAGAGGAACTGGTGAAATCCTCCATCTGTAGCAGAATCCTCCTGATCTCTGTCCTCAGTGCCAGACTTAACTATGGCATTAAATCAGCTCACATGAATTATTCAGAAGGGTTTGGAGTGAAATTCATGTTAGAGAAATCTATGTTTCAAATTTCCTGACTCTAAGAGGAGTCCTGGAGGTGTCCCCTGCAGTTACTTTGATAACAGTTTCTCTTTACAAATGATAATTGCACGATTCAAGCTTTTGTAGAGTGTGGCCTTGTGAACTCTTCTCTCATATCAAAGAACAATTTTCAGATAATTTCCATAGCAAAAAGAAAGTGATTGTGGAGATAATCTGTTGAAAACACATATGCTGGATTTCAGTTGAAAGCAATAAAATGCAGTCATGAAATGAGAAATCAAATGTTACCTAGTTGATGATATATAGAGAATAAATTGCCTAAGCATTTTAGTTTACTGAGCTGCTAGGAATTGAAAATTGGTCCCAAGATTAGTCTGATTATCAGGACACCTCTAGCAACAAGCAACAAAAGGGAAAGGGAATACTTTTCTACCCTGAATCTATGAAGAAACGTAAGAAGATTGAACAATGTCATTAACCAAGGGGGCTCTTTGCAGTTCCTACAAAAAACTTCCATGAAAGAATATCATTACATGTGTTTAGATGATCTGTCTGGGTTTGCTGCAATCCTTGAGTAGCATTCATCACAGAATCTGTCAGAGCCTTATAAACTTTAATATATTCATCCAACCATGAGGAGACTAATAACAGAAAAGCTCCTGATATTTTATTTGCATGATCAATGTATACTTAGGTAGCAAGTTGAACTTCTAATGGGATTGATGGTACAATCACACATCCCCCCTTTCTCTTCCCAACTAGTTTGTATTCCCAATTGTGAAAATGTAGATTTGTCATTACTCTCACTTTTTGAGAGGCCATGGGGGTGTTGGATTGTGGGGAAAGAAGGTGAGGGAGAGTTACTGCCAGCATCTGGAATTTTTGATGTGAGAAACTCACATTCAGCCAAACCTCTACTGGTCTGTAGTGTTCCTGTACATACCCTGTTCATTTCTAAGAGGTTTTCAATTACAAAGAGAAGTCAGAAGCAAACATGTCTTGTTTTGAGCAGGAACACTCAATCGAAGTCAAAGGTATGACTGTGAAATGAGTGTGAATCCTATATTCAGTACACATGGCTGGGGTGTGAAAGGTGTGCCTTTCCTGGTGGAGTAATACTCATTTGCACAATCTGAAGAGTTAGATTTTTGTCTTTATCCATGCACATCCTGGAAAGCCATTTCAGTGTATGGAATGTTGCAAAGGATTCCAGTGTCCTCCAACATCATCTGAGAGTGATGGAAGATTGCAGTGAGGTGCTACAAATGCTCTTTTCGGTCTTGCTTGAGAAAAGACTGCCTTGAGGGTTGGTGATTTGTACAGTGAATTGGGCTGGAGACTAGAACTCAAATAGAACCAGGAAAAATGCCCTTTTCCACAGTGGGTTGATCAGCATCTAAGAACTGTCACCCAGAATTGTCACTCTGAGGGAAAAGTCTTTTGATGTGGTACATGAGTTCTCATGTTTCTTCCTAACTGGTGTCTTTAGTGCTTCGAAAGCTGTGGAAATTGTACACAATAGGACCATAGACCTATTATTTTGTCTGTTCCTCTCTAGGATAGTTGGCAAATTAAAAAAAAAAAAAAAAACCAAAACAAAACCAAAAAATTATCTGATTGAAAAATTACTTCTAGAACACGGCAACTCAACAAAAATTACAAGTGCTTTCTTAAAAGGCTAGTTTTGTTGCAATTCTTCCAGAAATCATGGAGTTCGTCTAGAAAGCTGCCTGTGTCCCTCTGAGCCACAGAATTCTGGGCTCATAAAGGGCCCAGCTCTGGCTCTGCCAGCCTCTGCAGCGCTCCAGAGCCAGGGAAACAAGTATCACTGCTTCCCATTCATGGACTTTTGACGTGGCGTCACCTTTCTGCACATGGTGTTGAAATTATTGCCAGGGCAAAGGAGGGAATTCTACTGGAACCAGGGGTGTGGCATTGGAGTCCCTGGGTTGATAGACAAGGACCTTCACCTATCATGCTCCATCCTGGCATCTCACTGGTCAGGACTGGGCTGTGTGAGGATCAGACCCATGAGCTGTTTAGACCCAGGAGTTCTGAACTCCCTGTATAAGAAGGCTCTCAACAATAGAACATGCTGCTTGTCACCTGGAGCTTTGGGGTGTGTGTGTGGTCCCTGCCTCCAACCACCAACCTCACAGAACATGTGGATTTTAATGTAATGGGGGGAACTGGCTGATCATTAACACTACCTTTTTTTGTGTGGCCCTGATTTCTCCATGGTGCAATCTTGGTGTAGTAACTTCTCTCCTGCCTGGCAGTCTCTCTAGTCTTCAGAGCACCAGCTTGTCACTCAGAGGTTAGAGTTTGTGCCTGTTCTTGGGAGTGGCTGGACCTGATGCNGGTCTGCTGTCTGCTTCCTTTTCTTTTGCTTCAGTTCTTGAAAACAGACTCATTTAAGCTGCTGCCAGGCCAGATACTAATGCCAAGCTCCTCAAGCCTGATATAAAATCAGGATTTCTGTATTTTTTCTTTATAATTGTATTTCTGTATTTTTTCTTTATTATTGTGGATTGTATGCCCCAATACTGAGTTGTACTCTCAAGTTATTTCTGAAGTTATTTCTGCACTTCAACCTTTAATTGCCCACAAAAGCAGATTACAGCCTCTTACTCCCCTTAATTAGTGGGACAATAAAAAGCAACTGTAAAACACACCAAACTGTATCACCTTTAGTGTCTGAACTAGATTTCTGCAGCAAGTCATGGAAGAGTCTTTGGATGGGTGGATATTTGACACTTCATCCAAGAATTTCTTGAACCAAAGGTCTAAAAATAATAATGGCTGTAGTAAGGAATTTATCTTTTCTGTTTCAAAAGTGTCCAAAGAAACATGCTCTTCTCCATTTCACCTGCTAGTGTTGTCTTTTTTATTTTCCCACATATTTCCCATCCCTTCAAAGCTGCCTCCTCTGTCTATTGCCAGCTACATCCTTCATCTGCAGCCTGTCAGCAGCCTATGCCCACAATCCCACTGGGATTTTATGGGAGAGGAGTCATCTAAGGCTTTCGGGGCTATTCTGCAGCTGAATAAACTGAACTGAAACTGCAAGAGGTTTGGGGTTGCAGGTAAGTTTCACAGTGTCTGAGTAAGTGGAATTCCCCAGACTGGGTTTCCTCTTTCTCTGAAGCAAAAAGATGGTTATGCTTTTGATAACAAGATTGAGCTTTTATATCTCCATAACCCAACTCTTGTTGTGATGAAGGGGAAAAGAAGTTAGGATGATCTTTTTCTTTCCACATTTCCCAGTGCTCCCAGCCTTCCACAGCAGCCTGTGTCCTTTGAGAAACCTGCTATAGTGGTGCATGATGAAATGCAGCTCCAGCTGATGTTTAGTGATGTTTATGCTGTATTCAATAACTATACTGAGAACAGGCATAGAATCAGACACAGAATAGACATTGAGAATAAACACAGAATCGCATCAGGCTGCATTGCTGTCCACTCTGAGTACATGCACAGAGCCTGAGCAAGGCATGGGCCAGTGTGTGGGGCTGTCTTGCTCTATTAGGGGCTGTAGAGGGGTCTTGTTTCCTTTTCCCCTTTCCTTCCTAGTACAGGAGCTCTTTCATGCTTACTGAGCTACCAAACACCAGCAGCCATGGGCCACCAAATGTTTTCAGTCTCATCTGCATGGAGTACTAAATGCTGCTGCAGAGCAACAAACAAAATGTTGACCTATCACAAATTACTTCCGTGCTTTAAGAAGGATTAGCAGGCCTACATTCTATTCAGAAGCTTGATTAAATTTTAATTTTCTTATTCTTTGGCTTTTGGCTGATCTCTCAGGCATTGCTGCAGCAAAAGCTTTCCAGGGTCCAGAGTGCATGCTGCCAACCCTGATGGGTAAGTGGCTACCGTACAAGGACAAAACAAACTTACTCCATTACAAAATAACATAAAATTAAGTAAGATAATGCCACTGCCTTATGCACCAAAAGAGATTTTATGAAATAATAGAAATGAGAGGATGAAAGTTATGAAAGGCTTTGTAAAGCTCTCTCACAAGCCCTGACACCCAGCCTGGGTAAACATCCCGTTCTCTCGATGTCACAGTACCACAGCTTCTCCATATAATTGCCACTTGAAAGTTAAAAGGACTCTGCTCCCATCATGATGGCTGTATTTTCTGTTTTCTATAGCCATGGCATGTCCTGCATCCATGGCTGTCATTGCAGACTTGACTGTGGAAGCAGCATCTTGGTATACAAGTTGTTTGAGGCTGCTGTAGAAATCAAGTGACTTCTCTATAGGAAACCCCACTGTACTGTGGCACTGAAGATGATGGATAGTGCAGAGATGGAGAGGTGGTTCCTCCTCCCTGCAGGAGTTGTGAAGGACAACACCAGTGAAATGCAGGAAAGGATGATTCAGATAAGGAAACTGAAGCTCCCTAATTAGCATAGAATCACAGAATCGTTTAGCTTGGAAAAGACTTCCAACAGTTCCCCCAACACTGTCAAGGCACCACTAACTCATGTCCCTAAATGCCACATCTGCACACCTTTGAAATACCTCAAAAGGTATTTTTTGGGCAACTCTACCCTTGCCCTGGACAGCCACGATGATTTGGTGACAGTGGTTTCTTTCTGTCTGGGCAGAGAAAAGCAAGTCTATGCCCTTTGCAGCATAGCATAAGTCCAGGTGTTTGCCCTGAGACACTGAAGGAGAAGTGTAAACTCTTGTGATCTCCTCCAATGCACCGCCGGGTAGTCTGTACCCCTCCAGCTGTGCTAGCAGTTGGTGAACAGGTCAGGATGATTCAAAGGGAGTCAGCTTCATGTTCATTGTGAGCTTAAGGCAGCAGAGCTCTGGGGGGACTCTTGTAAGCACCACCAAAGCAGAGGAGCAGCATCCCAGGCTTTAAGTTAGCACTTGTTTTCTGCACTGTTTTCTTTGAAGAAGCATCACTAGAGTTATTAGGCCATAACACATGGCATGTTGCTTTCTTCTCTCCAAGAAGATTTAGAGTATGATTTATTTTTCTAGGCTGTTAGCTGAGCTCAGTAACAAAGTCTTCCCAACCTGCCCTTTTGGGCTGGCACCGTATGGCTCTGTCAGCATTGCTGCAGAAAACAACTCATCTGACCTCTACTGGCAGTCAAGAAATTATCTCTGTGACCCAGCATTGCACTGTGCAACCTCACTTTCCAAACTGCAGGAGCACAATAGCCTGTGCTGCATCTCTGGCTCCTTGCAGCTTTGATGGTAGGGAGTCCCACCACCCTGTGGACTGTGCCCTGCTCCCAGCTGGCCCTTGCAATGCTATTTCCAATGAACTAATTATGTGTGTCACTCGTTAAGTGAGCTTTTGACTGAAAGCAATTTGATGTCCAGAGAGGTGATAAAGAAAACCAGACAAAGCACCTGCCATGAAAGCTCAGCAATCCCCACCTTCATCTGGAGAGAAGGAAGACTCACACAGGCTGAGCTCCCCAAGAGTTGAGCCCACCCCGTGGCTTGGTGTGACTGGGAGCACGAGTTATTTATAAACTTTGTAAACCCTCTCCTGACTGATATAGAGCTCAAAATGGAAGGTTTGTGCTAGTATTTTGCCATGGAAATAAATGTTTGTGTTACCTAATAGTAATTAATCTTACCAGTATGCAGAAGATTGGTGGCATTTGTGCAGGGATTTATTTGCATTTACAACTGTACAGCACCTAATGGATACTGGAAAGCACTCAGCTCTGCTGTGCTATTAAATTTCAGTGTGTGGCTTTGCCATAGCAAAACCTGCTGCTACTATTACGTCACTGAAGGCAAATTTGTGGAGTAAATTCAAATCAGAAAGCTCTCAGTTGAGACCCCTGGAGGTAGTGACATCTGCCTTTGACAAGAATTTCTGAGAGGGAGAGTAAAGTACTTTGAGTGAAATTAAAAGCTTTGATCTGTTTTTTGTTTCATCATTATTATAACAAACACAAAAGTGTTTGAGTCCTTTACATGTGTCTTTCAGTTCTTCATTAGGCTGTGATTTTTAGTTACTACTCTAGCACAGGGGAGACACCTGGCAGCCACCCAGCAGGTCACTGGCACTGCCAGGACTCACACCCTGGCTCCAGCCTGAGCCAATTAAATGAAATAGGTGATAGACACACACAGAGCAACATTACTTCAAAGAAAGTGACCCTCTGGCCCCAGCACACTGGGTAGCCCTGTTTTAGGCAGCACCATGGCAGCCCCAAACACACAGCAGAGGTGATGATAGAATCCCAGCATCATTTAGATTGGAAAAGACCTCTAAGGCTGAATCCAATGACTAATGTAGAAATGCCAAGTCCACAACTGCCATCTTCTCAAGTGCCACATTTACAAATATTTTAAATAATTTCAGAGATGGTGTCACTTGTTTCCTAGGAGCAAAGCCTGATCCCCATCTAGCTGCACTCTCTTGTCTGGGAATTGTAGAGAGCAAGAAGGTTCTCCCTGAGGCTCTTTTATTCCAGGCTGAGTCCTCCAGATCCCTCAGCTGCTCCTGTGTTCCAGACCCTTCCCTTCCCCCCACTGATTCTTTCTCTGGACATGCTCCAGCCCTTCCGTGTCTGTCTTGTCATAAGGGGCTCAGAACTGGACACTGCACTCAAGGTGTGGCCTCAACAGTGCCCAGCACAGGGGATGTTCACTACTCTGGTCCTACTGGACACATTATTCCTGATCCAGCCTGTCCTTGGCTTCTTGCCCACCTGGGCACACCTGGGCTCATGTTCAGCTGTTGCCAACCAGCAGCTTTACAGTCACTCTGTGCCAAGCCTGTTTCACCAGATGGCTGATCTTAAATCAAATCTCAACCCAGATGAATTTGCACAGCCTTCACTTGACTGGTTGTGTCTCTCTCCTCCGTGCAACACTGGCTGGATGAGGCTCCTGGAGCCCCTCAGCAGAGGGAGAGGGGAAGAGCAATGGGGGCAAAAGTAACCAGCACAGTCTCCAGCTGCCAGGAGAAAAATGGGAGGATTAAAAATATATATATATACATATATATATATATAATGTGAAAAGTCCTTGGAATCAGCCATTTCCATCAGCCTGAAACCTCCCAGAGCTCAGCAAGGTCAGATGCATGAGCCCCCAGATGAAGTGACACCCATCTGTGTGGGTGGGATTTGGGATCTGGTGTTCTTTTTTTTTTTTTTCAGTTGTGATGTAATGGAGGAAGGTAAGAACGAAACACATAGTCAGTGGCTCAGCACATATTTTTTTATGATGCAGTTTCAAACCACTAGAAAACTTTAGTTATGCAGGTGCACTTTAAACCATAACATAATATCTGTGCCAGAATTTCATTTTTCTCAATTCACTGCTTTGTGAATTTATTTCTAACATCACCCCTTCTTAATTCTCCTTGGAGTTTTAGCTAAGACAATATTTCTATGGCCAAGCAAAGCAGGAGTGGCCCCAAGATGCAGATGAAGACAGTTGGGAAGGTCTTATACAAAGGGATGTAAAAGCCCATCAGGGTGAAGGATGCATAATTTCTTTTTCACCAGTTACAGCTTAAACCACAACCCTGGGTTTTCAACAACATGGAGCACACTGGCAGCAGGACTCTCATGTTGGAGGAAGATTGTAAAGATCTCCCAACTCCTTTGGTACCTTAGGGGTTGCCATGCTTGGCTGCAGAGGGAGGAAGGCTTGTCACAGGCACTTGTCGCTCCAGTCTTGGAGCTTTTACTCACCTGTATGCAGGGACAGAAAGGCACTTCCTGAGCCTGTGTCTCTTGTTCTCCCTTCTGCCACTGCAGCAAAGCACCCCAGCTTGAAAAATGAGAGGGGAAAGAGAATGTAGGAAAGAGATATTGTACTCACTCATTAAATTATTATTTCAATCCTCCTTCAATGGAAAATAATGAATCTCATGTCACTCTGATTTTCAGGGCCTTGGCCATGGTTCTGGCTTGGGACCCTGTGTTTTGCTTAGATTTCCCTTCCATCTCCCTGAGAGGGAGGTAATCAAAGCATGCGGAGTTCCGGAGTTCAAGGAGTGAGCCATAGCAGCCTCTGACTGAGCTGCCATCACAGCAGCACTCTTGCTTAGCAGGGTAACCACAAACACAGTGGGGACAGGGCCACACACCAGCAGTGGAATGGTGCTGTTCCCACGTGGAACCAACATAGCACCAGCGCTGGGATGATAGAAGTTTCCACCTCGGCAACTGGAAGAGTGTCAACTGCAACCGGACTGCCAGTCAGCTGTGTTTCTAGCATGAATATTGAGGGGAAAGGGGATTTATTGCAGCCTTTTAAGCCCGAAGATGAAATGCAAAAGTGAATTAAAATTTCTGTGGTAACTGCTCAATCAAAGGTTGGAGTGCAGTATTTCTGCTGTATTTAAACAGCAAAGCAAACCTTCAATTTGCAAGTGCAAATGCAAACAAGAACTTCAAAGGGCAGTGGTATCTATTTTTTTGTTTTTCCTTCTCCCTGGCTAGAATGTATTATAGCAAGCTTGTGTATGCTTTGCAGTATATTTTCCTGTCATGAAAATTTAGGTTTTGTTTGCTTTTTTAAGGGAGGAAAAAAATCCCAACTCTTGCTTTAATGATCTTCACTATGGTGAATTTTAAAGTGGCTTACAGCAGGGGAGTCTGGCATTTTCTGTTTGCATCAGTCAGTCGCTAATGATTGATCTCAGACACCAGCTTTCATTTTCTAAACAAAATAGGCTGCAGTTGCATAAACCTGATTAAGGTTTTTTTTGAGTAGAGTTTTATCTAATGTGCCTATTGCCACTCACTTCAGCGTAATGAGTTTCTTTCCAACTACAGATGACATGCAGAACACAGAACAAAAAGTATGTGTCAGTTTATAATGCATTCTTCTTAAAGTTTAAATGATGCTAATAGGCCATCAAACTACTAGAAAAAAGCTTGGCATCTAGAATAAACTCCTGATCAGGCTGCTGTTGTTTGTGTTGCCATCCTTACACAGAAGTCTGCCATGAGAGAAGCCGCTTGCTGGGCTGATGTTATTGTGAAATCATCTTGCAACATCTTGCAAAAATTGCTGCTCTGATTGTAAATGAAATACTAACAAAGAATTGAGTGGTCTTGACTTTGCTTCCTGACTTCTGAGTGTTTAGGTCCTAGTGACTTCTCCTGCTAAAGAGTATGAAACCTCAAGACATCTGAGATCCTGACACAAAAATTGCTTATTCTGGCATTGCTCTGTGTTACTTCCCAACAGAGAGAAGTGTTCCTTTTCCTCTCATTTCTGAGGGACAAGAGACAGTGAAGAGGAAGAATAGGTGAAATTACATTTGAGGAGGTGCAAATACAAAACGGACAGCCTTGGAGAAAACACGCTTCATTCAAATGGCTATTTGCAGAGCAGATCCTCTGCAAGATAACTTATGGTATGTGAAAAAGTCCTGTGCTCAGAAAACAGTCTGTCATAGTAAAATAAAGAGCCCTGAAGCTGTGAAGTCTGGCATAGCTGTGAAAATAACTTTGACTTGGGAGGGGAGGCTGGGAACCCTGCAGTTCCTGATTCTTTTCAAAGACAATGCCCGTACAACAGCAAGGAACATGGAGGCTACCGTAACTCCTGCAAATCTCCACCAAAACCTCAATTTAAAATACTATCAAAGATTAAAGGCTGCACTCTCTTGCAACTGCATTAATTATCAAGGCAGCATGCAGATCTCTGTAAATGGCTCCTGTCAGCACAGCACCGAGTTTAAAGGTTAGGGTGGTGGCAGACAGATCATGATGATGATGATGATGATGATGATGATGATGATGATGATGATGACAACATGTGATTTACAGTTTTCTGGCATGGGGGAGAGGTGTCTTCTAATACTGGAATGTTAGGAAAAATCAGCCTGCTTTCTATGTAGCAGGGGCTGGGAGGGAGGAGAGGGCAGCTGAGCTGTAGGGTGTACTGCCCTTGCCTATTGCAGCCTGAAATTAAATGGTAATACTGCCAGGAGGTGAAGACAAGACAACACACTCCCAGACAAAAAAAATACCCTTTTCCCTATCTCTGACAAGAAAACCCCAACACTGTTTCTGCTCTGCATAAGCACTAGCCACTATGGCAGGCTTTATGCAGCTGTGACAGTGTTCTGCTTTAATTTGATTAATTTTATTGGGAAGAAGTTCCATCCCTTCCACCAGCAAGAAACCAGCCAGTCTCCATTAGGGCCCTCTCTCCCTGTTTCTTTACTTCAGTTATAAAGGGATTTATAAATTACTTTACAAAATAGGGTCACCACACATTTGAAGAGCACCTGAGAGTGCAGGTATGAAAGGAAAGCCCAGGGGTCTGGTGGATTGACAATTATTCCAAGAGGTGGGAAGCTAACCAAGGGACTGGACAGGGATCCTCTGCCTGAGAGACAGAGTGACCTCAAGGAAGAGGCCACCTTCCTGAGAGAAAGCAAGCAGAAAGTATTGTACTCATTCTTGCAGGGCTAACTTTGAAACTGGAACACAGTGGTGGAGAAATTACCACCAGTTTCTTTCCCCCTCCCCACCCCCCCAAGAGAGTCTGGCCAGGGAAGGGGTCCCTCAACAGGCCCTGGGCAGGCCATGCTGTGACCCTGGGCAGCAGAGACCACCACAACAATGCCAGGAAATTGTCAGTCAAGTTTAATGCATCATAAAGAAGTAAAACTACATTGGCATATTTAAGACAAACACTTCTTTTTTTTTTCTATGCACACTATCCACTGGACAGCCCCCTTTTCAAAATAACTACTTTTAACAGTTGAAGACAGTTTTTCAGAAATTCTTCACATATTCAACCTTCTACACTTTTCCTTTATTTTTTATTTGTCTGAGAAGGAAAAAAAAATGAAACCTGAAAACATCTACATTGCAAGCCACTCAGAATGCATAATTGCATACATTAACCAATGTATAACAACTGTGTTTTATTTAGTTCACTCTATTTATCAATAAAAGAATATAAAAATCTTGTTCAATCGAGTGTTGTGTATTAAAATAGATTTGTATAGTACTGCACAGTTTCTCCCGGAGTTGTGAAAATGGTTGAAGGGACCGTGTGCTTTCTGGGCAACAGAAAAAGCCAGTCCCTCATGTGTTTATTTCTTAAAATTAAAAACAAAAAAGGCTATTCGGCACCACGTGATATGCTGATGTGAGAGACTAGCCTTGTGTCCTGCTCTGGTGGCTTTCCATAAGTACCTGTTGTGCTAATTGATGGAGAACTCATAAGGACAGAGACAATGGCACAGGGAAGTGTGAGTTGAGAAAAGCGGGGTGTCCATCCCCACCTTCCCAGGCAGCTGCAGGAGACGGGGCTCTGGGGGCCAGGCAGCACCTTGCAGAATCAGGAAGACCAGCTAGTAAACAGGCAGGTGCACTGGGGTTTTCTCAGGCTAATGCTTTACACTTCCCAAATATGCTAAAATACAACAAAAAGTTAAAAAGGAATCAAGTTTCCAAAAACAAAATCCTCCCAAACCTTTTTAATTTTCCATGCCCTGTCCCTCTCCCAGAAGTCTTGTGTTTGAGTCTCCAGTTTGAGAAACAACCCCTTGAGGCAGTTTTTTTCCCCTGTATTTCAGCAGGTATTTCTACAAAAAACCCCAAGCAACCAACCCACCAACCAACCAACCAAAAACACCAAAGCAATAAAAAAAAAAACCACAACAAACTGCATCAAACAAAAAACCCAAAAAAAACCAAAAAAACCCAAACAAAACAAAACAAAACAAAAAAAAAGGTTTGTTGCATATCTTTAAAAATGCAGTACAAAAAGGTTAAGATTTTTTTTGGCATATTATCTGTACTGACAAGAAACAAAACCCAAAATATTTATTTGCTTTTTTTTGTTTAAAAAAGAATCCAAAATGAACAAAAAGACAGAAAACCACAAAATAATCACTTTAAAAAAATTAAACCCAAACTGTCAAAGATATCCACTGTTATGGTTGATGCTAAACCTTGCACAAAAATTCCATGAGAAAAATACACTGATATCAAAATAAGTAAAAAGGACCTGCAAAAGGAGTTTTACAGTCATATTTTTTAAATCTTTTGGGACGCATATACAGATGCATCAGCATGAAAATACTTCAATATTTACTAGAAATGCTAACTTCATACAGTTTCTTTATTTAAATATCTGCAATTCTCAAGTCTAATAAAACAGCAAAAAAAGATCTTTTGTTTCCAAGGCTCTGTGAGTGTCTGTGATGCTGTTCTGGTCACAAAGACCCCATATCCACATCACCTGAATCAATGGGGCCAAACTTGTTCCTCTGAAATCCATGTCAAGTGCTAAGTAGCTCAGTTTCTGGTTATCTCACCGATTCCCCCCGACACACATAGCTTTCAGCCCAACTACTTCTCTAATACCTCACTAACTCCTCTCCCCTTAAAGCAGAAAGCCTGTCTGCCACCACAAAAGACTATCCTGCTTCCTATCAGCCATGCTTTTCCAGTTCATCCTCAGTCATAAATACATTAAGGCCAACATAACAAAACAAAATGTCAGAAGCACTGAAGGTCTTGGCAAATACGAAACTGCAGCTCAACCCACTCTGTGGGAATGTGATGCCACAGTGACCTACAAACTGGGCTGCCTGGTCTGCAAGTCTCTAAGTGTATCAAAACTGAGATTGCTCCTTCTGTCCTTTGTTCCAGTTTCATCTCTCCTCTGCTCATGTGCATAAAGTTTCTCGTCACCCGTTCCTCAGACCTCGCACAGCTGACTCTTGTCAGTTGTTACCCTGTGATGGCTGCAAAGCTTTGTGCATGGCAGCAGAGGCAGCAGAGGGTTTGATCCAGGGGATGGATAGCAGGGAGGTGGTGGTGGTGGTCGTCATGGTAACCTGAATCATCTGCTCATTTTGTATCAGTCTAATGAGGGCTTTGAGACGTTCCAGTGATGACTGAGTCCCTTTCTGCTGGGCCATCAGGCTGGTTTTTAGCTCTAAGCATTTCTGTCAAATAAAGAGAAGGGGAGAGAGAAGGAAAGACTGAGAATACATTCAAAGTGTTGTCAAACATCTCTCCAAACATCCTTTGGTGCCTTGGGTGTGCATTCTGCTCAAATGAAGTATGTTCTCCTTTGGGGAAAGCAAAACCCCAGCTTAACAAATGGAGTAATCAGCAGTGCTGCACACATTGCAGCAGCTGTCTGAGGGAACCATATTCTTCCCAGGCAAAATGCATTTGAAGGATGTTTTTAATTCCATCCTGTAGACAACCTGGCAGAAACACCTTCTGCACTCCACAGAGATGCCTGGCACAGGAGTGCAATAGCTGTGTTGAAAATACAGAAGGCACCACTCAGGTCTCTAACTCTTACCAAAGGACCCTGATAAATGCTTGGTGGGTGAACCTCACCAGGATACATTTCTTATGTGCCACACATTTCAGGGAATAAGTACTGTGAAGACACATTAATCTCACTATATCAATATTTTTCCAGCAGAAAACTTTGCTCCAAGACACAACTATTACACCAGAGCACTCACAAGAAAGCTTTCATCCCTCAGGGTGGCAAAATTTCTCCCTGTGATCTCTTGAAATAAAAACCTCCATGCAAATGGGCACGAGAGCAGGCGCTAAACAAAGGCATCCCAAATCCTCCATTCTTCCAAGAAGAGGTAGGAAGAATCAGTAATTCTCCTTTGCCTCCCCAACCATGGACTGCTGCATCCAGCACCTCATTCTTCAGTGAGGGACAGGCCCACACCCTGAGTCTGTCTACAAGAGGAAAGGGGACAGCGGCCTCTAATACCTGAAACCTGTTTTCTTTCTCCCAGTGCACCCAGGATTCTGACCAAACCAATTACCTGTCTGCAGATTGCTTCTCTTTGGCTATGGTCCAGACTGCCCAGGGGTGGGGATTCTCCAGTCCTGGGGAATTGGGAAATGCTCACTTGAAAATCAACTTGTTTGGAAAGCAACTGTGTGGAGCTGCTCGGAGGTTGGTTTAGAGAGATGAAATTTCAGATGAAAGATAAATTATGTTCTGTTTTTACCACTGCAGCTGTGGGGTGTATGAGAGTGTTCTTTCTCATATAAACCTTTGTTAAAATGTCAGAATGAAATTGCTCTGTGCTGGGACACCTTTAATTTATTTTCTTCTTTCAAGTGGATACATTTCCAATAAATATAATCATTGGCTGATATTACCATTTAAATAAGACAGTGTTGCCCACTGGAAGAACCTTATTCTGCTTAGGTAGAAATCTTACTGATTTTGACAGCCATGACACACACCTGATAGCTGACAGCTTTTCTTTTTCCAAATTCCTCAGCCCACTGCACTCTCCTACCTATTAAATACACATGTGGTCCCATTAGTGCTGTACACATGTACAGGGAATATACAGTGATGTCTTTTAATAAGTTATTGCTTTTCCTTCCACTCTGTTTTATGTGATAAATATTTTAAACATGCCTCCTCTGGATAACTGCAATGGTAAAACAAGCAGTGACCAGTTACTCTTGCAGCTGCCACTTGCATTTTTCCAGGGTAAGGAAGTATCAAATATTTATTGGGGTTGCCATGCAAACTAACAGCTACCTCTCAGGATGGAGGTAGCCTCAGATAGTTCCTTCAGCCATGAAGAGTAGAATTAGGCTTTGAATTCAGCCCATTCAGCCAGAGACTGCTCCTCATAGCACAGTATGTGTGGTAGACACCTCCAGACAACATTTAGCTTTGAAATTAGTTTGGAGAGACAAAATAGTCTATGTCCAGTCATGGAGAGATGCTACAACATTCAGTAAGGATGGTTATTTCTACTTAATATCAAGAGGTTTGAGCTAATGGACAAGCAGCTACCACCAGAGAACACGCTTGTGACTAAACTTTTCACCTAGAGGATGGAAGTACCTTAAAGTCATTGGATACCTCAGAACTATGGATGCAACTACAAGTAAGGCAGCCATGGCTATTTGTGGAGTTTTGTCTGTGTGTGTTTTGCCACAGGAATTCAAGTGATTTCTTCTCCACCACCTGCCAGAGTGGCTTACTTTCATGCATAAAGAAAATGCACACATACTTCCTCAGAGAAAAACACATTCACACTTGAAAATCTGTTTCTTGGGAGCTTGAAACATTTTCTAGCCACAAAATACCATTTTTTGGGCTTAAATTCTTTATAAACATTTCTTCAGGAGACTCTGTGTCCCCATCAGGTGTCCTACCTTCACTGCACTGTTGAGAAGTCGATCTTTTTCTTCTAACTGTGTATGCTCACTCTTCAGCTCACTGCTTCTCTTTAATAACTTTCGCTTCTCTTCTTCTTTGACTGTGGAACAGCAAGATTAAGGATGCAGAGGTTAAGAAAAGGATGTACTGTGCACTTGAGGACAGAAAGCAGAGTCAAGTATTTTGCATGGTGAGTTTAAGGTCTCATTAGCCTTTTTTCAGCAGGTACAGCCAAAGAAATCTGGAGTTTCTGCTTGCAGGCATTTCTCCACTAAAAGGGTGGTCCGACATTGGAAGGGGCTGCCTAGGGTGGTGGTGGAGTCATCATCCCTGGGGGTGTCCATGAAACAAGTGGACATGGCACTCAGTACTACGGGCTGGTTTACAAGGTGGGAGCAGTTACAGGTTGGATTCAAGGAACTTGGAGGTCTTTTCCAACCTAAATGGTTCTGGGATTCTATGCATGTACTTATGTCAACGGTTAGCACAGAGGAGGCCAACCCAAAAGGTACAGTGCACCTTTAAGGTGAATTAAAATTAATCCTAAGACTACATGTGATCCTGGAGATCTCCAAGAAAAAAGATGAGTGGTGTTCAGGAAGAGGCCAGCCCCTTGGAATGGCAATAGTTAGTGACCCTGGCAGAAAACCACAATTATAACTGTGTCAGACCTCCATAAAGGTCCTTACAAATATGATCTCTGTTCCAAACAGCTTTTTTAAGGGTGCAACAGGGAATCAAAAAAGAATAATGCTCAATGCACAGCTGTCACACAGCATATGACTCAGGTGGCTGCCATACCACATAACAGTGAAACAATTAGAAGCTGGCATTGCTGTGGTGTTGGGGACACTAGTCTGGCATTGTGTACACACCCAATTACATGGCTCAGCTTAACCTGACTCTGCCTCACAATGATTCTGCCTCAAAATCCTGTTTTCAGCACTGTTCCAGGGAAGGAACCACTTTGATGACAGCTTTCTCCAGGATAGTGAACTTCCTGAGAGATCACTCTCAACTTCCTTACAGAGAGAAGACGGCAAAGGAGCAGACTAAGGGGACAGGGACAGAAAAAGTCTGCTTTCCCCAGTCACTTATGGCCCTATGACCTACACCATCAGACCTGGCAGCATTATAAGACTACTTTGATATTTCAGCTAAGGACTCAAACAGCATTGCCTATCATGAGCAGGGAATCCCTTGTCAGTGGTTGAGTTAATCCCTACCTGTTTTATGAGTAACATAGGAGTGAACAATAGCCAGAGTTCCAGTCCATGGCACATTGTCATCTTTCTTTAAAACCTATAAGCCCAGGAAAAAAAAAAGGTTAGTATTCCAAAAAACCACACAATAATGTTTGCTCCAGCCTTACAGTTTGGCAGGACCAGAACTCGGGTCCTTGTGTCAGAACATAAAAGTGATCTCAAGGCTAAGCACAAGGAACTCTATGGCACAGAATCTACACTTTAGTGACACTTTGGTGTTTTAATAACCTTTTTTTTACTTGTGCAATCAGCATTATTCACAGCAACTAGACAGTTTAGCATATCTCACATAACTGTGATGAACAGTTGTGTGTAACAAACGTGATTTAAAGAAAAGGAAGTTTTCTCCTCACATCTTTCAGATCCACTGGTGAACAGTGTCTTCTTCTGACACTGCCTCACTCATCTCTAAGATGTACATTCTTTTGTCTGGCTACATGCTGGTGGTGTTACTGTAAACAAAGGAGCTGAAGGAACTGAGGAGACATTTTAAGAGGACAATTCTTAGCAATGACAGGCAAGCTACAGCACTCCCTGTATGTTCTAACTCTAGGATGGTGAAAAAATAACAGAAATAAATACTTCAAACTGCACTAAAAGCCTCTCAGTACTTCTTTATCTAATGTAGTCCACTGAGCTATGACCATAGGTTAGATTTGTTTAGGGGTACACAAATACAAGGTGTCTCCCATTTTCCCTTCTTGGTATACCATGCTCCATGTAGCTTACCTTCTGTTGGCACTTTGGGCAGACCCAGAGCCCTTTGGGAGCAGTTTTGAGGGGTGGGTCCAAGCAGTTGAGGTGATATGCTCTGGGACATGTGCCACAGGGCTGCAAGTTAACTCCATGCTTGCAAGCAGTGCAGTGTTCATCGTGATGGATCTCGTTCTGCAAGAGAAGGGTGCCCTGGGTAAAGTCAATCCATTGAGAACTTCTCTCTATACAGTATTCAAAGCCTCTATTGCAGCAGACAGGCTCCTTCAAACACGAAATCTAATTGTCAAAAGGACCCTGACAGACACAGAAGACAGAAATAATAGATATATGATAGCAACAAATTCAAACAACAAATGGCCCAGAAGTAAGTTACATAAATTGAAACAGAAACATAAAACCCAACTAATCAAACACAGGAGAGAGTTTACTAATATAGCCAGATTGTGATATAGGAATTATTTCACTTTTTTCTTTGCCAGTGTGTTACTACAACACATGTATCCCCATGCATGGCCCTGTCCTGGATCAGTTGATGTGGGGATCACTTGTCCGTCACGCCCAAAGCAGAAGGAAGCAAGCAAGAAAAGGGCTCTGGGGAAGAAGCACAGTTCCATGTTTCATGCCCATTGCCTCAATGGCAGCTGGGGAAACAGGAGGCACAGCCTTGGGCTATAAACCTCTTTTGTGAACTCCTCTGGCCTCTTTCTCCCTGGCACTAATTGTTCTCTGCTTAGACTTGCTCTGACAATCTTTCTCCAACAAGACTGGTTAGTGCTTTGTCTGAAGCAATACATAACATTGAACTAAGACTCATCAACAAAGTTACAATGTCATGTTGTAGATTGCTATGCTAATCTGGTGGCAACAATAATTACTCTTTTTAATAAAGGAGACACTGATTCTGAAACTCTCATGCCTTGAGAATCATTACAAAAACCAAACATTTCCTACTGCTTTTTTAGAAAGTAGAATTGTAATTTTATGGGTTTTTTTTTTTAATTCCAGAAGCATGTTTTCATTTTTTGGAATAGTAATTAAAAAGTTTCATGGCACTTTTAGTCAGGCTTGTATCTTGAATTCTAAGCCAGTCCTGTCAAAAAATCACTCTCCAAAATATTATTCGTTATAAACTACCTGCTCAAAGAATCTTAATTTTAACCACAATGTAAAGAGATTTAATCTTTACAAACTAGAATGGTTACTTATTTTTCTTATAAAATTTTCATTAAACTCATATTAATGACTAGTGATTTCTCAATCAGTGGAGAAAACAAAGGGACTAAACTCAAGCCTTGCATGTGAAAGCCCAAGAGTTCATCTCTTAAAAATTCTAGCTTAGGGACTCAAAGATTTAGTTAAGTGGAAGAAGAGAATACTGCAATTAGGTACCTTGAGAGTGACTACAATAATCAGAAGCAAGCACTGAATACACAGTGATGAGAAAGATACCTGCTAATACACAAACTTTGCCACACATACCTTCCAGAATGAATCCTCATTTGCTAGCATGTAAAAGAAGGGCAGAAAACAGATCAGTGGAAAATACATTGCTGCAGCAGTTGCTAGTTCTCAGCTGTGGGAGTAATTTTAATCAAGATGTGGCATAGGAGATAAGGACACTGCCAAAATTAATGCAGGCAGTAAAGAATGTAACAGCAAGCAGTGAAATTAGCATTTGAGATTTAAAAATGTACATTGCAGGAATCCCATGTCCAAAGGTCAAATGCTAAAAGGTCATAGTATTTGAAATTTTCAGAAATTTTCATGCAGAGCTCCTCTCCACATGCCAGTAGTCAAAAAGTCTTCCTGAAGGACCACAGCATGCTGGGTGTTGAAAAGGCTGGCCCTGAACCAGCAATGTACTTTACGTGGAGTATGAAATGGGTGCCTCCAGCTAATCGTTAAACACAGATTTAAATGCTGAGCTGATTCCTGGACAAAATGGTCAGCTCCTGTAGGAGTGAGCTTGATGGTATCACCAAGTCCTTCTCCTCAAACTACTCCCACCCGGAACACCAGTGACCTTTGGATAAACTGAGTCTGTAGTGATTGTATTCACAACCTGATATGAACAATAACCAAAAGAACTCACTGGAAAGCAGGCCAAGCCTTCCATTAAAAAAAAAAAAATTGTAGAATTCAACACACTTTGGTCCAAAAATAAAAAGCCAGAAAAAATTAAGAGCTTTATGGAAACTGCACAGTGTGTTGCAATTTCTGCTGCTGATTTTATAGAATCACAGAATATCCTAGGTTGGAAGGGACCATCAAGGTCATTGAGTCCAGCTCCTGGCCCTGCACAGACACCCCAACAATCCCACTCTGTGCCTGAAAACATTGTCCAAAGCCTCCTGGAGCTCTGGCAGCTTTGGGGCTGTGACCCTGGGTGTCGCCCTGATGTTCTCAAGTTTTATCAAGCCTTCTGATGTTTGCATTTTTGCACAGAACTTTCTCACACAGTTTATGTAAATAACTTATTGTTTTTCATTCCTTTATGGGGGACAAGCAACCTGATGGACTGTTGGGTTGCCCAGTGACATTGAGGAGGTGGCACTGTAACCCTCCAATGGCACTGGCATTTCAGAAAGATATATATATGGAGTCAGATTTTTTAATAAAGAGTTTTTAGTTTGCTTTGAACAGAACTGCCCGTGTTGTTTGTGAGTTGCCCCACGGTGACATCTGGTGACCGAGTGAATTGCATCTGGTGACCGCTGAGTGCCCTGCAGCTGAGGGTGAGATCCTGATAACTGAGGTCCCCTTTTCCCTTTTGTGACGCGGTTGGCTTTGTGTTGTGGCACTTTGCCTGCAGTTCTGGTGGGATGGAGACCCCTGAGCCTTGCGGGGAGGATCTCCTCCTTTTGGA
>WBNO01017249.1:277-64008 GCA_013400575.1 Peucedramus taeniatus
CCTTTTTTTCACCTTTCCTCTCCCCAGACACTGCAAACAGTTTTCAACACCTCCTATATCAGCCTGAGCTGACTGCCAACACTGAGTGAAGAAAATGAGCCCAGTGCTCCTGAATGCTGGTCAGGCCAGCTCACAACAGCCTTCCTGGAAAATGATATATGCTCATTGTTGTCTTTCTAACTGTTACAACTGCTTTTTTTCATTATAGGGAAAAGAAGGTCTGGACAGGAACTGTATTCTGTGAAACAAATAAACAGTGGTATCAATCAAATCAAGGAAAGAATGACCATGTCTCATACTGTTTATTCAGAAATTAATTGCAGAAGNAAAAAAAAAACACAAAAGGAAAAATTTCATTATTTTACTAAAGAATTTATA
This sequence comes from Peucedramus taeniatus, assembly GCA_013400575.1. Taxonomy (NCBI): domain Eukaryota; kingdom Metazoa; phylum Chordata; class Aves; order Passeriformes; family Fringillidae; genus Peucedramus; species Peucedramus taeniatus. Next base: position 656 of record WBNO01017249.1, read on the forward strand.
TACATAGCATATAAAAGATACACTCTTTAGTAAATAAACATATTCCTTTGAATATAGTTTGTTTACTGTGAAATAGCAGTAATAGGATATAGTTGCATTGATACATTATATCAACTGCCTGGGCAGTGATTTATAGAAGCAACTGATAAGGTTAGAATTGAACTTACTTATAAAAGAGGTTTCTCCCAGGTAACCTCTCCGTTTAAGAACAACATCAAGATACTTGGTGTCTTCATTTACTAAGTAATACTCCTTTTCTAAGGAGATCCATGCCCAGTTTAGGCGAAAATGTTGATTCTTCAGTTTATTGCCACCTGCAAAACAAAATTAAAAAGATATAACATTTCATTCTTGTTAAAGATTACTTTGTCTTCTGAGGTTAATGCAACCTTGTATCCTGGGTAAGATATGTATCTATCTGGATGTCACAATCCAAATGTTTTAAAGATTTAAAACTAAAAAATTACAAGTAAAGAACTCAACCATAACACATTTGCTACACACAGGAGTAAATTTTTTCTTAGATGCATACAAACACAGTACACTAATTTTTTTATTTCTCAAGAGAAAAAGATCAAGCATTAATAAAAATGTATTTGGGTGCCTTCTGTATATCATCCCAATGGATGTGCTTTTTATTACTCTAGAATCCTGTAAGTTCTACAGCAGTAATAAAATAAGCTGCTCAGCTCACTGATGGCAAAGGCTCACTCAGCAACTGTCTTCTGGGAATGCTGGCCTGTGTGGGAGATTGTAGTCTGATTTCCTTCCCACAAGGTGCTGCTACAGAACAAGGTTTGCTCAGGTAACAAATTCTTAAACGTGCAAGAAATTTCCTTTAGAAATTAACACTTTTGTACCCAAGTGGGTGAAAAAAGTGAACAGCAGAGAGACATATCTAAGCATTTAAATTAATTCATGGCTTAACTACTGGAGGAAGAGACAAATGAATGTTGGTTTACTCCTTCCAGTTTCTTCCATTCTTGAAAAACGAGGCAGCCACTCCACATGCTTTCACTCTGCTTCAAAGATAAGCCTCTGTTTCTTTATTGACCTGCCTACTAGAAAAACCAGGAACTAAAATTGTGCAATCTCACACAGGGGCAAAGGCACCGTGTAAATGAAAGGAGGGAAATGGTTACTGGAGTATCTCCCTGCACTCCTCACCCTGCTCCTTTCTGCTCTTTTGATCTCTATTGTTACTGACAAAGGGGAAGGCTACAAACACACCTATCAGAAACTAATGAGCACCAGAGAGAAGCAGCAGCTATAGCGTTACAGCAGTAACTACAACAGTACTTACATTAGCTTAGCTGTATGTTATGTCTTCCCATTAGTTTCTGGGGACAAATGTAACAGAATACTTGTTCTCTAATCCAGCAAGAAAAGCCATTTGTGTGCCACCCTTGAACACCCTGCCCAATTTGACCATAATTTAACAGAAGGATAAAAGTTTCCAACAAATAAAAAGGATGGAATTCAACTGTCTTTTAGAGAAGAGAGAACCTATTTGTACCACTAGTGAGAAGAAATACTGCTGCATGAGCTTACTACAAATGAGAATGTCAGATATTTGAAACTGCCAAGGTAAAGGAAATTTTTCTAGCAGAGTTTGCATCTTTTTAAACAAAAGATATCCTAACCAGAGGATAGAAAGCAAAGAAAATCTGGCATAAATTGTTCTCTTATCCAAATAACTCAAGGTGAAATGTGCTGTGGACAAAGGCACGCAATCTAAATCTTACATACAGGTCTCTTATTAATGAAATTTAGAAAGAAAAAAAGCATAAGACAGGCAATAAGAAAGATTTAGTATTGTCTTCATTCCACCTATTTCTTGCTTTCAGCTGTTTCTCTCTATTTTTTTTAATAGAATAAAAAAACCCAACAACCAACAAAAAAGTATATTTCTTAAGGGAGTTACAGCAAGCCTCCATTTTTACAGACTTGCTTCTGTCCCTGAAATATATCATCTTCCTCTTTTAGAATGTGCAATACCAAATCCATCAGCTTTAAAATTTTAAGAAAATAATATAGGTATTTAAACCTTTGTGTCTTCACTTTGTGCTCTTTTTTCATGTTCAGAAGACATGTTTTCTTATTTATACAAGCCATTTCACAGTCCACTGTCATATAAAGTGGACTGTGAAATAAAACCACTGAGCTACAGATTATTAGCTACTACTACTACTATTATTGTAATTATTATTACTACAGACCTCTAACAAAACAGAACAGGAAGCATATAATACACCTTACCTAATTTCAGGTATTTTTTTGGGGGCTAGAAATCCTAAACTGTCTTCATAGTCAAACCCAGGAAAGAGGCATTTTGTAAAGCTATGACTTAATTTAGGATTTATTTTTGAATGTGATTAGCTTTGCCTTGAAATATGCAAAAATGTGTGCATTATTCCTCAGCAGCTTTTAAAAACTCCTGTTGTGACCCTTTACACTGTACACACTTTTATTACAGCCATCTAAAGCTGGGTAAGATGAATTCTCCCCTGCCTAATCTGGATGAAAATGCTACAACATAGTAGAGCCAAGCACCACACAAACACAATGTCTGTGAAGAATATCAAGAGTATAGCTCTTAGCAATAATAAAATGTCAGAAATAAAACAGTACATGCCACTTTAATTTGGCTCACTATTAAAATAAGTACCTGCCCTACAAAAATATTTCTATCAGCAGATGGATTGTGCACTGCTTGCAGGCACTGCCCTTGGGCACAGTCAGACATTTAGCTGCTGGGCAAGTCATTAAGTTACTATGCCCCAGAGACAGTTTTGCTTTTATTCCTCTTCCAGACAAGGGCTGGCAGTACAAGTACATCAGAAATCTGGAGAGGGAAGCCATTACATTATTTTAAAACTACACAAAAGGAAGGAGGGCAGTGCTAGAACAAGGTAAACCCAAAAGAACTTTGCATCAGTGAGACATGGCTGGCAAGATGCTGCTAAAGCAAGGCACGAAAACTTGTTTCCTGAATTTTGCCAGAGATCAGAGTGTAGCAGTGCTAAATCAGAAGATGCCAGATGGGATGTGGTGCAGTGAGATATACTCATGAGAAATGAGATGGCAAGAGTTGTAAGACACATTTAGAAACTTCGTAAGGAGCTGAGGGTAAGGATCTAGAGTGAGGTGAGTCACAAAGTGACTTCATGATGGAGGCTTTAAAGAAAAAACCCTATAAAAAAGTTTGCCTGTATATGACAAGTCAAAGATAGATATAACGTGGAATTGGATTTTATAGGAATCCTGTCAATCCTGAAATTGTTTGCCTGTCAGAAAACATGGATGTATTATTTTTGCATAGGTCATCAAACAAGAAATTCCTAAAAATATCAAGTCATCTGGAAAAAAACAGATTCAGTTACACAACACAAATAAAAGAGGAGGGGGAGGAGGACTTGGTCAGTCAACTGCTTGAAGGGAAAAATATTTAAATTAATACTCCCATTCAAGCATTCATCTTTCCAGCCATGCTGCTCAGATATCTCAAAGCTATAAATTCTCCATGAAAAAATGCAGATTAGATTGTCAGAATTTTCTATCATGGTGCAAAGAGCTCAGAGAAGGAAAGAATCAGTTCCAATTTTCTTCATGGATCACAGAGCTATGTAAAGACAGTATAAAAATAATTCTAACATTAAATTGTGTACCTTGAGCACTGTTGACCTGCTGAGCCCTTGAGGGGCTATAAAAAATGGCCATTCTTTAAGGAATGTCTGATTGTAGTTTTGCTGTCCCTAGTAGTTACTCCTAATTCATAAATAAAAGCATATAACAGCACTCAGTATTCACTTATAGACACAACAGAAATTGATACATCTTGATATTGACTTCCCTGCAGAGTATCTGTGGCATAAATCAGAGGTGAATCAGCAAGAGTGTCTACCCTGCATAACCAGAGCCACACAGACTCATTGTGTGCACAAGATATGTCTGTACAAACACATCTGTACATCTGGACCTGTAGAGCTTCAAGGCACAATGTATCTGCTCTCTTTGGTCATTAGCTAAGGTTGCTTAATGGGGAAAAAAATCCCAACCTATAAATTCCTCCAGGACAAAGAACATATATCAAAAACAAGAAAGTAGCAAAAGAGTTTTAGCAAATTTGATTCTATGTTCAAATAATATTCCCTCTGCTATGACCATGAGAAAGGATATATCCTGTAAAACTGCCCTAATTTCATATGGAAATTGCAGAAGTGAAATGCCTAAGTAAACCCAGCACACAACACATGCCACTAGAAAGTTTTGAATTGACTTTAACAATGCATAAGATAACCTAATGATATTACCTGATTAGAGAAGCTTTAAAATGCTTCACCTTTAAAAGTGTCTTTCAAGTATACTGAAATAGACCCCAATCACTAAAACAACTTGCTGAACTCTGCACTCTCCTGCACTCTATCTGCCACTGTAACTCAATATATTTGCAGAACAGACAAAACGAACTCCCTAAACCAGCCCCTAGTGATTAGGGACTAAAACAATGCTTTCTCTGAACTTCTCATGAGAAAACACACACTTCCCAGCATTATGGACTTAGCTTGCCTGGAATATAATTGCTGGTATCCAATGAACTGCAGACAGTTTCCATCTTTCAGTACTTTCTGTAACTCTTTTTACTGTTTTATGTCTACCCCCAAGAAACAAGTTGGAAGGGCCACATTTGCCAGGGCTCAGAATAAGCAAATGCCTGAAGCCACCTAGCAGAAGAAATATCTGAAGAATACCATGTAGCTGCTTTGACACAAAAAGGAAGGGGAAGTGAGAGACAAGACATGGATGTCAAGGTTACCTAGTGCGTATTAAATTTGGAGCCTTGTAAAATTCAACTAAGCGTCACTCAGGATGTCTCCAAGTGCAGTCTGGAGATTCATGCTGGGTTAATCTAAGGAATTCCCAATTCAAGTCTATGTCCAGTTCTTCTGCAGGAGATTAACTGGGTTCTGATTAAGAGATTGACTTGATTTTCATTGACAAAAACTGTGCAAACAAATATGCACTGGATCTTCAGCCAATTAATTTCATAGCTTTAAATTAATTTCAGTATAAATCAGCTCTGTAGAAATTAGTTCACCAAGAGTCAGGATACTGTCATTCTGTTGGCTGCACCAAGAGACTAAGAGTTTTCAAAGGAAAGAGCAAAGTGGATAAAGAGCAACCCAGTCTGAATCAATAAAAAAGATGCTGGAGCACTACGTGTGTTTGAAAGCCTTTATGCATACTAAGTACTTAGTTTGTAACTGATTTCTAGGAAATCCAAAACATCCACTTGCTGGTTTTGGATTCTGTGCTGTAAGCAAGAGACTAGCTCTGCAGGATGACCACTGCTTCTGAGCAGAAAAGGACTCAGAGCAAATAAATATCCCCAGTGAATAACCACTCCTGCAAAAAAAGGTATGTTTTTGCTCAGGTAATAGAGCACAGGAACAAAATCAGCTGGCTCCTGTTCCACAAAAGTGAAGATGAGATCTGTCTTAGAGATCCTTCCAAGAGATCTTTCTTAGACGTAGGATTCATATCATCTAATGTTCTCCTATAAAAGATGTATGTTTAATTAAACCTGGCTGTCTAGGCACAAGGAATAGAAAGAACTACGTCTTCAGGAACTGCAGGCACATCTTATATGAACAGCTGGATCACCTTCTGGAAAGATTTGACCCACTCCATTCAGTGTAATGGGAGTGTATTCAATCCACCAGTCTACATGGCTAACTAAAACCCAGTTAAGTTGTCCTCTTGACAAAGAAGGGCCCCGAGAAAACTCAAAGACAAAACTGGTCCTGAACTGTAATATGGTAAACTTGTACATTTAAACACTTTAAAAGTAATCTTTAGAATATTTAAACATGGCAACAAAAAAACAAAACAAAACAAAACAAAAAAAAACAAAAAAAAAAAAACCCACACCCTATTTGGTTTAGAAGAACTGTTCTGCTACTATAAAGTTATTTCCATGCTGTCATTAAAATAATTAGTATTTTGTGTAGCCACTAACTAACTTTGCATGAGAAAATTAATTTAAATTGCTTTGTGAGTATTAACAGAGAAAACCCAAACATACCACTCAAGCTGTCATGTCTATCATTAAACAATGCCCACATTACCTAAAGCACAATACCTTTTTCCTTAAGATCCACACCCTGCACCTCCCTCTGAAGGAAAAAAACACCACCTGGATTAGTTAAGGCTTCATACATGGATGGCCTGCAGCAACAAGTAAATTTATTAGATCTCTGACAACACATTCTTAAAATAAACTTAATAGTTTTCAGTCTCTGCTTACTAATTTGTTTTGTGGCGCCAGACAACTTCTCCTGAGAGGCTCCAGCTGAACTAAAGCAAGGTTCCTTTCCTTGGCTCACAGAGTAACGGGTTCAGCTCAACCATCTCAGTTACTGTCACATAGGGGACCTTTTTTCTGGTTTATACATTTAAAGTAGACATGTATTAACCCATAGGAAAACTACTCTCATTTAAAGCCTACTCAGACCAAGTGTTAAGTTTGAGGGTCACGGCACATCCTAAGCCCCAGTCAATTTATGAGTAATAACAGAGAAGTGTACTGCAACCTCACAAATGCAAGACATTACAACCGAACAGGAGTTAGGAGAAATATAATTACAATCAAAATATTATCTCACTTCATATTGTACTATTTAAAGAAATTCCTCTATTCTGGGAAAAGAATAGACCAATTTTCCTTTCATTAGATTACATTTTCATTTAGAACCCACTACTGCAAACTCCTACATAGGTGCCTAATATTTCAATGCTTGCAAAATCATTCTCATGCTTAAAACCAGGGTGCATGAGGGGGTATGATCTGAAACTGAGACCTCTAATTTTTCACAATGATTTTTAAATTGTTTTTTTGTGTCAAATTGGCAAATTTCCCTCGAAAAAATAATTGAACTTTTCAACTTTTTTTTTCCTAGCTGTTCTAGCTGAACACTGTCTTTGCAGAAAATTCCCCTCCATTTCAGATCACAATCCAAACTCATAAATCTCAATTTTTACAGACTTAAGAGGTAAATGCATGCAAGAGGAATTAAAGAGTTTGTTATTATTTGCAAAACCTACTCTAAACAAGTTGGAATAGTGTTTCCATTTTATCATCTGGACTTCCTATAACTCACTGAGCATTGACACAAAAAACATTCTTTTAACTCTGTGTCAAAGTGATTGAACTGCTTTTTGTTATTAAGAATTTGCTTCCAGAGACTTGAATTTTGGTTCTTTTTCTTTTCTGGCAATACAACAAATAAAATGCCTGACTGACTGGAGGAGAACAAATGTCAGGCAGGGTCATTTAACATTTATTTTTAATTCATTTCAGAGTAATTGTACCAGGTAATCTCAAATATTTAACTTTAAATATTATTTGACCAGATAAACTCCCTTGTGGTGCCTTTCATCCTTTTTAAGCTATGTCAAACCTATAACCTTTTGCAGGTGATTTAGTCCTGCTCAGCAAGGGCAGATTAAAAAACAGAAAACATATAAAATTGTTGATATAAACAAGAACAGAAAAGGATTCCCTTTGAAGTCACTAACTTTGACTTGAGACAAGCCTCACAGAGTAGTCAAAGATACTAGTTCTGCAGAGGAAATGAACATTTTTGCAATAATGTGTTATTTTTTCATATCATCACAAATTTTTTAGTGTTACTTGAAGTCTATCCTAAGGGATCGTATTTGTATGGCAGTAATTATAATATATTCCTGGATTATTTTATCTGAAATTCCTATGTTGTAGTCATAAAGTACATTGCAAGAAGGAAAAAAAAGACCTGGAAGAAGCCAAAGATTCCTTAAAAGATTCAAGCCAAAATGTCAGAAATCTGTTTAAATATTAAAAACTAGTGCACAAAATTACTTCAGAAATGAAGAGTAGAGATGAGAGTCCAGCATAGTAAGAGCACTGTGAGTTTTCCAAGAGAGAAGCTCTACAGACATAAAGCAGAAGGACAGGGGACAGAACTGACTGTGAAATTATGACAACTCAGTCTTGATAGTATGTTGCTTCCAACACATCATTTCTTTCCCCTTCTTCTCTGCATGAAATCTTCACTTACACTTAAGATAAGTAACAGTTAAATTAAAATCAGCAGTAGAAAAACTGCATCTTTACAATCAAATTTGGTTTTATTATACAACAGACTTTAACAACTTACTTATGTACAGTTCCCATTTTATTTGACTTAAAAAGAGATTAGTGTTTTAGCTATTTAAGTTGATTTAGCATTCCTCAAGCTTCTGAAAAATCCTTGATGAAGATTTCCACCACTGCTCTCTCACATGTATTGAGAAATAAAAATCCTTCCACTTTTTCCCAAGGGTCAGGGAGGCAATGTTTTTTCTCAAGTCAAATCAAGTCTGGCTCCAACCAAATCTGCTGGCTACCACATACAGCAGGTGAAGGCCTGGGTATCTCTGGTCTCAAGTTTACATTTTTTGTCTTATAGCTCGTACAGAAACATGCAGAGGTGTGATCACAGCAGTTTGAACTTGCCAGTCAGCACAAATGTTTATCGCTCTCAAAGAAAGCTGTCTCCCACCCTTTCTTGAAAGGGAGCTGCATAGCACTCACCTGTTGGGACATGACCTCAGCCTCCCACATGTCACCTGCTGTAGCTGCTGAGGTTGCTGAGACACAAACCAGGGCAGTTCCCTGGGCTGCAGCGCCATGGGGGGCACTTGGCAAGTCGCTGGGAAAACTCTTGCCTGCAGCAATCTGAACAAAGCTGATGACACAGTGCTGAACTGTCATCACCTACCTCCTCCTTTTGGCTGGGGGTGTTAAACTTGTTATTTTAAACTGATTTCATGGCTGTTCAAAATATTTCTTTTCTTTCCCCTGCTAAATGTGACAGTGCCCTTGCTACCTGTTAGGATTTCTGGTTCTTGTAGGATGCAACAACATGGTAGTGACTGAGGCCTATGGAAGCCCATTCCAGGAATGCCACAGAAGCCCCATGGACCATAGGGCCATGAAGAACAGAGGATACAGCAGAGGTTGGAGGACAGGACAGATGTGAGAAGATGACTGCTCAGTGAGATTAACAGGACGTCCCAGATGGAATCAGCCTGGGCAGCCCTCCAGCTGTCTAAGTATAGATGGCTACAGAAACCCTTCTAGAGACTGACTGCCATAGAGCTACCTGTGAAAGCCTCTCCCCTGGATATCCTTTAAGAATACTTCTTTCTCTTCTTACCCTAATTCTAGAATAAAATGGATGTCTTAATTAGCAGGATTGATTAATGAGAGGCACATGAGAGGTACACAAGAGGTGCATAACTTACACTCACAGGATTTTTTTCTCTGTTCTATAGGATCAAACAGGTGTGGATATGAATTAACAGCAGAAAATGAGATGGCAAATGTGTTAATCTTCACACAGACAACTGTGCAATATATGAAATGTCACTGATTGCTGTCCTCTGTTTGACACCTCCAGAAACATGCACATTTCAGCCCATCCACGAAAGTTGAGTGACCAGTGGTCAGCTTGAAAGCAATACACTGCTGATCCTCCTGTGCAAAACAATCTATGCCACACATTCTAAAGAAAAATATGGCAGTGACTCCTCAGTTAGAGATAGATCTGAAAAGTTATGTGATCCATAATAAAGTTTCAATCATTCTAACATTTGTCCATGTAACTTTACTCATGCCCACACCCTTGCTGAATCAGATCCTTGACTGGTTTCTCTGTGCTAGAGAAATGTTCCTGCTTTAACTCTACTGGTCAGTGCTATCTTGTCACATGGAAGGGTGGGCTCTAAGCTTTCCAAAGAAGTACCTGCTACATTGCCTATTTTAAAAATCATTTGTCTACCTAGGTTGCTTTCTCCTTCTTTTTCAAAGAGGGAAAATGTTATTAATGTTATTTATAAGGTTGCATTGGGTATGGCTAAGATGGAGTTCATTTCTCCCACAGCAGCTCTCACAGTGGCATGCTTTGCACTGGTGTTGATAACCAGTGGCTCCTGCTGAGCAGTGCCAGCACAGCATCAGAACTGTCTCCACAACTTTCCACCACCCTTCAGTAGGCTGGGGAAGGCAAGATCTTTGCAGGGGGCACAAATAGGACAGCTAATCCAAACTGACCAAAGGGACATTCTCACTAATCTCCACCTACAAAAGCAGGGGCTTCTTGCCTTTGTCTCTACCTCCTACAGTGGAACACTCCAAAATTTGTTGAACAGATGAAACTAGATGTTTTTTGACTAAATGGAACAAAATGTTTGAAACCAGATAAACTTTAAGGTCCTTTCAAACCCAAAATCATGTGATGATTCTAAAATTGGGTGCTTTAGTCCAAAGGAGGTCTCACAATAAGTTGTTTTTACACACTTTAACTCAAATATCTCAAGAGAACATATTGAGACCTTGAAACATCTTTATCCAAACATATTTCTAATCCTTTGGACATGATTCTTACCTCATGTTAATAAATCAATATATCTTTTAGATTTCTTAGCTGCTGAGACACAAGCAATACCTCTGTTCTTCACCTCTTCTCATACTCCCTGAGTAAGTTCTTGAAAGGACAATGAGGGTAGTACAGTCTAACATAACCATGGGAAAGCACTTTCTTTTCACTTTCTAGTTAATGAGCAACTTTCAGGATAAGTTTGATAAAGGTCCTTATGTTAAAGAACATTGGAAAAGTGAAAAGAAATGTGTGCGTACTGTCTCAAAAATTACTTGTTCAGTGCAGACACATTTGCTCTAGTATGTGCTCACATCAAGAGCCCTAGGTTGCAGTTCTTTAATTGAACAGGTATTTCAACCTACAGTCACCAAGATACCTTAATGTGCTTTTGCACATCCAAATGGGGGCAAGACACAGTATGTGCATCCTGTTAGAGCGACACAAACAAGCTCTAGTTGAGTAGGTGCCTCTTCATGGCACAAAGGATAGTGCCACATGACTCAGCCCTGCCAGAGGCAAAGCTTTACCAGATGGATGCTCTGCTGAGCCTCCTCAACCCTGCTGATTCCCAAGATAGTTCATTAAGCTCTCTCTTGAGTAGCTCACTAAGGGACTATGTTGCTCCATAGACAGAAAAGGTTTAGTTTTGGCTAGAAGGAAATAAATGAGGGTATATTTGATCTTGGGTTCTCTCAATGCTTTTTCACAGTGCACTCTACAGGTTGTTGGACGCATTTGTCTCTCTCTTTCCTGCTCATGTGTGGCCACAGAAAGAATTTGCTGCCCCATCTGTCATCACATGCCCATCTTGGGGTAAATACAGTAAGTAGCTGCTTACATAGACATATAATACAGGGCAAATCTTCCAACCATTTTTCTTATTCTTTCCTTTAATATTACTCAACAATGAGAGATGTGCCAGCCATATGTGTCAAATTTTACAGCCAGTTTTCACACCAGTGTCCTCAAAGGGCACTGCTTTCTCTGAGTCACATTTTGATAAGCAGAACACTTATTTAAATCTACTGGAGAACAGGCTGGCAAAACTCATGGCATGAAAGTGGGCCTGGAATTTCATTCAGACTATGCTTAAACATTTTCTTCCTAAGAGATCTTGAGAATGAGATTTGAACAGTACATTCTACGGGAAAGCTATAACCTTCTAGGTTAACTCTTTGCTCCCTTAGCAAGTATGCAACAAGATCTGAATAAAAAAAATGTTATGCAGAAGTGCATGGAAGCTTGAAATAAAAGCATATTTATGATATGTACTACATGTAAGTATACTTACTCACATATATATATATATAATGATGAAAATAATCCAGATTAACAGTTGAAATTTGAGCCTATCCCAGTATGGCTATACGCTATTTCAACTTCAGAGTAAATATGAGTTCTCTTCTTATATCGCGCAGTATTGAGTGAAGCTGGCTTTATAACATCTAAATTTCTGCTTACTCCAAATCAAATTTGATGATTAAAGATGCCCTGTCACTTACTGTTCCTGCACACCCACTGGTTGCAAAATAATTAAAAACAAAACAAAACAAAACAAAAAAACCCACAAATCCATATTATTACAAATAATGCAAAACTTACTGTGAATTATTCCTGTAAATTCCTGAATGCTCTCTGCAATCTACTATTTAATATTTTGTACAATTTTTTTGTCTATGGTTGACACACAAGTGAACCCCTATAAATATGTATAAAGTCATCACTAACCAAGTGGAATTTTGTAAAATCTTTCAAAGAATCCTAATGAAGCATGATGGGAAGACAACTAAGTCTGATATGATGCAGCAGATTGCTGCAGATCTGCTTGACGCAGGAAGGCTCTGCAGGGGGATTTGGCCAGGCTGGATCGATGCACTGAGGCCAACTGTGTGAGATTCAACAAGGTCAAGTTCCAGGTCTTGCACTTGGGTCACAACATCCCATGTAGCACTACAGGCTGAGGGCAGAGTGGCTGAAAGCTGACCAAGCAGAAAAGGACCTGGGTGTGCTGGTCAACAGCAGCTGAACATGAGCCAAGTGTGCTGAGGTGGCCAAGAAGGCCAATGGCATCCTGGCCTGTATCAGCAATAGTGTGGCCAGCAGGACCAGGGCAGTGATTGTGCCCATGTACTTGGCACTGGTGAGGGCACACCTCAAATTCCACATCCAGTTCTGGGCCCCTCACTACAGGAGAGACATTGAGGTGCTATGGCATGTCCACAGAAGGGCAATGGAGCTGGGGAAGTGTCTAGAGAGTGAATCATATAAGGACTACTTGAGGGAGCTGGGGGTGTTTAGCCTGAAAAAGAGGAGGCTCAGGGGTGACTTCGTCACTCTCTATAACTGCTTGAAAGGAGGCTGTAGCAAGGTGGGGGTCAGTCTCTTCTTTCAAGCAGTAGTGACAGGACAAGAGGAAATGACCCCAAACTGTACCAAGGGAGGTTCAGGTATGACAGCATGAATAAACCTTTTGAAATGAAAGAGTGATCAGGTATAGATTGCCTGAGGGGCTGGTGGAGTCGCCATCCCTGGAAGTGTTCAAGAAATGACTGGACATGGAACTTAGTTGACATGGTGATGTTCAGTCAAAAGTTGGATTCTATAACCTCGGAGTTCTTTTCCAACCTTAATGAGTCTGTGATTTTACAATTCTATAATTGAGTCAATACACAAAATGTTCTGACAGTAGTCAAGAAATCGGCATTATCTGGGTCAGTAAAAGAATAGTGAAAACTTTCATTACTTTCCTATGAAAACTTAATAGTGTGTCAAGAAAATAAAATAGCTTAGACTGCTTAGAGTTCCTTATACCTTTCAACAAGGTATAAGTCTCTTGACTGTAGTAAGTATAATATTTACATGTTCTAACCTATGCCAGAATATTATTATTAGTATGGGAAAAGAAAAATTATAAACATGCATGTTTTAGAGAATATTATTTTTACAATTCCCTCCATTCCTAGCATTTCAGCACTGTACTGCAAACATCAGCAGTGAACTCAAGGCCAGCATTCATTTCTATAGTTTGAATCTGCCCAATAGTAAGTGTGAAGTACAATCATCATCAAACAAGGCAGTTTGAATATTAATTTATAAGTTAACATGAGTTAACAGTATAACACCAATGTATTAAGGGTAATTTGTGTGGAATATGGAGGTGCTAAAGAATTTTACACCTGATATGCTCAAATGATTGACACCACATTTTTCGACCGTGGAGATTCACATTTTTCATACAAGTTTTAGGAAGAATTTGAATTTCTTCCCAGCAGCTATGTATCCTATATTTTAAGAAACCATGTGCATTTCAACTGATGAACTTAAGCCAGCTTTCTTTGTACATAGTTAGATTAATAAAGAAAATTGAGATTCCCTACTTTCATGGAATACTCTTTAATATGTTTCTACACTGCAAGTCTCTTTCTTTGTATATATATTAATCAAAATAATTATATATGTATACATAAGTTCCTGTAGATACATACACTCAAACCTGTGTAAGAATGAACTCAGTTAGACTTCATTGAGTGCAGTGCCTTCACTCTGTATTTAAAATCAGTCTCATTCTACAGCTCAGTTGAAGCAAAGCAACAATTGCTCATTAAGATAAAGACCTGGTTCACAGTTTTTGTGCTTCTCGGCCATCACAGAATCCCTAGTAGCTGCTTATCAGTGATATTCACTTCATATCACCAACATAAATGGGAATAAATGTGCTCACAGCACCATACCCACACAAATTCACCATTTTTAAAACGCTGAATTTATGTATTGGGATTTATTTTTCATCTTACAGAGAATTCAAGTCTTCATTCAGGGCTGGAAGAACCTGTGTAACAGGGTGAGGATTAATTATTTTTGTCTGTTAAAAATAAATCAGTAACATGGATAATAATATTACAGTTATGGATAGCAATAGTATTTTGCTGGATGAAGTGAAATAAAATATCCTGCAGACCTCCAGAGTAATTTTTTTTTTTTTTACATATTAATGGTTCCATTCTACCTAACTCATGCTCCAATCCCTGTAAAAAACTATTCCAATTCTTCATGAACCTAGTCCAGGACTGCAGCAGGCTCCCACAGCACACACAAGAGAAATCAGTTCATACATTTTCCCACTACACATATCTAAAACTTCATATTCTGTCAGTAAACCAAGACTAAGCCACCTGTTCTAAAGGAAAAAAATTCATTCTTTGAAAACAGCCCAGTAATGTCAGGCATCCTCTCCTACCTTTAATACTGCAGTTTAAGTTGGTATAACTCACTGACCTTTTTTCTTTCATTAGTCAGACTTGCACCTGCAGTCCATCGAGCCTTTGGCCTGGACACTACACTGGCTGCAGACACTGCTGGTTCCACTTTTCCTGACTCACTAGAAATATCCCAGTAAGTAAAGACACTGTAAAGAGCAATGTTCTGGGAAAAAAAAAAAAAACTAAAAAAAAAAATTTTGGGAAAAAAAAAAAAAAAAAAAAAAAAAAAAAAAAAAGTGTGATGGCTTTCCTGAGCAGAAAACTCTTTTTGATGTCTATGGAATTCTTTTATCTATTCTCTCCACTGAATCTCTACTCGTGCTATCCTTTACTGGAATAATGACACTTACACTTCACCAAGTATGATTATAAGTGTGAGCTATATGTAGCTCATAGTTATAATCACACCCCAAATCCTTGCCCTTTAAGGAGTGATCCAGGCTGTAGACCTGCTGGTTCTAGTAACTTCAGTTCCTCCACTGTTCCTGCCAGCAGCAGCTGGAAGCCTTCGACCACTTTCCAGAACTCTCTATGTAGTGAGACATTCCTGCATTGGATTACACTCAAGCTATGTTAGACAGGTTTTTTTGAAAAGTATTTATTGAGATTTGTTTCACCTAACTTTGGATGAGGTAGATGTCTGCATCCTAAGATAGTTATCCTAAGCATCCTGTATATCCAGGGAAGACAAGCCAATGGATTTGTATCCTACTGTTTAAAGATAGGTACTCAGGGTCATTTGAGACCCTTTAAGGTATCTGAGACATCTGCAGACAGCTGGCAAATATAACACACCATTAACAGGAAACCCATGCCCTTCAGCAGGGTTGGACAGAGGTCAGGCAGGTTGGCTGGAGCCCTCACAGTACACTATGCTGAGGGAACTGAAAATGCCCAGCACTGTCTGGAGAGCTATTCAGCCTATCATAAAGAAGACACTTGCATTGGCGGAATAGTTCTGTAATTCCAAACTGTATCATCTAGTTTTTCATGGACCAGAGTGGGACCTTTGACAACTAGACACATTCAGAAAGCTGCATTTAGTCATCTAACTTCACCTGTCTTCAATCTAGCACAAACTACACATAAAACTTTCCTCAGAGAGGGGAGTATGCAGATTGAAAAACAAACATGTTACATGGCATCTGACTCTCCTACTAAAAGGGAAATTTGCAAGCCCTACCTCTTGGCACCGTATCTTTGAGATGAATGTGTGGATGTTTGCCTGCATCAAACAGGCAGCCTGAAACAACAGGCAAACAGGGTGGGACAGGAACACATCTCAGAGCAGGACAAGTTCTGAGGGAGGCAGTATCCATTTAAGTGCCGGTCTCAGATTGAATTAAACTGACTGAAAATGCATCCCTGAGCCACAGCTCCCTGTATGCGTTCAGCAAATGCAGACTAAGCACTGCCTAAGAAATCCGGGACTCCCCCCACAGGCTCTCTTTCAGTCCCAGCTCTGTCCCCTGCCTGGAGCTGGCACAAGTGGTTGTATGGCCATTTAAGGAACCGCTCCAGGGAAATGATCTCTAGGAGAACTAAATGCAGAAAGAAACAGTTTAATTTTAATCTGGGAGTTTCCCCTGGCCCAGAGTTCATGGCACAACAGTAACAGTGCTTGTGCCAGTGTAAGGGAGGCATCAGCGCAGTGATAAATACCAGGGGTGGAGAGAAAGTGGGACTGCTGTGCTTGGCAGCAGTGCTGTCTCTTGATGCTGGAAACAAGCCCTCATGCTGCCATTCCCTGCTGGTATAAATCAGTATGTTAGAATGCAAATCTGGCCCTTAACCTGAAAAGCCAGTTTTCCATGTTATTTCCACTACGAAACAACTTCATCCCCACATCTGATTCCTAATAGAGAGCGAAACCAAGCAACACATGCTTTGATGGTGACACAAATCACATCACTTTTAACAACATGAAAATGATTCCTGATAGAAGGCAGGAGTTGTTGTGGCAACCATTTAAAGAGGTTATAAAGGTTCCTGCCTCACACTGCTTCCCAAGGTTATTCCTACAGATAACCAGGCTTTCTCTTAAGGTCCATTTCCATCAGATCCACAGGCCAGGACATGAATGTGACTGAAGGACAGAGTTTTCTGAAATATTGCAACTTGCTCCCTTTGATCATTTTTGAGGCATTACCTTGCATCTAACTACCCACCAGCCAAACCTTTTAAAGGTAAAGAGTCACTCCACAAAATGAAGATTTGATGTCTCAACAGGAAAAACTCACATAAAAAACTCTAACCTTCTACAAAAATTAATTCTCTTAAACTCATGCTTTATATACATACTGACAGATAACTTCCTAAAAACACACAAACACGTACCTTATAAAGCACCCACCAGAATGAATTCTAAAGTGAATATATAATTTAAAAAAGAAATTAACACACAGAAGTCTGTTTTGTTGGACTCACTTTTACTAACATGTTAAATATGAAAATCTAGATAAGTATTAGGAAATTAAAAATATACTTTGTTTCATGGATTTCATTATCTTGCAAAATATGTTAAGGGCATCACTTCTGCATGTATCCATAATTGTATTCTATTTACTAAACCATTCAACATCTTGAGCTCCCAACAGAATAAAGGACGAGGTCTCATCTGAAAATCAAGATCTGTGTATTATTTTCCCTTTCAGCAATGTTTCAGTTGAGTGCCCCTGCCATATGTACTATATATACAAGAAAACTGGAGAGGAAGTTTTTACAAGGGCATGTAGTGATAGACAAGAGGGAATGGCTTTAAACTGTAAAACAGTGGGCTTAGAATTGACATCAGGAAGAAATTCTTTACTGTGAGGGTGGTGAGACTGGCACAGGTTCCTCAGAAAAGCCATGGATGCCCCATCCCTGGAAGTGGTCAAGGCCATGGCAGGGGGGGTTGGAACTGGGTGATGTTTAGGGTCCCTTCTAACCCAAATCATTCTATAATTCTGTGATTTTATGACATTAGCCCTGCAAAAACACAAGTGACCTTTTCCAGTACTCCTATGCATATTAAAGCATTCCTATAGGTAAGTTTTGTGAATGATGGAGCCAGAAACAGATATTTATTGGAAAATCCTTTTTTCATTATTTACTTTTATATTAGAGAATAAACAGATCTGCCTGACTGCAACACACACCAGGGCAAACACAGGGATGAAAATGCACTGAGAGCAGGATGAAACTGAACAATGTGTTCTTTAGTTTTCTTTTTTCCTCTTGATTGTGCTACAGTAAATGTAACTAAGACACACATATGCAAAATAAATTTCACATAAACCTCCTTAACAATTAAACTCTCATAACTTCATGTTTGTTCAAATTAGTTTTAAAGGCAGAGATGTTTTAACAGTATCTGAAGTGCATGCAAGAGAATCTCTAGCACAAAAATCATGGAGATTAGGGAAAGAATCTCATATCTGATTCAATGGCACTGTTTTTAGATTAATCTGAGCCTACAACAAAGCAAAGCTTGCTTCCTGCTTAGTAACATTAGGAGAATGTAAGAATTCATCTTTAAAACATGTACAATCAACACACAAAAGGTGGTGGCAATCATTCCAGACACGTAGAAAATAGGTCTATGAAGGAAAAAAGACAGCAATAAAATCTGAAGGGTAAGGGGCACCAACATGACATTTCTGCACCTCATTGTAAGAAACAATGATCAACACCAAGACCAAATGGCTCTATTATATTACTATCTCACTGTCTGTTTAGATGCAAAAACTTTATCGGGTATTTATCAGTTTCTCTATTTGCTAATTATAGATAAATGTTACAAACCTGCAGAGTACCATTTTTTGCTTTTGTTTTCTTTCATACATAGCTATTTTGTATTTTCATATACAAGAAAGCCTGTGAAATATTTTCTGGCTTATACTGAAAAGTCTGAATATTAAATACAAAATACAACTGGCTAACAAGGCCAAACACACACACAAAAAAGGGCTTCTTGTTGCCTTTCTACTTAAAAAGGGAGTTTTCTAGCTTTGCTTGGCAATCACTGGAACACATAAGACCTTGTCTTATACCACAGCATTGTGGTGGGAGTACAACTGTAGGAATCTCAGATGTCTCCTGAACATAGATGGAAAGGAAAAGGAAAAATCCTTACTTCCAGAAGCCCAAGTGCTGTAGTCCCACAGAATTCACCTCATATCTATCAAGTGGGTAGGATCTCATTATAAAACTGCATACAAAATATAGCTTTCAAATTACACATCAGTAACATGAGTGTTAAAGGCACAAAGAAGTTCTGGGAGTCTTTTCACAGAATTTTTTGGGGCTGGGTTGGAAGGGACCATAAAAACAGTCTAGTTTCAACCCTGCTGCCATGGCCAGGGATGCCACTCACCAGAATATAAATCCAGACATGCAAACTGCACAATTTCTCACCAACTTTTTTTTTTTTTCCCATGGAAGCAAAATACCATTAAA
This sequence comes from Peucedramus taeniatus, assembly GCA_013400575.1. NCBI lineage: Eukaryota > Metazoa > Chordata > Aves > Passeriformes > Fringillidae > Peucedramus > Peucedramus taeniatus. The sequence continues at coordinate 19,818 of WBNO01017249.1, forward strand.
AACCAAAACAAAATAGTTTCCTTTTTCTATAAGTAGAATTTTAAGTATGAGGTCAATCTGTTACTATGTTTTTTATCTATATATTTGTACTAAGAATAAATTCAATAAAAAGAAGTTGATTGCAGGTTATTCCTATAATCTGCAATCATATATTCTTATATGAGTTTGGAAACACATATAAAGAGTTTTGGTTTTCATTAGGGAAATGCATGTCCTATCTTTATTTCAGTCTTTCCAGCTACTGTTCTAAATACTTAGAGGACAGAAAACATTTTCTAAACCTATGGGGAGCAAAGAATTAACAACAAATTTACACTCCCAAATATTGGTAGCACATGATGTTTTGAAAAATTAAGGGAGAAAGTTTAACAGTGGCTCTAATCATTCAGTCAAGTAAGGAACTACAAAACACCTGTAATATTTATTTTTTTTAGGCATTAACTGACGAAAGATGTAAAAGCATTGTAGGTGACATGTCAGTTCTGGGATAAATGGGCAGCTAGCCCACATTTTTGTGCTTTCACACTTTGGAGATACAACATTTTCTCCCCAGTAACATCTCCACAGCCACCAGACACCAACAGAGAACAAAAGAAAATATTTATTTATTTTCTGCAGAGATTGTCACCACTGAAGCAGACACTACCTCTGCACAATACAATAGATTTCTCACAAAACTGTAATCAGCTATTAGAATTGAAGTAGCTGAAATGAGTATACTTTCAAATAAAACTGAGATGAGCTCAGTTGGGCTACAGTATGGTGCTAATAACACTAGAACTGTTGGTTCAATCCTTGTATGGGCCATTTGCTTAAGAGCTGGACTTGATGATCCTTTTGGTCCCTTCCAACTAAATATTCCCAATAGAATATTCTATGAATCTGTGAAATCTGGTTTATGTTCCTGTGTATCTGCTCTTTAAGAACGGATTATATGCACAAAACAGCTATCCTGTCATGATCAATGGGTAGAAGGAAATCTCGTCTTCTTTTTCAACATCAGTCAAGCCCAAAAATTTGGCCCTTTGCAATAATAAATGAAAGTCGATCTTGTAACTGTGAAACCATAAACAGGAATCTCCTCACCTGATTCAGAGGTAAAAAACCTCTACAGCAACCAGCTTCTCTTTGGAGACAGATATATCAAGTATGTGATACAACATATCAGTTTTAAATTTTCCTCTTAATTGGGTGATAGTCTATCATGCTGAAGAAATGTAAGAGGACAAACTTATGAGCAAATGGGGGAGGAAGCACTGTTTGTAGATAACACTGCATGAGAGGTGGCATCTCTAAAGAAAGTGTAAGGAAGGACATATTGGATTGAACACTTGACAGCAAGTGTTTTTACCATGGAGCTGCATTGTGCCTGTAAGCTTTAAATCAGGTTTTGTGGTAGGCTAGGACTGAAACTAAATTTCATCATGTCGAGATACTAACTTTGAAAAATGAGTGTGTATTTGGCCTGTTTCTGATTTTGATGATGGTAACTTAGACTTAATTTTGGTTGTAATAATGTATCAAGGATAGGTTTCTGCAGAAACAAATCAGATTGTTTTATGTTTTATAGCAAACAGAAGGATTGTGTCATGGGGCAAGGCTTTGCTTTTATCATTAATTACAGAAAGAAAAAGGCTATACTTGTTTTTATCACTCTTCTCATGGTCACAGTGATGTGATATATCTTTAACATGTGTCGTTCAGTCAATAGAGAATGCTAAATGATAACCAAACACTCCCATTCATCTGACCAACAGAGACTTTAAAGGGTGTGTCCAGCCTTTTCATTAAACAGTTTTTTGATGACTTCACAGTGAACTTTGACTTAAGTTTAAACCAAAAAAAACATTCTTTCAAGGGGTTCATTATTCTGGACTGAGCATATTTAAAACACTGCTTAAAGCTCCAGTTCAACTGGCTAGTCAATACTCCTCAGGCATAATAGATTTTGTTTTTCTCCTGAAGGTAAAGCCTGTCTGTGCAGGAAACACAACTTGCTTGGGAGCTGGTCTGAGTTTGCAAAATGAACTCTCCCAGGAATAAAGCAAAAATCTTCTAATTTGAGTCAGGGTATACACCTTTGATTTCTTTTTAACAAACATAATAATAATGTAACAAATACATTAAAAAAAAAAAAAGTGCTAGGTTACACTGCACACACAATTCTGCCCCAAGGAAAGGATGAAAGAAAGAACATTTTGTGACAAATGCTAATCATGTTTGCTCATGTACTACTGAAAGGTGTTTGGGTACTATAGGAAGGGGTGGGGGGAGTGCAGCAAGAACCAACACAGAAGAGAACAGCCACACCATCAGTCATGCCCTGGCATGTTCTGTAAGGGTGCTTCCCTCTCCCAGTGCAATACTCTGTGCTTTATCAGGAACACAATCTCTTTGCCATCTCCACAGGCTCACATCTTAAATGAACCTGACAGTTTATCCATCATGCCAGATTCCTAAATATAAAAACATTACAAAACATTACAATGAATCCTGTAAATGTTAACTATGATTATCAACAAAAAAAAAATTGGAATGCAAAGTAATACTGCCAGTGCAGGGTGCTAGCAATAAACTCAGTCAATAACATGAAGTTCCACAAATTTCTGCATATAGTATTAAGCAAATATGGTTTTCAAGCTCTATTTCCCAGTTCCCAAAACATTTCTGAAGTTTTTTTAGTTTATCCATTCTTATTTCAAGACAGCTGAATACCACATTGGACATCTGTTCAGATGTAAATCCTTTTAATGCCCTTTTGATGGGTTTTCAAAACCATGTAATTTGTAAAACTTTCAGATATCCATTTCTATTTAATAGTAGATTATTAATCCTCTGCCAGAAAACTGCTGCTAAAATGCAGTCTCCATTTTCCACTCCAACTTGCCTTTTGCTGACAGTTGCATGATTTTACCACAAGCAACATCTGTGTACTCCTTATCCAACTGCAGGCATAACATAGGGGAAGGAAAGAAAACAATTGACTTTATTTGATTAATAAGTGAAACTAAAGACAGCATGAAAATACTTGCAAATACTTGTGTATCTTTCAAAATGGTCATGAAGCAGTTTTACAAATTGAACAAACTGAAAATAAAACTTTTCATGCTGAACGCTTTATTATGTCACATATGTTTTCATTTAACAAAGCTTCTGTCATGATTGACCTTGTAATCTTTTCATATTTCTCAAACTGACAGTTTCAGTAGCAATAACCTGCATTTTAAAGAGATTTCTTAGTGTTATTTGTACATTTAGGGCTAAAGTCTTTACCAAACAGTCAATTCAGGCACTGAAATAAGTGTGAAATTTGCGAAACTTCAAAATGTCAAAATTGCTGTCTAGTAATAAAAATAAAATTCCTGCAAAAAATAACAGAGAGAATATGACACAAGAGATTTCCTTTTATACAAGAATTATCACTAGAAGAGCATCATGAAAGCAATTTATGGCAAGTAAGCAGTAAGTCTGTTTTATTGCAGCATTTGCACAAGCAGTACTCTCTACTACTACAATGAGTTCCCCTTTGGAGCTGATATTTTCCTCCTACTATACTCTGCTTCTTTTTGCTAAGTTGACCTTAGTGCAACACCAGTCTGAGCCTGTTTTCAGATTGCCTCAGATAACAAAAGCAGGACACAAGCAGTCATCTCCCTGCTCTGGACTGGATACCCTTAAAGACCCTGTCCTCTCATGACTGGCACTATGGAATAAAGGAACACAAAATGAAGATGGGGAGATGGTGCTTCCCACCTGTCCTCCCCAGTCCTGGCAAAGCTGGCCAGACAAGCATTCATGCCAGAAAACTCTCAGGGGGGCTTCTCTCTTTGTCTGAGTCAGAATCTCCCTGGCAGCTCTCCATGGGCCCTGCTGCCTTTTATGGGACTTGTCATGGACAAATTGCAGTAAACAAAATGCTGCACACTCCAAGGAAAACTGAACTTAGATGCTATAGGCAGATTATGAACTACTACAGACAGGTGGAAATTCCACAGCAGATGCAGCTACGTGTCCAAAGTATAAAAAGATTCTTGAGTTCAAGTAAACTCTCGTGAGAATCAATACAATTCCTGTTTTATAAGGCTATGATGCAAAATGCAAAGCATTTAATATTCTGTCTTCATTTCTGGTTTCAGGGCACTAAAGTCACACTCCAGTGTACATGTATTTATTGGACAGGGGCAGCTGGGAATCCTGAGAGATGAGCAAATGGCAAGCCAGAGATTTCGGTGTCCAGTTAGTCTTGGATAGGGGCAATACTGTAAAACACTGCAGTGAGTGAGCATATGAAGAAGATTAGCTATACCACTGCAGCTGTTTAAATTGTTATATTTAGTTTTAGGCTGCAGCCAGACATTAATTAAAGAAATGAATGAGATGGTATGAGAAGCTGATATACCTTGGCTACTTGTTTCTGCTCCTTTGCTGAAGGCTTCCTCTAGCAATATAAATCAACAGATCTTGTGAGCCTCTCTCATCTACTCCAGCACAAATTAACCAGTTTAACTTAAAGCCTCTTCATCAACAAGTTAAGGTAACTGAGGTAAGCATTATGTTGAACCAGAGAAAAACAGTTCTGTTGTCTCCCTTCATCCTGAGTGGGATGCAGCCTCTAGCAGCAGTTTGGTACTGAACAGCTGAAGGACAAGGACATCTTAAACCAACCCAGCTGCCTCTGTGATGATTGTCTGAGAGGGCCTCAGTGTTAACTTACTGAGATTCATACACAGGGCAGGTCATACACATGCTACCACAAAGCAGCATGCTTACAAATTTCAGAAGAAAAAGAATAATGTATTGATGTACATTAGCTGCCAAAGTGCTGACAATTTGTGCAATTTAAGTTTATGGAAACCAGACATCAATGCAGGCTGGCTTTGGGGCCTGTGGAAAACCTGGATTGTTGTGAAGGGACAGCAGCTAGAGACCAGAAGGCTACCTCTTGGTTCTACTGTGCTTGGATTATTGCAGGATATGTGTATTTAGGCAACTCTTTCTTATAACAATTAGCTTGATCATGAGGACTGGGAATGTATTTTTAAAATTAAAATTCAGGAGAGGATTTTTTTTTAAACCCCTCTTTTCCTCTCATAAATTCATTGGTAAATTTCCTATTATTACTCAGCAAGGACAGAATAAGATTAACACTGGACACTTTTTCAGATCATACCCTTCTGTTCTGGAACACAATATACAGAGGTGAGATTCTGCTGCTGTAGGTGCAAATATATCTATTATCTTATCTATAAGACACTAGTGAGTGTCTTACACTCATGTTAGTGAGTTTACTGTCAATGCTATTTCCTAATTTCCACAGGCATCACTGTTACCTTCCTTTACTGAAAAAAAAAAGTCAACCTCAGTAAAAGAGGTTTAAAACCTCTTTTAAACTTCTCACACAGTATCAGCAGAGCTCAAGGAGAATCAGTTTGTTGGAAAGGTGTCTCAGCAAGTGGCACTTCCTCTGTAGATGACCTATACTTTGAACCACTTTGTCAGCCCACACCTGCTGCCAGCCAGAAAATACACACCCAAGTGCTGCAATGAGGTTTCTGCCAGTCATGAGCTGGCAAGTGTGTGCAGGATTAGGGACAAAGATGCTCAGTCTTGTGATGACATCTACTGGCTAACCTCAAAGGCACTAACCCACCTGTAGGGAAGCTCATTCCAACATTTTCTGTTCTTGAACATTTTAGATACATGATCTAACCTCAGAAAGGGCAGGTTAAAACTGAAAAAAAAATAAAGACCCATTGAGAAATTCTGTCTCTGCTCTTTATGCCTATTCTGACTGTGTATCCTACCTTCTCCCACAGAAGAGAAAGGCAAATTAGATGTGATGATATGTATTTGGAATGTTTTGTAGGTCCAAATTTTCCCTTACTGTAGCAGTTTTTAAGCTTTGCTTTATTTAAGTCCTACCTTTTTCCCTTCTGCAAACATGAACTCTCTGAAGTGTCTGTGGTTTGCCCCTTTTTTAGGTACAAAAAGGACTGTCATGGTTTTACCCCAGCTAGCAGCCAAGCCCCACACAGCTGCTCCCTCACTCCCCCACAGTGGGATCAGGGAGAAAAATCAGAAAGATAAAATCTGGAGAACTCTTAGGTTGAGATAAAGACACTTTACTAGGGAAAGCAAAAGCCATGCACACAATCAAAACAAGGAATTGACTGACTGCTGCCCATGGGCAGGCAGGTGTTCAGCCATCTCCAGGAGAGCAGGGCCCCATCACGTGCAGCAGTGACTTGGGAAGACAAACACTGTAATTCCAAATCCCCCCCCCCTCCCTTTCTTCCCTCTTTTCAGATACTGAGTATGATGTCACATGGTCTGGAATATCCCTTTGGTCAGTTTGTGTCTCCTGGCTTTGTCTCTTCCCAGCCCTCAATTTCTTTGCCAGCATGGAAGTCCAAAAGGTAGAAGAGGCCTTGGCTCTGTGTAAGCCCTGCTCAGCAGAAATAAAAACAACTCTATATTATTTACCCTGTGTTCAGCACCAACACAAAACATGGTCCCATACCAGCCACTGTATGGTGGAAAATTAACTCTACCCCAGCCAAAACCAGCCCACCAACCAAGGTATATGAAGAGTAAAATGCAAGCAAATTACGTAAAAGAAAAAAGCCATATTTTTCAAATGCTCTCATTTCTACTTATTCTGGAGGTTATTAACTTCAGAAGAGCAGAAGAAAAATGTCAAAGAATCAAACTTCCTTTTGGACATACACATACCAGACCTTCCAAAAAGCATCATTCCTTGCAGTTGTAAGATTATTTTCTCCTTTGACATATCATTCACATTATAATCACATTCACTGCAGTCAAGTCACTTTAGGCTAAATGAAAATGGACAAAACTGAAGTCTCCAGAATGATTCTCCAGGACAAAGGCATTGTGCAAGTAGCTGAGGAGCTGCACTAAAGAGAGTCAGAATGGACTGGCTGGCCATGGCAGCCAGCTCAAGGCAAAAGTGTTAACCTGACAGATTTAGCAGATTTTGTACACAGGCATGACACAATCTAAAGACAAGTCTAAAATCCTGACTTGCAGAAAAAAAAATTTAAGTAATTTACTAAAAAGCAAAGTTTGCTATTAGCAGTCTGGTATACCTGTAGATAATGAAGTTCAGAAAATGAAATCTCACACTCACACATTTTCACTTATTGAAAGGCCTTTTAACATTTTTTGATCACAACATAAACACTATGATTAAAAATTCAGCCCACTAATTAATCAATATTCCTGCTTTTTAACACTGACCTTTTAAAAGCTTAAGGTAGAAGATACCCCTGGGTAACAAGAAAGATATTTCAAACTATGTCACATGAACAGGAGCATTGCCAGAAGCCAGCTATTACTCTGGAAGCACCCTTCAGTGGTCATTCAGTCAGTTTGTGTAGTTTCTTTTTTCTTTTCTCCCCCTAGGTAGGACCAATTATTGGACACAGATCTGAGAGCACACAGGCAGCTCTCTTCGAGGTCAGGAAACAGCTACTTAATGTATCCTGCTTTCAACTCTGCTAATGAATGGGTAACTCCTAGGTTAAAAATTATCTTCCAAGGTTTATGTACTTTATGCTAGAAAGGGCAGGGAAAGAAAAAAAAGAGGTGAATTGAACCCCCAGCTTGTTGTTTGTTTAACCTATGTGTCTGAAATGAAATGGCAGTAATCACAAAATATCTGTCAGTTTGCTAACAAATATTTTCTATGTGCATGCTAATGCACATAATGCATATGCACACCTAGGAAAAAAAAAGAGTATTAATGTTAATGTAGCTCCCGAGAGGATTTAAGCAAAACTTTTTCTAAAAAGACAAAAGCTTTCATCTAATTTCTGTTTCAATCCTTTACAAGATTTATTCCACATTTCCCACTCTGAGAGATAAAAATGATGGCAATGGTCAGGTTTTTTTAAAATCAGGTGATTATCTCCTTATTTTACAAAGTTGCCTAAAAATCTGCCCCAAGTATAGCAAATATCCCATATTTGATTCTGAAGAAAGCACAGTACCATTAGCTGAAGCTCCCTTTTCCAATGGCCACAGATAAACACACCAAACAAAATAAAATACGGGGAGAGGGAGAGACAATAAAAAAAGTGTATTGTTAATGTGCCAGATCTGGGGCAAAAACAACACAATGTCTCATGTTGCCTCACTTCAGGATTTACAGAGGGGTTGGTCAATTGTGAGCACAGAACTCATCAAGTGAGCAGGAAATACAATACAGATACATCCCATTCTACGATGCCCATGGCTGAGCCTTGAACACTTGCAGAACATTACACCAGCTCTTCCTCTGCTTCACAACAACTATGTCCCAGAATTTTGCTTATTTTGTCAGAGAGGTTTGTATCTTACATAGCCACAAGGATACAATAATGTATGTAAAATGATGTAGAAGTGATCAACAGTCCTGCTAAAATATATGTTCTCCATCAACAGCTTAGTGTGACAGCTCAGCTTATATCGTAGGAGTTGGCACGTCCCACCAAGTGACATGACACAGCCATTTGCAAACAGTGTATTAGGCTGGGAGTAGGCACCTTGAACACTTCACATACCTTAGAGCTTTGCAGATATTAACCCTCTGCCAGTTCCCCAAACCACTCCTGAATTCCAAATAAAATGAAAATTCCTTTGCAAGGCCTGCCAATAATAAACAGCACAAACGTGCTCATCACAGCCCTTAAGAGTTCCACTAAACACATCAAATGCGTATTTCCGACACGTTTCCTTGGGGCAGTCCTGTGCAGGAGTACAAAGGTGAGGTTTCCCTGGCTCTCTACCACGTGTGCTCCAGTGAAACCACTGTTTCTGCACACTGCTCATCCCATCTTGGCCATCCTCTCTGAAGCCCTCTGTGTAGCCCATCTCTTTGGAGTGGCCACTGCTGTTTCACTTGCTGGCTAACAAACTGAGGCTTTGCAGTCCATAGCCCATCACAACAGATCTCTTCTGTTTTTATTTCCATAGCCCGTATCCATATTTGCAACTCCATATTTGTTATGTATAAAAATTTTAAATAAAATTCCATGACATTGAAAACATAGTACAGCAGTCCAGTCAGTATAAACATCACACTTCAGCTCCTTCAAGGTGTCTTTTGTCAACAGAGGGAGAAGGTGGGATCCATCTCATCCTAAAACATATCTCTAAACTAAATCTAAGTTAGATGAAAAAAATTCTTTCCTGTAAAGACAGTTTAAAGATGTTATAGGCTAAACAAGGACAATGAAAAGGAGATTTCCTACCAATGGGGACTGAATCAGAGGGACTAAGGGTACTACCCAAGATTACCAGCCAGGTGAAGCATGACTGAAAAACTGAACAGAGATTTCAATCTCAGTCTGGTCTGGTGCCTTTCCCCAACCCCTATTTTCTCCTCAAGCACAATAGATAAAGATCTTCTGAAGTGAAGACAGAAGGAGATGGGAAGATAGGCCTAGAAAAAAAAAAATTTTAAACGTGTCTCTGTGATCACACTGAAGGGACTCAGTTTGAGTTATTTTTGTTTCAATTATTTAAAGTAGGATAAGTTTTCTGTTAAAATGAACAATGCATTTTCAAAACCCGCCCTAATCAGGTCACTGAAAAAATCCTATCATACAAAGGACAAATGTAACTGCATACATTCTTGTGACAAAAGACCAGTCTGCTGACATTTCTCTCACCACAAAAAAAAATCAGATGGCATAAAATTTTAAGACTTAGGAGTGAGTATAACCAACATTTTATTCTTTCTTGCAAATTTTGAAGTGCTGTTCCAGCAAAACAGAATTATATTTAAATCTGTATTATTCAAGGTTAAGAGGCCTGGGAAAACCCAGAAAATGGAAAAAATAATAAAAAGGGCATTATGAGACATGCTGGGGAGGATGATGTGCAGATAAACAAGCAACTCTGTAGGGCATCAGGTCAAGTTTAGTCCAGGGTGGAAGCAATTAGCTGAGCTCACAAAAAATTGTGAGTTTACCTTGAAAGTTAATCCTAAATTCCTCTCTGAAGTTTTTCTTTACCAGATAAAATTTTCAAAAATGTATGAGTGATTCAGAAGCCACTAACTTTTGGTGAAACTTCACACTCATCTCCAGTACAAAGGGACTAGTAAAACAGCATCAAGATCTCCAGTTATACAGCAAGGTGTCAATTCCACTTCTCGAGGCTCAGAGGTGACAAGCCCAGCAGATTTGACTGTTTCAGTGGCAGAATTTAATCACCATGAAGACAATAAAATAATTTATCTTTCTAGGATAATGAAAAACTCTACCTGTCTCGCAAGGGGTTGCATTATTCCCAGGTTTTAGGTCTAATTTCACCTTTTTTTTTAAACTATTTTCTTTCTCCTGTTTGATTTAATAATTCCTAATTTTAACATTTTATTTGCTGGCAAAACTTGCTGAGTGACTTCTTCCCTTGAATTGTTCCCCATAAGAACATGGGAAAGAAAACAAGATTTCCTTCTAAATGTTCATGAATGATCATTAGTTTTCTCATAAAACCAAAAGCATCTAAGTAGACAAGTGTTTAATAGCATCACAAATTACCACTGAAATGGTTTCCCTTCCTCCTGCCATGCAGAGATGTGAAAGCACAAAAAGCATTCCTTACACTGGTTGCTTCCTTGGAAGCAGCTTACATGATGACAACAGTTCTTTCCTAACCCTCTGTACTGGCCATAGAAAACAGTGTGAAATTGCCTTGCAATTGCCTAACAAAAGCTCTAGGCCTCATGCTCAGTGCCTGAAGCAAATGCCAAAGAATATGGCAGCCAAAAGAGAAAACACCTCCTAAGCCTCCAACTCCACACAGAGCATCTCTGTTTTACTTGATGATAACAATCTGATCAGCCACAGCCACAGCTCTTGGTAGCCTAATGCAAACCAGCATTCATGGTGGATTATCAAAAAGCTTCAGTGAGCTCTACATCCATATGTACAATTTCTAATTATCATGCTTCATTTGTTCCAGTGATACCTAAAACTGTAATCACTCGGCAGAACACAAACAAAAAGTCTGGGGGAACTACTCTGGTTAAGTAGTCATCCATCTGATTACTTATAAAGTTGAAATCTCTTCAAAAAGAGGCATGTGACTGAACAAGAATAGTCATGAACAGATGCAGTGTGAGATTGGTCAGAGTACTAATATTGCAATTTTCACTAGAAGCTCAGTTCCTCATGTGGAGAACCTGCAGCCACTGCTTCATCCAGTGTCTGTCTCCACCTTGCCACATCTGCACCCAAACTATGCAATCATTCATCTTGCTAAAACTTATTCCACCTCCTGTACCACTGAATTTCTAGATCTTTCTGGCCAAAGCAGCCACTGGACTGCTCTGGATACTGGAACAGATGGAATGGACAGATAGAGCAGGACACTTCCGTGTAAGCCAAGAACACCCCCTCAACACCAGTGTGTCCAGAGACTCTCACAAGTTAGGAAAACAAAGATCCCAGAGCAGCTCAGTTCAGTGAGGCCATAAGAACCCATTCTTGTGCTTCAACAAGCTCAGCACGGGAAGTCTTGGCAGGGATGGATGGCTACAGGCTGTGAACTGACTCCAGCCCGGCAACGGGAACACTCACAAGCAGACCTGGATCACTTGCAGGCCGAAATTTCCTCTAGGACCCAGGTGACAGTGCAGAGAAACACACCTTCAGGGAGTTCTAATGGCCAGTCTGCACTCAGGTAAATCTTCCAATCTACTTCATGGAACCCCCACCAGTTTCCCCTAATAAAGGACTTGATGATTAAACACATAATTCTAGATTCTTGTAATATGTCTTACAAAGTGTGACATTTCTGATGATTAAAGTAGAAGGCAAAGAATATTCTCAGACACACTTTAAAAAAATCTGCTTCAAAGATCCCAAAGAAAGACCTTTTCCCTTTTAAAGTAAAACTGCCAAGAACACATTTCTGCCTGGGATGATAGGTCTCTCATTAAAACACATAAGGAGAAACAAAAAGACATATAAAAAGTAACCAAATTGCAGAGTGACATTTAACCTTGATATTCCAAAATAAGCCCCTATTAAAAAAAAGAAAAGTTTGACTTACATTGTAAGTTATGGAGGAGACGTGTATGTATAGCTTAAAGTTCCAGCTGGCAAAGAAAGGGCAGCACAGAAAGAAAAATTACATAGAAATCACATTTTGATTACTGTAATTCCGTGGGTTTCATTATTCATTACCTTTTTCTCTTGCAGTACCACAGAAAGCACCCTAATTTCATATTACTCAAGGGAAAATTCATTCTATTACTTAAATTAATTTTGTAACAAATTAAACCCCCATTTTTTTGGATGTTGTTGCTGGATGTATAGCACTTGTGCTCAGTCTCTCTTTATTTCTCTGCTAATAACCTTCTCTTTGTTCTTTCCCGATAACTGCTCAAATCTGAAAGTCAATCTTTTTCTCATGTAGTTGCATCTACACCAACACATCTGCCCATTTCCTCCAAACCATAATTTTATAACTTTTATTCTTATTTTTCTTATTTTATGCTGCATGTTACTCCCTATTGTACTTGATATTCATATTCACAATTCTACTTGGCAATCACTATGCCCAAACTTCAATTCCCTCTCAACAAAATATTCCACCATTAAGTACATGTTAGCATATGAGATATAAGTACATTTTAATATATCCTTCATTTGATATGACAGATACAGGCAGTACAAATATCTCTGTAATAGAAAGATTTGCTGGCATTGTAATGCTCATGATATTACCCTATTTCTTTAAATATGAAGCACTATTCATAGGCACTATTTATAAGAACTATTTTTTTAAAGTGCGAAAGTCTGACTGCATCTCTGTCACACCCAGAGACCAAAGATTGCTGACTTGAAAACAACCCCTTCATAGGTGAACCTGAACTTATTTTATGTTGCTAAAACTACACATTTTTAAAATTAATTTTTAAAACTGAATTTTTCTGTCAATGTTCATTAAAAAACAAGACTGCTTTTCATAACTTGTGTTTTATGTCCTTTATCGTACCAACATGCAAATGTCCACAACTCCAATGAAAAATACAGAAATAGTGTAATCAAGAGGGTGGTGGATTAAATTATAACTGGACTGTGGTGTTTTAAATCCATGTGCAGTCAGGATGGGTTTCTAGACAGCTTATACTAACTTGGATAAGCCAGACAAACCAAGACATACTTCAAATGAGTGGTGAATAAAAGCTCTTAATGAGTTGCACGATACTATACATTCTGATGCAAATCTTGATTTTGTGACCATATTGGACAGGAAAGACCTAGCAAATATTGCCAAAGCATCTCTAAAACATTACTCTCCACAGCTGTTCACCCCCTCCTGTATCACTGGCAGACCTCTAGCAGCATTAGTGAAGCAGAATGTGCATCCCTGTCCTAAAACCCCCCTAGTTCAGCTTCTTAATCTTGCACTGCTACAGAGCTGGACTAACTCTGGACTTACTAACATATGCATACCACTCTGCTGACTCTGTAAAGAGGCAGCTACCTCTGGCAAAAGGGGATTTAGTAACATATTAAACCAACACACCTGTTTCCTCAGTAAATGACAGTCAGAACTTGTTTTTTCAAATGTGGCCATTACTACATTACTACTATCTTCAAGAAGAGCTTAGGGACAAAACTTGTGAGAAGCAGAGTCAGCAAGCTTAGATAAGTTTGTTTAAAGGAAAAAATGTCATGCTTTTTCAGGGGAAAAGAGGGTATGCTCAGACTCTTGTCCTCACATGGGCTCCTTTGCTTTGCCAATGTCCCAGTGAGTACACTGGAGCAGAATGCTTCCATGCTGTAGAGGAACAGCAGTTTCTACACTCTACTCTCAGCACAGAGAAAGGGAGCTCTAACCATCAACAGCTCCCAAATTTTGGTAGCACAGATTGCCCCTGTGCATCAAAATAATCAACTGCAGCCCATACAAGGCACCTAGCTTTAAACTAGATAATTAAAAAACCTATCTGGCAGCAGCAATGCAGAACTCAGTACAAACACCTGCAGAGTGTTTCAGCAGATCAATCCGAATCCCAAGCTGTTGCAGCTACATTCTTACTGGTACCTTATCAAAATGGTAAATTCAGCTCAGGTACCTCTAAGGTCATTATTCCATCTTAGAATTAGTCTGCTGTGATTGACACATAGCATCCATCAAGAATAGAGGATTTTAGTGTGCTTTGACACAGACCAGAATCATTATGAATATTCAAAACAGTTTCAGAAGTCAGCTTACTAGATCACCTTCTCTATAAGTACAGAAAGATTACATTTTATTTTCATGCAAAACCAACCTGGTTATCTGCAACATTAATATAATATTTTTGGATACTCTGTTCAAACAAAATCATGTCTATTAAACTGCAAAATAGCTTCTTATTACGCAGTATGGAAAACTTGAAACACTTCATCATGGCTGCATCTGAAAATATAAAGTACAGTGATTTGATGCACAGTAAGACATTATGTTAGATTTTAAAAAATGCAACCAAGCACAAACACAAAAAGGAAATATGGCGTGCACGTGCATGCACTGTCTCTAAATAGAGATGCCTTCAGAAAGAAATCTCCAGAGGCAGCCCTGCCTTTGTTACGCAAAGGGGATAGCTGGCATCTCTACAGACACTGCATGTCTGAACAAACACGCTGCAATTTCTTGCTTTATTATAGCAGTATCTCTGGCTATTGTCTGGACCTGCCTCCCCAGCTCCCCCTGAAATCCTTGCAAGGAGAGAAAGGCCTCCTCAGTGCAAACTCAGTGCAAAAGCTGAGTACTCCCAGCTGGTTTCTGAAGAAGCCCTTCTCTCCTGGGTATAGGCCTGTGAGCATCCTGCCTTGTCCCCAGCATGGCAAAGCCACCTACTCAGTGCAAGGTGGGAGATCACCTTGTCTTGACATGCACAGCACCAATAACTACTCACACAGAGCAATAGAGAGCATTTCCAGTATGAATTCTGGAAATCACATGGCCTTTTCCCTTAAAATTAAGAAGATGCTCTTTGTGGGGGATTTGTTTGGTTGATTTTGTTTTTTTTAAAACAGTAAAAACCGACCTACTTCTGAAAAATTCTGTGATGCTGTGGTTCTCCATTAGCCTTTACTCAATTCTGAGTGATAGGGTTTAGTGGTTTAGGGGTTTCAGTGATACTGCTGGGTTGACAGGTGGACTTAACAATCTTAAAATTCTGTTCCAACCTTGATGGTTCTATGATTCCATGAAACACTAAAGCATTTGCCTAGTGACTTGGTTCACCACTGCTTGCACGCTTTGCCATCTCAAAAGAAGATTGTTTTCATGGTGTGCTCATTGCATGAATGCCACATTTAACTTGTTAATCAAATATTTGATGTAAAGGATGCCATTTATTATGGTAGAACACAAGATGGAGCCAGCTGGATCTCTCCACTACACAAGTGTTATAGGATTGTAATCCCAATACATATAGGTACACAACCCATGATTTCAATGATCTAACTGCAGATCTCCTGCCACACGCAAACCACCATCTTGTGTAAGGTAATTAAAATGTTTAACCCACTTTTGATCTAGTGATAACCAACTTGCAGCACAATGTTCCTTCCACAAGAGCAATTAAGCTATGTTATCATCACTTGTTACCTCAATTCCAAGTTTCCAAATCAAACACTAGTGCAACATTCTAAATTAAATGAGAGAGCTTCCCTTATTAAACAATTAAAAATATTTAAACACTTAATAAAAATTGTTAGAATATTGTTAATTAGAAGACATAAAGCTTTCTCTATTTTATAATGTGTGTAATGCTATACCTATGTTTTTTTTTCTCATGTACAGATTTAGATATTTTTCTCCTAAATAGCACAGATATCTATATATAATTTTTCACCTTCTATTTTTATAATTTTCTTCTTTTTAATGTTTAGATGATTATTACAAAATGTACAGTCTCTTTCAGCATATTCAAACCTCCAAGAAAAATTTGCCTAAGTGCTAATGGAGATGTCACCCTGGAATGCCATTGTACAAATTAAATTGACTCATTTTATAAACTCCGTTTTCTCTGTTGCTAAGCCACTGGTCAGTAAAACATGTCTTATTATTATTTTTAAAACAGCAGCTGGAAAGCTGTTTGTTCATTCATCGATCAAATCTTCTTAGCCTGAGGAGCCCAAGAATGTAGTTCTGAGGTGGTTACAGGGTGATTAATTATGGGATGCTGTAGATAGGGGGAATGCATGCTTTTGCACGTGGCTGCACTGTCACTTGTGCTCACACAGATGAAACGAGGAGGTGGGACTTCCCCTGTGGTGGGCAGCACATCCTCCTGTTGCCTCAAGCAGCCAGAGAAGGCCTATCTGAACTGAGTGGGAAGCAGCACAGCTGGACAACTGAGCTGAACCAATACAGCCCCTGAAGCCCTCCATTGGGGAGACTCCATTCCTCTCCCACCTTCTCCTGTCCCTGCATTCCTAAATGCATGGTCTCCCTGCTGCTCATCCCATCCCTTCATTCTTCTAATTTTACCAGCCATTATGGATATGAATCTCTATGTTCCAGCCTATAATATTCACACAGAGTAGGAAGAGAGAAAACAACAGCTTGCAGCTCTTTTGCCATGAGCCAAGGCAATAAATGGTAATAGATCTTGTGAGCAGCTGACAAAGCCTTTTATGTGATTTCCCCAGAATCCTACTGTGAGACAGACTTACAGTTCTGCTTAGAGTTGGTGGTTCCTAACCATGCTCCACTTCCATGTGGAACACGGAAACATGGAGAACAGTATCTAGCCCTGTCTCAGCTATCGGTGGTTCACATTTATTTGGAAATGCTCCTTGCATATAAAATTTGTAGGCCACTCACATTTGTGGTAGTTTGTACTCTTGAATACTGGAGTTTTGCTTCTCCACATGAATGAAGTAACATGGAATAGATTTTTTTTTTTTTATTGCCACAATATGAGCCCTGGACTTAACTAGCTTGATCCGTGATAGCACGAACATAATCAGCATTCTGGGCTGCATTAGGGTGACCTGCCAGCAGGTTCAGGTATGTGATCCTTCCTTTCTGCTCACAAAGACACACACATGCAGTGCTGGGCCCAGTACTGAGACCAACACACAAGGGACAAAGACATACTGGAGAAAGAAAGGCCAAAAAGGTGATTAAGGAACTGGAGCACCTAACTTTTGAGGAGAAATCGAGAGAGTTGTTATTGTTCAGCCTGGGGAAGAAAAGGCTCAGGTGGGAAACTTAACAGTGCTTACAAGTACCTGATGGGTAGGTGTAATGACAGAGAGTCAGGCTCTTCTTGGAGTGTCCAGAGACAGGACAAGAAACACTGGGGACAAACTGAATTACAAGATGCTTTCAAATGCGATAATAACACTTCTTTACTGTAATGGTGTCCAAGCTTTTTATCAGATTGTTCAGAGAGGGTGTGGAAGTCTCCAGCCCTGGAGATACTTCCAATATGACTGGACTAGTTCCTGGACAATCTGCTCTAACTGATGCTGTTCTGCACAGAGGTATCAGACTAAACAATCTCCAGAAATGGTCCCAGCACTTCATTATTCCATGAGTCTATGGCTTACATGAAGTCACACACCAAATGTGAAAAATTAGGAATAAAACCTATTTTAGCAACTTCATTTCAAAGCCATCCTTTCTCCACTTAGAGGCACAAACAGAACTGGAAAGTAACAGCTCCTTTTCTATTCATATTATTTATTATACTCCTAAAAGCTGAGAATATTCAGAATATTCAATATGTCTTTAACTTCACAGCTAATATTTTCAATGCATTTTGTGTACGGACATGCATATAAACATACGTGATCAGGACACTCTATACCCACACAAGTATTTAGAAAAATGTAGATAAAGGTACATAAAGAAGCACTTGCAGTATTTTGCTTTCAGTTTTGTAGTCCTGTGCTCAACTACCTATTTGCTCTAATCATTTCATGTATTAAAGGATTATACATATATAAGATAAAATTTTTCCTTGCACTTCTAAGCATTTTTTTATCTGAATCACTACTTCTTGGTATTTCATTTCATCAAAAATTATCTCTGTATTCTTTCCCAACTATTCAGATAAAAGGAATGGCCACTGCAAATGAAAGGGGCTTGCCAAATTTACACTGAAGAAAAAGATAACACAATCTTACTTTTAATAATTTCCTTAACTCATTAAAATTGTTCTCAGTATCTACTGCATATCTTGCAGTAATTATGTTTATAAAGAAATAAAGTAAAACCATGAACTATCTCCAAGCTCCAGGAAAGGTAAAATACAGAACTAGAATTTAGGTTTTTTGAGCAATACATAGGTAAACATTAAACAAATGCACTGACATTTCTGCATAAGCATTTTTAATATGATTCATAACTACATTTTTCCACAACATTAATTTCAGCAAATAAAATCATATGTGGGAGTTACAGAACTATGCACGTATATGCAACTTTTTTTTTTTTTCTGAGTTCCACTAATAGCCAAGATGTACCATGACATAAATGGAGAAATGAGCACCTCAGGAGAGCAATTCAACTAATCTGTCAGCTTGTTTCTTAGACTGAGATAAATCACCCTTATTTAACCTCCATTAACTATAAAGGGATCCCAAAATTACCATTAGATTTGCCACCATACATTTGGACATTTTTGTTAAAACCTATGACTCCCACTCTTTTTATTTTCCCTCTGAATTTGGAAGAGCAACATTTATCTGTACATTGAGAATTTTTTGTATAATGTAATAAATCAGCAGACTACAAAAACATATGGCTCTTCAGATCTTGCACTTAAAACCCCAAAAACTAAAAGTTCCCAGGGAAGTATGCTACAAGCTCCCTCCAAAGTTAGTTAAATCTTGAGAAAAATTAAGAAACTAATAAGAGTATAGGATAGTGTACCTGTGCTAGCTTGATCTAGCCAGCACCCAAACATTAGCAATTAAGGGATTGAAATGTGGGTTTTAGCAATGTTTGTTATTCACTTAGTGTGAATAACCTCAATGCACAGAAAGTTTGTGCCTGGACAAACATATGTTAGAATTCATGCTGTGGCTTCTGCTACTCAAAGATATGCAGCTAGCTTGAAGTAAAACAAATATGCTAGCACAGGCAATTAATCATGCCTTTGTTCCTCCTGTGTATCCTATTCTATGTCATTTAGCACACGACCTTGTATTTTGGAATGAAGCTGAACAACACTGCCCAAAGGGGAATTCTTGGAGGTAATGTGTTTGTGGACAGGAAAAGAAATTATTATTTCTTTTAATCTTAGCAAGAAATAAGGCAAGGCCTGCTAAACAGCATAAGTAAGAGAAGGATTTTAAAAGAAGCCCAGAGAAAGAGATATTAAAACACAAAAGGCAGAAAATCTGCATTTACCACTTTGCACTGAAAGCCCACCCCATACACTTTATTTTACCCTTAATCCTTAAGCTTGTGTTTATCAGCTTCTTGACAATCTCTTATCAGTGCTACACTGGAAAGGTGGGTTGGGCCTGAAAGCTGTAGTTTCAGGTACTGTGATCAGTGAGAACTAAAAGCTGACCTAAAAAGCATTCTGCAGAAGTGTGAAAATATCTCTTGACCATCTTTCCCCTCCAAATAACTATTTTTCATCAAAAATTGGAGTCTTTCTGATGCAGAAGAAATGTGTCTTTTTTATATAATTTAAAACACTGCTGCATGAAACAGTATGCTCTCAGTCTCCCCTCGGTGTAGCTGACTGGATAGCAGTGTCCATGAGCACTGGTCAGGGTAAGGAGCTATTTATGCAAAGCTAAGCACTGAAGGAGGAATACCTGCTTTTCTTCAGGTGGAAAGCCAGTTCAGGCATGTCAAGAATCCCAAAGTTAAGACTTAACTGTGAGCCATGCTACTCACCAAAGCAACCTCAGTGTTATATGAGGAAAAAAACCAGGAGTGAAGCAGGAAAGACAGACATCCCATAATCAGAGCAGAAAGTCATCCATATCCCCACATTTGGTATCATGTGACAGCACATCCACAGAGAAGCCAGCAGTGTGATGAACATGACATCTCCCTCTGATCAGCTGAACTCCTCCAAGCAAGACACTAATCAGGTGGGACACATGTTGGATAACCTCTGTGGGAATAATTTTGTTGAGAAGGGAGTAGAAATCTGGCTAGTCTGGTTCCACTTTCATTTACATAAGGATGGAGTTACTTCATTTGATTATATCAGAATAACCCTTATCTAGCTGATAGCAACAGGATAAACAATGGAATTCTATAAAAATATTGTCACCTACATTTATACAAAATATTATTTTAAGAGTATCTGGTACATTACGAGGTTTTGAACATAAAAAATAAAATTTGGCAAATTTAACATTTTTTTAACTGTTAAATACAAAAAGTTTTAAAAATCAATTTGGTCAAATTTGTTGGGTTTCCGTGTTCTTTTTGGTTGGGTTTTTCCAAATCCTCTTTACTTATAGAATTCTTTGTAAAAACTTCCCTGAGGTGAAAAATGTTAAGATAACATTAAGATTAGAAAGATATACTTTGCAAGAATGTGTGTAGGTGGGAGAGGGATAAGATTGTATGTTGAAATACTAAACAAATAATAACTACTGACTATATGAAAAGCTGTAAGAATCCACAGGTTTTGAGTTCTGTACCATTCAGGTTTCATTTTATCTTCTTTGAATTCTTGGCTTCTCAGCTATGTGATTTAAAGGTCCTTCTCTGACTTTCACAATAGCACTTCTTAATTTCCTTAAGGATCTTGGAGGAGGGTCAGGGAGAAATGAAGAAACTGTTTCTTAAATATACAATTTGGAAGAACAGAACTGATAAGAATTTTCGCAACTGATATATTCTCTTTTCATTTTTTTCTCACTAAGTTTCCAGGAGAGATTTGCTGCTGTCTCTAGATGCAGGCGACATCAGTAATATTTGAGAGCTTCTTCAAATTCCTGCTCTATTGATTTCAAGGCCAAAAGAGGCATTTGTAATGATTTAGCTTGATCTTCTGTATTGAGAGAACATAGGAGTCCATTCAGTAACTTTGTGTTGGATGTAGTTTCACAGGTGGGTTTTTTTTCTGTAAGATAACTGTTCTTGAAGACATCACAATTCACCACTTGCCTTGGAAATCCATTACCAGTTAGGATCACTCACACAAAAACTACATTCCCATCTCTAAGCTGAATTGTTCTGCATTCAAATTCCAACCACTGATCCTTGTGATGCCACTTCATAACATGGGCAAAACATGGAAATCAAGCATCCAAAAATTGCCAGCAGACCAGAAGCAGCTTAGACTCCGTGTTTAGCAAAATCACCATTACTGTTACATTTCATGAAACAAGGCTTCTCAGGAAATTATACTTCCCAGCTTTTGTGAAACTTGACAAGTTCCACAATCCTTCAAACAAAACATTATAAACTGTCCAAACTGTCAACTTTATGAAACTCAGCGTTTGCTAAATGTTTAAGATCATTTTGTAATGCATTGCAATGCAAATGCTGTAGAAAAACCCCCTATATTAACTCTTTATAGTTATCTGCATACCTAATACTCAATCTCACCACTCAATCTTTTTGGAGTCATCAAACATGACCAAAAAATCTCAAAAAAGCTCTCACAAACAAACAAACAACCCACAAAAAAACCCTCCACCCAAAACCAAAAAAAAACCAAAAACAAAAAAAACCAAAAAAACCCACAAAAAAAACAAAAAAAAACCCTTAAAAACTAAAAAAAACCAAAACTCCTCACAAGTCAAAATTAATACTTGAAAGAAAAAACTTACACAAAAAGTATTATGTTTCAAAAGTACTCAAAAGGTATGAAAACCACAAGATTTAAACAAACAAAGAATATGTAGATGTTTTACAAAGACAAAGAATATGAAGATGTTTTACAACATATTTGTGCTCCAATGTCCATATATTCCATTCAAAGCACAAAATTGAAGAAGTGCAGGAAAAAAACATATTAGAAGCTATTTTTTACCTAAAAAAACCACATTTCATGTTGATGAGGGACTAATCAAGCAAAGCCATGCATAGTCAAATCAGGTTCCATCTGCATTTGCAAAAGCATGTCCCAGCTAGGAAAAGCAGCTCCATCCCAAAGACTTTGCAGACAGTTACTAAACTTACTAAAAATAGAAGTCAAATCCACAGAAGATTTAGATTTATTGTCCTTTAGCTGTGAAAGCCAAGGAAAGTCTGTTCAACAACAAACATATTCCTCACACATAAGAGGAATCTCTGAGGTGCCCCAGTTAAATGAAGTTCTCCTAGAAGCAGACAGGATCAGAAAGTAAGGCAGTCACTTGAGACCTCAGTAACACAGTAAGCACATATTGATACACAGCTGTGTCCTCCTCAGAGGTTTAGATAAATCTGGGACCTCAAAACAATGAAAAAGGCCTAGTTCATGAGTGCAATTAAGGGAAGTTTAAAGAACCATGAAAAATCAGAAGTTGCATACTTAAGTCATTTGCTTTAATAGGTGGTTACAGTAGCAATCGAGGAAGGAAATAATTTTATCATATGATTTCAAGCAGAGTTCCAATGACTGATGATTATCAAATCACTTTAAATAATAGCAGTAGCTACAAAGAGACTAACAGTCTAAAACTACATTTGTTTATTACTCATTATGTTGAAATTTAGGACTAACATTTCATTCAATGGGTTTGCATTTCTCAGCTCTAGATTCTTTTGAGGCTTTTTTCAATTTTCAAGCATGCTAACTGTAGAAAAATGCATTTTCTCAGAAACAGCTCTCCTGAATGACAGAAAAAGGGAATTAGTTAAAGGTTATTTTGGGGGATACAGTAAGGCAACTCAATAAAGAGAAAAAAAGACTGACCTCATAAAAAATATTTCTCTTCCCTGTCTCATCCTCTCTCCTGAAGATTTAGTAAACATTTGCAGATCATTAACTGGAATATGGTATAAATATATTTTCATGAGCTGATCAAAATAAATCATATCATCTTGAATTTACTTGAGCTATGAACCAAATAATTCAGTAAAGGAGCTTAAATAGCAGCCTAATTTCGGTTGGTGGAGACATGGTACAAGAATCACTCCAAGTTCACTACCTTGGTGTAGAGATGTGGGTTCTTGGGTTGTGTGTGTTGAATGGGGAATAGGAACACAAAAAGTAAGATACTTTACATGTTAGAAGTGCATTAGTACTTCTTTTAAAGAGTTATTCTCCATTAAATAAACAAGTGACTGAATAAAACATGTTTCTGTTGTGATCTGTTCCTCCATACTTCATAATCTGAAACTCAAGAATTATGCATTAGATGATTCAGGGCAGAACAACACTGGTGAAAATGGTCCTGCTTATTTGAATCTAGCCCAGTTGTGATCCTTCAACCGGTTGGAAGCAGTACATTTTAAAGTAAGAACCAAGCATATAGTAACTGTGCAGCTTAAAAAGACCCACAGGACTCTGCTATGCTATTGCTACAATACCTGCAGGACATAAATTACCTTCTGCCTATCTTTAAGTGGGGGGGAGAGGAAGGGAAAGGAGAGCTTTATGAAAATATTTGAGCTCATGGGCTGGCTGATGAATCCCAATGAAATCCTTCATTTTTAGGGCAGTTCAACCACTGCAGTCATAAAACTTCAGTTTAATGCATAAAGTCTGTCTATTCCAGCTACAATTTCCTCTTCTTGCCCATGTTTTTTTTCAGTGGTGGCAAAACAGTAATAAAAGCGATACTTTGCTTTGTCCCATTCCCACTTGCCACTGGTGTACAAACAACAGGATTCTGCAGGAGCACAGGCTAACTCACTTTTCCTACAGCCTAAAGGTAACAGCAGTTTTATAGGAGATATCTGTTTAAGATTCCTCAGGCAGCAGAGAAAATTGAGCACAGATCTCAAATATCTGCAACACATACAATATGCAATGATTTAATAAGCAGAAGGCACTGGCAATCTCATGTCCTTTCCTACATTTAGTGTAATACCCTAATCAGCCAACAAGCTTGAAAATGTCCACCAACTAAAATGTACACCTTGCCAGTGCACAACACTGCTCTATTTAATACTTACATGATTTATGCAATTCTAAGTACACATCAAAAGAAAACTATGGGCAAAATTGGATTAGAATTCAGAGCATTTGTTACTATGCCACATCTAAATTTACTCATCGTCAAGGTCATGAACAAAACCTAAACTTATTATGGCTATTAATTCAG
This sequence comes from Peucedramus taeniatus, assembly GCA_013400575.1. Lineage (NCBI taxonomy): Eukaryota > Metazoa > Chordata > Aves > Passeriformes > Fringillidae > Peucedramus > Peucedramus taeniatus. The sequence continues at coordinate 44,021 of WBNO01017249.1, forward strand.
TGCTTTAAGAACCTCCACTTGATTAGGATTAATCTAGGACAAAATCCCACCCAAAATGCCCACTAGAGGAGTTCTGTCATTTGGATCTTAAATGTACAACACTGCATCATCTATCCCTAAAGAAGAAGCTGAGTGTGATACACTGTGCATCTGACAGGAAAAGAAAAAGGTATTGACTACTTTCCTTTCCACTAGAGTCTTATATCTCTATCCAAAACACTCAGTGCAATTCTCTCAGGAGGGATGTATCTGAGCACACAGTGCTGCTAAACCTCCACAGTCATGATGAGCCAGTTTAATAGCATAGACATTGATTGAATTCAGCACAAAGCCCAAGTAAGTCTTGAAATAATATATAGAGTACCTCAGTGTGTTTTTTAACTGGCTACAGTGTCTCAGGCTCTTGAGTTCACAAGTTCTGCCTAAAAAGCAGACATCAGAATAAGAAATTTTGAAGGCCGTAAAATAAAAACTCCTAGAGCAAAATAGTATTAGGGACAGCTGAATAACCTTTTAGCTATGAGAATCTTATCTTGTACAACTTGCTCTTGAACACTACAGTAGTGAGTGAGGAAAAAATCTCACAGATTTCAGTAATGGAGGCTTAAACCAAAAACCTTGAGGCACAAAGAGACTCACTGGAGGCACTGGGCTTTGAATTAGGCTTCAAATGTTTCTTTAAAGGTATCCTTACAATTCTCTCTCTAATTATTATGTTACTCCCTAACTACAAAGCTTTAGAGAGGCAGCAAAGTGTGTGGTAACAGCATTCCTACAGTCTTGAAGAAAGTGTGCATTATACAGCAGTGACAGAAGTGCAACGCTGGTACTTAAGAGTTACTGAGATTGGAATCCTGGCAAACACTCAGGGCAATGGTGTATCAAGCTGACTGAATTAATGTTTTACTAATGACTTGAACTTAAACAAGTCAAAATCCTTTTTCAGGAAAGGGATTTTTTTTTTTTGTCTTTTCAAAGAGCTTCCTAAGGGCCTATTGCTAAATGAAATCTTTTCTAGTAATAAAACCAAAAATTAATTAGTTAAATCTGTTAAATAAAAATTAACTCAAGGAAACCCTAGAGAAAACAAGCCACACTATACCAGTCTAAGATATTCTGATCTAGACCAAACCCAAACAATAATCAAGACAAGTCAAATTAATTAATTTACTCTAATAGGACTTTCACTCTGATTGTATAATTCCTGGGTTTTAATTTCACAGAATCATATAATCATCTAGGTTGGAAAAGACCTTTAAGATCATTGAGTCCAACCACAAACCCAGAACTGCCAAGTCCAACACTAAATCATGACATCCACATGTCTTTTAAATACCTCCAGGGATGGGGATTCAGCCACTTTCCTAGGCAGCCTGTTCCAATGCCTGATGAGATTTTCCATGAAAATTTTTTTCAAATATACGATCTAAACCTTCCCTAGTGCAACTTGACCTTGTCCTGTCACTTGTCACCTGGGAGAAGAGGCTGACCCCCACCTCACTACACCTTCCTTTCTGGCAGTAGGTGGAGAGCAGTGGGGTCTCCCCTGAGCCTCCTTTTCTCCAGGGTAAAAACCCTCAACTGCCTCACGCACTCCTCACAGGACTTGTGCTCCAGACACTTCATCAGCTCCATTGCCCTTCTGTGGACATTCCAGCACCTCTCTCCCTCCTTCTTGTAGGGAGGGGCCCAAAACTGAACACAGGGCTGAGGTGTGTCCTCACCAGTGCCGACTACAATGGGACAATCCCTGCCCTGCTCCTGCTGGCCACACTATTACAAATACAGGCCAGGATGCCATTGGCCTTCTTGGCCACCTGGGCACACTCTGGCTCATGTCCAGCTGTTGTCAACCAGTACCCCCAGGTCCTTTCCCAGCCTGTAGTGCTGCATAGGATTGTTTTGACACAAGAATGGGAGCCAGCACTTTGCCTTGTTGAACTTCTTCCAGTTGGACTTGGCCCATCGATCCAGTCTGGCCAGACCCCTCCCGCATTCAAGAAGATCAGTACTCCCACCTGACTTGGTGTCATCAGCAAACTTATGGAGGGTGAACTTGGTCCCTCATCTTTTGTCATTATTTTTCTCCCCACATCCAGTGCAGGATAGAGATTTTCCTTACTCCTTTTTTTTCTCGCTAATGTATTAATAGAAACTTCTAAAATTGTTTTTCATGGCAGTAGCTAGATTAAGCTCTACTTGGGATTTGGCTCTTCTAATTTTTTCCCTGCATAACTTCATGTTATCCTTGTACTCCTCCTGAGTTCCCTGACCCTTCTTCCAAAGCTCTTTTGTTTCCCAACTTCCAGCCAAAGCTCTCTGTCCAGGCAAGTTGGTCTTCTTCCCTACTTCTGGAAGGGAATGACGACATCCTAATTCTGCACTTTTAAGATTTTCTTCTTGAAGAATGTGTGGCTTTCCTGGCCCCCGCTGCCTTTCCAGACTGTCTCCCAAGAGACTCTGTCAGCCAGGTTCCTAAACAGGCCAACGTCTGCCCTTCAAGTCCAAGGTGGCAGCTCTGCTGATCCTGTTCCTTTAAACTCACTAATTTTGTGATAGCTGTGCCCAAAACAGCCTCCAACCACCACATCTCCCAACAGTGCTTCCCTGCTCACAAACAGCAGGTCCAGCTGGGTACTTCCCCTGGCTGACTCACTGACCAGCTGTGTCAGGAAGTTGTCTTCTATACATTCCAGGAACCTCCTTAGACTGCCTCCTCCTTGCTGTCCTGGATCTACAGCAGACATGCTACAAGCTGAAGTCCCCCAGGAGAACAAGAGCTAGTGAATGTGAGACTTCTCACAGCTGCTTATAGAATATTTCCTCTGCCTTTTCATCCTGGATGGGTGCTCTATAAAAGACTCTCACCAGGAGATCTACCTTGCTGGCCTTTCCTTGATTCCTTCCCCTAAACACTCTACCTTACTGCCCCCATCGTTAAGCTCTAGCCAAGCAAAACACTCCCTAACTTACTTCAATGCCAATTATAAAGAACAGGTAATATAATTTCAGGGAAAATCTGAACAGTATCCAAGTAAAATTTGGGCTTATGAAAAAAAAATCATTTTCATTTTTCCAGAAAAAAACCCAGAGGTTGACAAGGCAAGAATTGCCCTTATAATATCTAGCAAGGCAAACAGAAACTTGTACCAGTGAGAATGTTGCAAATTAAGATGCATAAACTGCGAAACTTTAATGACAAAACACGCCATCATTATATTTTCTCCATTTTTAATTTAACTTGATTCTTAGCATCTTTCCATAGAGGAACACTCAATAACATTTCTTGTTGAAATACTGTTTTTCATGTGTCTGTTTTTTGTTTCAGAGATGCTTATCACTCCTTGCATAAATATTAATCTAATTTTTAAAGAAATCCAGAAACTTCCTGCATTCATTTTTTTACTACTCAAATGGACCTGTATGGTCCATTTTGAACTCTAGAGAACTCTACACAGTTAACTGGCCAGGAAAGTGATAAAAGCTAAACTGATCCTGAGGGCTGTTTAGAGTCCCTTGATTAAAACAAGTTGGGAAATTAAACAAGCTGTGAGCAGGATTTCTTGACAGCAGCCAGTGTCCCTTCTCTACAGCTCTTCAGAATATCCAAATCAAAAATATTTCCAACTGACTAGCAAGATAATTTCACAAGCTTATTATAGTTCACTTTAGGAATTAGCATCTTTCTGCAGGTTCTCATGTCACTGCCAATCAGTGTTACTGCTGAGAGTTCTCAATTTTTCTACTTAAGCCTAGTGTGTCTCCTTAATCCCTTTAATTCTTGCATTTTGACCTAATTTTACTGCTCACTGTCATGCTTCTTTTGCTGCTATCTGGGCCTTATTCTTTATCACAAGAATATAAAAGCTAAATTGTGGATTATTTTTAAGTAAAAAGCTTGTTAAGTACTTATAGGGCTACCTCATACCTTCCTTGTCTCTCATCTGACCAGGTCAAATTAAATCAATAGCACTATTCAGCTCAGGAAAACAAGCGTGATTGAGCTTCAAGTGCTAAACTGGTAAACTTTGTTGCAACTGTATCTGTTCTTTGAAAGTGTGATTACTCAGCAAGTGATCTCAGTTGGAAACTAGAAAAATACTATCAACAGGTATTGGTGTTAGAGACGTTTCATTTCTATTCAGCCAGCCCAACAGTCCAGGCACTCATTCTATATGGAAGAAAAGACCATTGGCCCTGACTGAAGGAGAACTGGAATAGAATCAGTATCTGCCTGATCTAAACCACCAGCCTAAGGGTTATTCTGGAAGGCACTGATCCTAACTGGCCTGTTAAAGCCATTTTATTCTGCGGAACATAGCAGGTATTTTACTCTGTGGAACGTAGCAAAGGATAAATATAGGGCAAAAAGGAGAAGAGGAATGAATGGAAAAAAAAAAAAAAAAGAGACAATTTGTTGGCCTCATGGTAACAATACTTAGTTGGAAGTGGAACGTCCAAGTGCAGGCAATATTTCAAAGAACAATTAAGAACTCATATACTTAGGCAGCAAACAGAAAACCAATACAAAACAGGCCAGAATATAAGCAAAGGCACATTAGTGGAAGTAAGGGTTAAAAAGCCTCTAAAATGAAGGAAGGAATTGCATCCAAGACTTTCATGTTTGGACAAAGTGCCCTAAGTTCTGTATAAAAAACAATTAAAACCACAATTGACACCTTTACTAATCCAAGGCAATATTTAAACCCACTCCTTCAATTACACTGCTTTGCTTTTTAAAGGAAGTTATTAAAAATCCAGGATGGGGAACAGAGGGAAAGCTTTTTTTTTTTTTTATAAAATCACCATTTGAACTCAAACAACCAAAACCAAACAAATATTCTCTTGTCAAATCACACAGCTACCTTAATTTGTCACAAAAAAACATCTTGTTTCAACTAGACAATGCAGGTCTTTTCTATGTTCATATTTGGAGGATAAGGTGATATTCAAGTTAGAAATGGAAAATTCAGTAATTTCCATGATTCAGTCTAAAATGCCAGAACAAGGAGACCAGTAAAATAACTGGTACAGAAGACAATGAAAATCTTTCCACTGAGATTAGTAAGGCTTGTACCAGACTTTCTATATGTCCCATATAAGTAACTTTTACTCCTGTATATTCTCACAGGTACTTATTTTGCTGACACCTTGCAATCATATTCACAAACCTCCCCACGAACTCATTTTTTATTTACAGTAAAGTTTATTTTGATTATTTTTTTTAATATAAACTGTAGTGTCAAACTAACTATTTAAATCCCCTGGTAATATTTACAGTAAGAAGTGTGAAATGTGGAAAATTGTTTGGGCACCATCCTAGAGTATATTAAAACAGCAGTGACAAGCCTGGCAATGGACCAGAAACCAATACACTACTTGGCAAATGATGGCAAACAAACCACCAACATGTGATGCCCTCATTCTTAAGCCAAAGATAAACGTAGCTGATGTGTCTTGCCAAGAGTGGTATGCCCACATGCCATAAGTGAGATCAAGCAAGGATGCTGCAAATAATTCGCAATCATATTTTACCAGTTTGCTACTTTAGGAACTATCAGATATTCAGTCCAAAAGGTCTGATATGACATTATTATTATAGCTCACCCAGAAAAACACCTCAGTATTTTGGCTTTGAAAAACAGCACTGACAACTGTTATAGTTTAATAATTAAATTCAAGGGTGAAATATTATTCCCTCACAAATCAATAAAGCATACCAGAATGGTGAAGTTCCTAAAAAATATATTATTTGTTTAGCAAAACAAAGGATGACAGATTTTCATCTGTTTGTTTTACATTTACATCTAATTGTATTTCACAAAGTTAATGGAGAGTTTTCTCTAGGCAGTGGAACATGATTCTTTATTTCTTGCATAAACATATTTGGGAAAAGTTTATGAAATTTTCCCATAAATTTGGCTTAAAGGCTAATTTCAGGGAATTGTTTTTGAAAGATTCTTGCTTCAGTGGGGATTTAGCCAAATGTTAATACAGCAAAATGCAGTGCTGTGTTAAGGCATTTAGTGATCTGTAACGAAAAGTTTAAGTAAGATTTAGCTAATGATGTAAATCACCAGTTTTAGTGAGCCTTGGCTTTGCGATGCTTTGGCTTTAAGTCAGAAAAGCTGCCCAAAGAGCCTGAAATAAAACAATTCTTGTTTCCCTAGTGATCCTTACATTCCTAAACCAGCTATGAGAATCTGTCATTACTTCCCCTTTGAAATCATTCTACCCTTGAGGCAAGGTGTTGCAAGATATCATAGCAGTCCTAAAGAAGCAGTTTGAAGGACTCCAATTAAGCACTGAGCAGAGAATGAAGTTAGGTAAGGGACAGGCAGATTATGGTTCACATTAAAGCTGAATAGGAAATGGGTTTTCCCCTCACAATCTGGGGCTTTTTTTAGAATGCTCCAGACCCAAAAGGCCCACATCAGGGTTATCTTCTTTGGTTACTCAAAACAGGAAAATGTAACAGAACTGACAAGTGCCACTCTAGTAATATTTTGCATTATTGCTACTGTGGCACTAGCCTCTTGCAACAAAAAATACTAAGACTCAACACAGAAATTTCTTCCACGGGTGCTGCAATCCTGGCTGACAGTTTCCCAAGCTTCAGAAGACAGGGGAGGAGGGAGAACAAACACAGCAAACTACTGCAATGAGAGCACTAGTCAAGTAACAAGCAGGCCAAGAACAAGGTCTTCTTTTAAAACATCTGGGATCAGACCACTATTTAAAAGAGATGAACATTCCTTCACTGACTTTACATGACCTGATCGTGAACATTCAGAGTTATCTACAAACCCTAAATGGAATAAAGAATTTCTCTTATGGGAATCAAAAGAAGAATACAATAGCTGCTCTCTGACAGGCAGTCCACATGCTGCCGCAGCAGTGCTGCTACCCTGGACACCCACTGCTGGGCAGGGGAATGGAGGTTGTGCTAGGGTTTGAATTTACTGCCAGTTTTGGGGTATGTTTGTTTTACACTATACAATCAGCAGAGTCTGGCAAAAAAAATGCCTTAAACCAGTTCAACCAGTTTCAGATCATTTGAAACAGCACCTTTCATGAGAAAATATCTTCTGCAGAATGGATAGCTGGGTATTAAATCCATATTCTTAGCAAATTATTACGACTTACTGCAGTGACAATAATGAATCTCAGACAAGCAAAGAATAAAGGGAAGGTAAACAGCAGACTTCAGTTTTAACTGCATTTTCCATGCTCAGTTCACATAAGGAGTAAAAATGCCTCAGACGACTCATAAGGGAGGTAGTGTAAAATTGTAGGGTACAGTTTTCTGAAACAGGCACCAGAACTCAACACACTGGAGCTAATTTCTGCGTCAACTTTCATTCCATACAGATTAGTGCCATTTTGCACAGCTGAAGCACCAACTCTGTGCAGTGCCATACACACATAATTTTCTCAAGCTAATAACTAGTACAGAAGACAATGAAAACCTTTCCACTGAGATTAGTAAGGCTTGTACCAAACCTTCTATATGCCCCATATAGAAAGTTAAATGAACTACCAGTAATATGAACTTGCTGCAGAAACTGCAGCTTCTCTTAAAAATTATCAGATATAAATTAGTCTATGAGTGTGTCTTTCACTTGCTAAAGGGCTGAAGCATTTTCAACTGGATCTTTTTATTTCAATCTAATGAGTCTTTCAATAGTGTTGAAACTTACATACCAGAAATACATGCAGTAGTTCAACTATCAGTCTAGATTTGCATTTTATCTCCCTACAAGAAATAAAAAATCCTGCTTTCCCTGTGTTCTGGTAGCATTCATTTGTTTATAAATCATTGAATTAAGAATTTTGTAAAGTAAACATCAGGATTCACCACTGTCACATGCTTGCACTTGCTAAGAAGGGTTTTTTCTTCACCTTCTTAATGGAATGTAGAGGCCACTCTCAAGGAATGTGATTCAACTGAGACTATTTTGCAGCCTTTGTGAAAAAGAAAATTCCACACTTCTTTCAAAGTTTTGCAGAAACAGACTCATAACACTTTTTCTGTATCAAAATATTTCCGCATGATTATTTGAAGATTAGAATTCAAAACAAGGTGAAAGTAAATTCTTAATATGAACCACAGTAGTTTCTTTCAAAATGTCACACAGCCTAACTCGGCAGCATCTGATACACTACAGAGTCTTCTTATTCTAAGTACAATAGAAATGCATGGGCTCACCCACTTTGTAGTAGATCATCTTGAGGCTAAATCCCTACATAGGAAGCATAAAAATGCTTTCTATCTTCAAAAAACATTAGTGTTGATAAATAGGTGAATTGTGTCCAGTTTATTTTACTTTTTAATTACTCTTACTAAAAATGCAATTTAAAGCCAGAAAATCTCTATAGCCATACATCTGTAGGTAATTGATGCTAATAATAAGACTCCTTCAGGGCTTTAAACCTGAAGCAGTTCTTCCTGGTGAAACCTCTAATTTTGGTTTGAATACAGTAGACCTATGCTCTTGCTTGTTAATTATAGTCCTAAGGGCTTTCTTTCCTTTTAAATGGATTTCCTTTCTCTTCATATTGAGCCCATTTCTGTTCTCTTTAGTTATCATGGCAAAGTTTATTATGAGCTAGCCATAATCCCCAAGCTACACTTCATTTGTCTGTACTTCAGTTTTCTCTGCTGGTCACTAAGCAAACAACCTTGTTCCAGTACCATATTTCATGCTTTCAGGTCCCAGGTCATGCTTTGGTATGCAGCATGGCACTCACCTTACTCCCACTGCAAGAAGCAGAGCAGGCAAGGAGCCAAGAGCTGGCAGAAGGCTGACTTGGCTCTTTCTCCCTCACCTACCCACCCAGTCTGCTGTTGCCCTAACTTGCTTACCATAAATACTACTGCATGTGAGAAGATAAACAAAATTACAAATCCACAACAAAGCTCACACCAGAGCAGTTTGATGACTCCTTGTACTAGGTCTCCAGGCAATTGCATGACATAACAGCCTGGGGCCCCGGTCAGACTATCATCATTTAAGAGGCTGACAGAGAAGCTTCTGCATTTGTTTTTGTAAGTCATGGTATAATGAGTGTTGCAGATCAGCCACCAAAAGACACACCTAGAGGAAGCCATGTTCTTCTCCTATTTGCAGTTCAGAGAATTTGAACAAATAGCATAGGATATATAGAAAAGTATTTTACAGGCAACACTACAGGTCTGGGGCAAAAATGACTTTCCAATTCATGTCACATGAAAAGAGCAGGGAGTGCTGTTGTACGTTCCCCTTGCTGAGGCATGAAAGCCTAGAAGATACAAAATACTTGGATTGCAAGATGTGACTTATTTTAGGGTTTATAAGGTATTTGAAATTACATTAGCTGAATTATACGAACACATATTCATTCATTGAATTGTGTTTTGAAATGCTTCTTGATTTGAACCAGATCACTCCGGGAACATCACACAATTCAGTTTAAGTGAAGTCCTACTTATTTAATTTATAGCATTAGGCACTGCAGGGTAGCACAAACCTGTTACTACTGCAAAAATCTTGATACAGGAGATGGAAGTCTAAAGTGTGGCTTTCTACAATGGATGTTGATCACCTGTGCTCCATCTTTCACTCAGCTCTTGTGTGGAGTCTCTTAATATGATTTGGCTTAAAATCACAAAAACCCTAAACAATAGCCTTGGTACAACTGAAAGTCTGCCAAAATACATCTGAGTTGCAAAACAGTGGCTTTGAAGTCTTTCTGAGGAGGGTGGAAATAGAAGTAGATTAAATTGCTGGGTTTTTCATCTGTTACAGATTCTAAAGACATTGCTAATAAATTTGAGATATTTTAGACTGACAACTACTAATGTTTTGATCACAACTTTATCAATTTTAAATGCGTCTTTACCATCTTCAAAATCAGAAATACTCTGAAATGCAACACAGCTCATTTTTCTGTCAAAAAATAGCCTCAGGACAGCGAAAACCATCTTACCATCTAGCTAAGTAGTGTCTATGGCAATAATGACACAACTTCCAAAGGCTCTAAAAAATCAGCAAGCACCTTGTTGTCGTGATTCTTTGTATTCTGAAAAATAGCACACTGTTACAATTGACAGGCTGTTTCAACTCTGCCAAATAGAAGCAGATGAGACAGGTAAGATTTCCAATGAAAAAAAAAAATCATATATTAGGTGCAATTTACTTTGACTACGTATTTGCCACTATGAAGTGTTAAATAGCACAGAGACACGTCCCACAAATGTTGGCCTCTTGAGGGGCAACTCAGTTTCCCGAACTGATGTTAAACAGCTCACTGAGAGCAAACTTTCATCAGCTTTAATTACTCCCATCACACAAAAGCTTGAAACAATCTCAAGACTGAATATTAGTTCACCTACTAAAATAATAACTCGAAAATCACCAACAATGTCACCTTGTGGTGACACCTGTCATAAAAAAGTATTACTATGAAAAGACAGAATTCCACGTTCTATTTTACATACCTTTAAGCTTCTCTAACCTATATCTCAGTGAAAAGAAAACATTTATGGAAAATAAGTCGAGTGTTGCAAACTCTTATGTCACTACCTGGTCTCTAAAGTCACAAAGTTTTGCAAACACATTTCCAAAAGTCTCGAAAGGTAGTGCTTCCTCTGTGATTGTCCAGCACAATAAACAGTAAAACATGTATTAATATCCCACTCCAGCAATGGTAGATGGTGACAAAACTGTCCAGTCTGTGACAGACAGGACAAATCCCTGACCACTGATCTTAATACCCTTAATTGGCTATGCTTCTTGTGAAGCAGTAACACAAGCTGTGTACGTGAGCTGACAATCAGCTAACTTGAAGCATTCTAAGAAGTATATTATTAAATCAACTAATAAAATTCATTGTCAATTACTCATAGAGCTATGTATCACATATTTAAAAAGGCATTAAAGTACCATAACACCTGTTACCACACAGAGGAATATCTACATTTAGAAATATCCACATTAAGTCAGACTTTGAATGAAAAAGCCTGTTGATGCATTTTGTTTACTCTTTAAACTGTTATTTCTTTGTGCTTTTAAAACAAACAAAAAGCCCAAACATAGTTCTCCCTCAAATGAGTACAGGCCAGTGTTCTCATTTTTTTAAAAATAATTTTCTTTTGCATCCCCCACAATCCCAGAAAATAGTATTAGCCAGGAGAATTCACACCAGTCGCCTGACAAAGATCTTTGACAAGCTATGGAGGATTCTGTTATTTTAAGTGCATAGAATCAAAACTTGAACACAACAGGTACATGTTTTGATACGAATGTTTTGATATGAATAGTCTTAGAACTGGAACCTTTAAAAAGGTAGACAACAATAACCATAAATGGAAAGTTCCTCAAGATAAAGACTTAGGAGAATTTATGTGTGAAGAGCCTGGATAGGGATTACAAAAGTAAAACTACAGAAAGTCCAGATATCTGAGTAGACTTACAGAACTTCACTTTCTTGCTGGAGTAGGTTGAGGTTTTTTCACGAGGTGCAATTACCATTTCATCAACACCTCTCTTCATAATCATCAGAAATAGTTCAAAATATAGGAAATTCATAAAATCAATCACATTCCAGGAGACTTCCACAATACAGACTTCCCTCAAAGTAAAAAAAAATTCTTCAACTCCCAGAGCACACTTAAATTCTTTGTCTTTAAATAACAAGAAAAACTGAGATTTTAGGAGTACTCACCACTGTCTTCAACCAAAAAATGAAAAATGTCACTGGTGGCATTGTCACCCCCTCGTAAAACATAGCATATCTTCATATCATCAATATCAGCTGGAAAGAGGAAAAATAGACTTTATTTTAAATTATGAAGATAGGCAACAATTTCAGAAAAACTTGACATGTATTAAACTGTTTAGCTTCAACAAGAGAGAGGTCAAGGTCCCCCAAGAGCACTGAGGAATTTCAGTACTAACAGTGTTCAAGTTTTACCAATATCATTCATTCTCTCTCCCTTTACTTCCTCCTCCCCAGGGCTCTCTTTCTTTTAAGCTGTATTTACAAAAATAACTAAAACGAAATTTAAAAACATGGGCTTGACAGTCAGAACTACTTCCTATTTTTAGTGGTCTGTTTCCTTAAACAGAGGTGTATCTCCACAAGGATATTGATATTCTGTCATTCTTCAACCTGCAAAGTACTGTAGAGGACAGTTACAGTGACTAACTGTCTTAAGAACCCAAATAGATGCAATTAAAGTAAACAGAAATTACTTCAGTAAAAAAAAAACTGATGTAGAATTTTGAACCAGCAGTTACCATAAAGTATGTAAAAGATAGACAAATATTTGTTAATATTGTTTTTTTCTGGTTTCCTTGAGTAGTGATGACAAACGTATATACATAAAAACTAATTTTTGTCACTTTCTTTGAAGGACTGCTGTTGGTAAAAACCTAAGTCTGATACTTTTTCCAAGAAAAAGTGTTAGAAATTAATCACATTAAAGTGGAGCTCAAGTAACACCTAAGTTCTCTGATGTTAGGGTGGATGCATGAGTAAAAAAAAAACCAAAAGCACTTTTTGTTAGTTAGAGCAGCACAAAATCTTCAGTTCCAAAAGTAACCAGACATCTTTGAGCGCAAACAAGCTAAGAGCATTATCAGCAAATATATGTAACTGAAGAATCTCTTCCAAAAACATTTGAAAGTTAAAGATCAAAAAATTCAGGGGGCCATAAAGAGGATGCAAACAAATACTTCTTCATGCCAGTGGAGCACATAAATCTTTCATCCAGCAAGCACACAAGTACTCAGCTCTGCTCATGTGAGTAGCCTTATCAAAATCCATGGTTCCAGCATACACAAAGATAAGCACTTCAACTGGTGTATGCAGGACCAGGACCACCTCATAAGAAAACAAGGCCACTTGCCATCCAAAAATCTTAATTTTGTCCAAATAACTGCAAAGAATGACCTGCTTTCTGTTCCTTAACAACATGTTTGGAGTCACTTGAGTAAGTCTATGCTTTCCTTCCACAGCTGATCAGGTTGTGCTAGCTATATCAAAACTTGCCTAGTTATAAGCACAATTCATAATCCTGTAACTACAGTGCCTGACAAAATTAATTTTATACTGGAATTCTCCAACATAATTTTGAAATACACCAAGCATAATTTTCTATTTCAAAAAATAAAATTATCCCCACTAGCAGAAAGCTGTGTTCTAAACTATTGGTCTGCCCTCTCTTTCAGTTACAGGAATCTGAAAAACCAGACTGCTCCCGCTGCTTGCACACAATGAATCTTGTTACCCTACTCAAAGTGGTCATGCTGCCTGTTCATACAACCACAGGCACAAATCCAAGAAATGGGAGTTTGAGTATGGACTTCACAAACTAGCAAGCAGCTTTACAAATTTTTTGCATGATGTCCTGAAGAGCTTCATTTGACTTCAAAGCTGTCCCAGTTTTGAGCAGAGATAGGATCAAATGACCTTAAGAAGTCCCTTCCAACATAAACTGGAAGACACTAATGAAGTTTTATAAGCCCCATGAGAACCCACATATGTTGATGAAACTGGAAGTATTCATCATTTTGAAAGAGGTGGCACATGACAGGAGGCCTAAAGAGAGGGGAAGATCAAAACATAAAGCATGTAACAACAGGTCCAATAGTCAATGCAGCGGCTTCCCAAAGTCCTTGGCAAAATCTGCGCTTACACAGGGATCATAATGAATACGACAAAAGAGGGTCTTGTTTATTTCTGCCCTGAACATTAGACAATTATTTGTCTCAGTGTAGCATAAACATGACCTTCTCAATGGCCAATATTATTGAAGACATGAGTATTTCTTAAAAACACTCTTCAATCCAACACAAAATAAGAGTGCTTGTGCTACTACTGTGCGTGAAACTGGGAAGTTACACCACTTCCTGGGGATCCTCACTAGCTTTAAAACCAACCCTTCTTAAGGGTTGCATGCTTCTTACTCAGCTTGGGCAGCCCCAGGATATTAAGACAGCCTTCATGCCATATGGTTGGAGAGCAAATTCAAAGCCATGTAGTAACTTCATTTTGGTCATCAGACAAATGTACACCTGGCCACATGGCAGAGGAGAGAATGGAATACGTACCTCTCCCAAGTGCTCCCCATCCTCCAAAAAAAAAAAAAAAAAAAGGGATATCACTGTTCCTCTGCTTTCCTTAAGGAACACCTGTTCAACTATTACACATTCTTCAATGCAAGAGAAAACCCACTAAAGTAAGTGATAATTTGTTTATTTGCTCACTCCTTTTCTCTCCTGTTTCTCACTTATTCTGACAACACTCTCAGTATTACTCACAGTTCACTACTGAAGTCTTACACTTAAGGAGCTGTGATGGTCCCCAAAGCTTGGACAGTTTGGTCTCTTCTCATCCTCTTTATTGCACTAGCACTGCAAAACTTAAGACACTTCAGCTATTGCAAAGTTCATCAGGCCTTTTTGAAAGGTTGGGTATATCTGACAAGAAAATTGCTACCGCCAAGACTGTAACATGGATATGGACTGGTATGGGCTCTGTGAAATGAAACACAGCCAACGGAAAGTGTTCACCTCAAGCCTTTTTACCTACACAGCCCAGCCTGGCTGGGCCCATTTAACTCTGAGTGTCCATGCTGTTGGTGCTGTTTGCTCATTCCACAGCTGCAGAAGGCTGCAAAAAACCCTATCTTCATTGTTTGTTAACTAGTCATTAAGTCATTGCAAAGTAACATGGAAAATTGTCCAGAGAATAGCTAATGCTCCCATTTCAATTAAAGTTACTTTACAGCCTTGGGTTGAGGCTTATTTCAGAATATATGACACGTGGTTTTTGCCCTATTTATATCACTGAATGTTTTAGTTCCATGTAAAAATTAAGTACCACTAACATAATTTTAAAATGTTTACGTTACCTTCTAATTTACCGCAAACACTTTGTGGTTAAGATTTGTGTAATTAAGGCAACAAATGCACCCATAATATATTATTTCCCACTGGTGGGGAAAGGATTTTGCTTTCACAATTAGGTGTGCTCAGACTGTACAGCAACTGATACCCTAGCCATTAGTTAATAATAGCTTGGCCACTCCCATAGCATTTTCTAAATAAAACTGGTTAAAGAAAGCACTGTCTCTTAAGATGTACAGCCCAAACTGTTATCCAAACTTTTATCACTCTGACTGACAGAAAGTGCAAGGAGTTATTTGGACTAAGCTCTCCAAAGAAATTAAACTCCTTTAATCAGTGTTTACCCAGCAGACCACATTTCCTGTTCAAAGCTGTCACAGATGTAATAAAAAATAAACAGATGTAAAAAAAATTATGAAGCCATTATAAATAACCTCTTTGTTGGAAAGTTTCTCCCATCAATTACTATAGAATTTAGCACAAAAAATAATGTTTCCAGTGATCTAAAGAAAGAACATGAAGTATGGTAGTACCTTGGGTAAACTGGCTGATGCTATGGTTGCCTTTCCCCAGGTGAATCAGGAAGCCGTGGCGTGGACCTTCTGTGATTCTGATCTTTAGAGTAACATGTAAACTGTCCCTGTCTTCCACTTTGAGCACTTTGTTGGTAATCAGAAACCCAATGTGACCTGTGGCCAGAACACGGAGAGTCTGAGCACCCTTATTTACCACAACTTGAGGCACACTGTTGTCCACAGCCATTATTCGAATCTTCATAGTCTGAGGCTTCCTTGTTTCAAACACAGTGTTGGGGAAAACATAGAAATCAGTATGAGTGCCATCTGTAACAGTGAAAGAGAAACTGTCCTCAACTGATTCCGAGCCATCATGTTTGTAGCTGATTAGATTTTCATTCAGATCTTGTTTAGTGAAGGTGGTGACTGGTTTGGAGTTATTGAACATGATCTGGCCATGAACTGGTATTTGAGTGATGATAAATTTCAGCAGCGCATCAGGTGTATCTCTGTCTTCTGCAGTCAGTTCAAATGGGGTTATCAGTTTGTATTCATTTTCACTCACCGCCAGGTTATGGATTGTGACAACAGGTTTCTTATTGTCCACATCACTGATAGAAATTCTAAAAGTACGAAACACAGGGTTATAGCCATCAGTCACCTCAAACTCAAAGCTGTCCATTTTCACCTCATCTTCTGAAGTATGAATGTAATAGACTTTATTGCCTGCTAACAGGAGCTGAGTGAAAGTGGAGATGGGTACCCCAGGCTGATCTGTGCATTCAAGATGACCACGAACAGGTGGTCTGGTAATGGTGAAAACCAAGTTCTCATCTGGACTATTCAGGTCACTGGTACTAAGCAAATCAGTAGTAAGGGTTACCTTCCCTCCTTCCTTCAGAGAAACTCCTTTGCTGATGACATCTGGGAAGACAATATCAATGCTGCCTATTGTCACGTAAAAGTAGCGGTCAATGAGAGGGTTTATTCCATCTGTCACATCAAACTTGATAAGATCACGAACTCCTTGTTGGCCAAAATGCACATATCGAATCAAATTTCTATCCACTTCATCTTGGGTGAAGTTCATTCCCCGGGTGATATTTTCAACTCCACCTGAAGGCTTTATTCTCTGTAAGAGGCCTTGTCCTGGCCCGTAAGTTATAATGTATGTCAAGGCTTTGTCTTCAGAATCAAGATCAGTAGCCTTCAATATTCTGTTATTAATAGTTCTAGTTTCCCCTATTTCAATCTCCAAACCATCATTGATGGCCATTCTGGGCGTCTCATCATCTACAGGAATAACCATGATGGGTACCATTTTCCTAACGGCGTGTTTACCATCTGTGAGTTGCACCTCAAAACTGTCGGCCCTGGTCTCAGAGTCATCATGTTCGTAGAGAATGTTGGAGCTCTCTGTTATCTGATCCAAGGTGAAGCTCTGCACTAGGACAGTTCCATTGACCAGCTGGTTCACAAGGTGGCCGTGCCCAGGAAGCCTGGTGATCGTGAACGTTAACTCGTCCGCAGGGACATCTGCATCAACTGCATTGAGGATAGGGGTATCAATCACCAGGCTCATGCCTTCCATCACAACAAACTCTCTCAGGTAGATTTCAGGCTCTTCGTCATTGATCGGCACAATAACAATGGGGAAGAATTGCCTCTGGGAAAAGTTAATGCCATCAGAACAACGCAAAGCAAATCTGTCCTCAACGGGCTCCACACCCTTATGTATACTCTGGACATAAAAAATGTGCCCTTGACGGAGGTCCTTCAAGGTAAAAGCACTTATAGCTACACCTGCCCTGGATTTTTCAGATCCTGGGGCAGGAGAGATGTTCTCTACATACCCAGATGTGGGCTGAGCAACAATTGTGCATAGTATATCATCACTAGGAGTATCCACATCTTCAGCCCTGAGGTCAGCAAGAGTAATGACCCGTTTGTCCCCTTCTGTCACCATGAACTGCTCCCCCACAAAAATTTCTGGAGCTTGACTGTCAACAGGAAGAATGGTCACCAAGACTGAAACTCCTTGAACAACATTGCCCCTGACATGCCACTTCTCAGAGAGGTCAGACAAGGTAAGGTTGAAAGCATCCTCTTTGGGCAGAAGGCCTATTTCGCCACCAGTGTGAGCATATACCACAGCACCATCCAGCAGATCTCTCTGGGAAAATCTCTCTGCAGGCACCCCTTGAACCAGGATGCTCCCGTGCTGAGGAGGATCCTCTACAATGAAGGTCAACATAAAGTCATCTGTATCCTCATCTGTGCCCTGAATGACATTAGCAGTGATTTCAGCAGCACCATTCTCCAGCACATCAAGGTAGGAACCAAGAGTGCCTGGGGGCAATCGTAGCGAAGGAACCTCATCATCAACTGGGTGCACACTCATTTTCAGTGTGATGGGCACAAAATGAACCCCATCACTCACATCAAGCCTACAGGTATCACTGCTGGTCTCAGCTCCACTGTGCACATACACCACCCTCCCTTGTCTGATATCCTCCAGGCCAAAGATGCCTCCTGGAACCAGACTGTACCCAGAGAGCTGCAACTGGCCATACCGAGGAGCCTGGGTCAGGATAAATCTGAGACGGGCAAGTTCAGTGTCCGTGTCACTGGCATCCAGCTCAGTTGGACTAAGGACATGGGTGCCTCCCTCAGGCAAAGTGAAGCCTGTATTAGTGATTTCGGGAGGCTGGTTATCCACAGGCTGCAGGTAGATGGTGAAAGTCCCTTTGGCCGTATTGCCAGCGGCATCTTGCACTTGATACTGGAACTGAATCAAATGAGGGGCCACCCCCAGCTCCTCCTGTGGAGGGCGGTATGAGATCTTGTGATGGTTGATCTGGGCTTGGGTGAAATGCGTAACCTCCACAGAGTGATCCTCGGTCAGCACGAGGGATCCAAGGCGCGCTCCGTATGCCTCGGGAGGGTGGTTGGAGTCAGTGTCAGTGGGGGGCTGGATTACCGTGTAGCGAAGCTCACGGTCTGCTGAGTCCTGATCTGTGTAACACAAGTGCTTCCTCCGCAGAGGGGTCACCTGCTGCTCTGCAACTATTAAATGCAGGCTGCTGCTACTATGAAGTTCTGGGGCTAATCTGTCTACAGGATGCACCCTGATGACAAAAGTCTGTGGTCCAGAGCGGTTGGGTGGGTCATTGTCATCCTGGACTCTAAAGATGAACTGGTCCAACACAACCCCAGGACCAGGGCTGTGAGCCCCAAAGTGGTGGTAAAAGAGACGCCCTTCCACAATGTCCTGTTGCAGCCACTCTCTCACTGGCTTTTCATAGAGGGAGCTCCCTGCTACACCCGGCACCTTCCTCCAAGAAAAGCCCTCCTCTTCTTCCTCCTCTTCCCAGCCAGGAGGTGGCTGTGCCTGACGGAGCAGGAGCTGCCCAGCGGTGGGGCCAGACTCCACTGTGAAGAGTAGGATGGCATCCTGCGAGTCAATGTCAGTGGCACTAAGAGCACGGGTGGTGATGGGCACTGTTTCACCCTCAGCTATGGCAAGCCCTGTGTTAGCATTAAGTAGAGGTGGCTGGTCATCAGTAGGCACCAGCGTAATGGGGAAAAGGAACTCAACACGGTGGCGAGAGCCACCATCCTCCAGCCGCAGCACAATGTTGTCACTGAGTGGAGACTCACTGCCGTCGTGCTGGTAAATGACTCGGCCCGCTGCCAGCTCAGCCACTGTAAAGTGTTTACGAGGGGCAGCAGGTCCTGGGGTGTCCTCCAGGAGAGTGAGGTGGCCATGCCTCAGCCCTGCCACCACACTCACCCGCACCTGCTCAAGGTCATCCTCATCACTGACCACCAGGTTGGGGCTGGGACCTGGGCCTGAGAGAGGCCTTGACTGCCCCTCATAGAGCACAAGACCAGTGTTGCGGGTCACCACGGGTGCCAGGGTGTTCATGGGCTTCACCACAATCACGAAGGCAAAGGGCTCTGAGGCAGCACCCTCTGGGTCCAACACTTCCAGTTCAAGCTCAAAGAGCCGCTCCCGATCAGAGTCCTCCACGGGTGGCTGATAGGCAATACGCAGCTCCCGCACATCCCGCTGGCTGAAAGAGGTGACAGGCAAGCTCCGGTCGTCTGTGCTGACCATGTGGCCTTGGCCAGGACCAAAGGGAGAGGTGATGTTGAAGAGCAGTAGATCGGGCGGCGACTCTGCATCCTCAGCCGACAGCATGTCAGGCGTGAGGGCGGTGAGGACAAACTGGTCCACCTCCATCATCAGCATGGCCAAGAAGCTGGGTTTGGGGGCCACGTTCTCACTCCCGGCGCGTATCCGCACCAGCACCTGGAAGTACTCGCGCTTCAGCAGCGCCCCGCCGCCCGCCGCCTCCCGCAGCTCGGCCACCAGCGGCACCAGGTCGCGGTTCGGGGAGCCGCCGGCGGCCGTGTGCCGGTAGCGCAGCCCCAGGCGCAGGAACTCCTCGCAGTCCCACATCAAGGACGGCATCGGGCCGCCCCCCGCCGCTTCCCCGCCCCCGCCCGTCGCCGCCGGCGGGTAGTTGAGGATCTCTCCGTAGCGGGGCAGCCCGGCCAGCAGCGGCAGCAGCCC